>OZ005740.1:261587804-261866685 GCA_963930735.1 Dioctria linearis | reverse complement strand
TTGTTTTATATTAGCATATACCTTTTATATTCACACACAATCTTCTTATTAAGTTTAGATATACATATGTATTTATAATTAACTCTTAAAATTGTTCTCTCTCCCGTAAATTTATAGTACTTAAAAGATTTGTAATCTTGTGTACGGATACTGGCAATAAACTTTTGTATTTGTATTTGTAATAATTACGAACTCATTCATGTAAATAATAAATTTGCAAAATTTTTCCATTGATTTGGATGAAAACGATTTCGTTATATGAAATAAATTATTTTATTAAAAAATTAATTTTCTACTAAATTACGGAATTTTTATCATTCAAAACAGCAACCGTATTTTCCTTTTGTAAAAATGAACTTTCTTCATTTAAAACCAAATTATAATTTTGCTCCATTTTTATGTTGTTTATTAATTTAATTTAATTTGAAAATACCGCGCTAAATGTCAACTTCGAAAGAATAAACCACACTAAACGTCAAAATTATTAAACGCACCGAGACACTACGCTAACAGACCGTAGCGTAAAAATGTGCACATTTTGGGCGGCTGAACGCTGCGATGTGCTTTGATGTGCTGGGGAAATGACAACGCATCGGTCGCCTGAACGACATGGTATGTAAAAATGTGTCATTATGTGACATTCTGCGTGTGGCTGAATGCACGGCTGAAGTAAATCATTTAAAAAGGAAAAGCCCTATTAGGTCAGCAAAACGCAAAAAAGAAAATCATATAACGGCAAAAGGAAAAAGAGAAGAAAACAAAGGAAACAACTGGAAACAGCAATGTTCAAAGCAGAGTAAGGAAACTCATGAGTAACTTACGCCTCCAAGGTAGTGCCATTCGTAAAAACTCATGTGCGCGTGTGCGTTGTCATTGCTATTAGCGCACGCGCCCATGAGTGAGTAATTCAATATAAGAAAGCGCACACTAGCGTGCGCACACGAAATTTCTCATTTTAAAATTTTCTTCATTTGACATTGAATCGCAATGTTGCAAAATGCACTGCAATAGGGTAACACACTGCTTATTTTATTCCATTTAATTAAAAATTAAGTCATTATGGAGACAGTCTGTTAAGGGTATTAAGCTGATCGTTCCCACAAAAATTGTATTCAGCAGATGGAAACAATTTCCGTTGAAGTCTTCAGTGATACCTTGTTTTAATATGCTCGCTCCCCCAAATGTTTCAACCTAGATACGCCACTGGTCTAAGTGCCCCTCTCTGGGACTTTGTGTTTTACGTTTTACTTGTTTTACATAAGTAAGTGAGATTAAGTCAAAGTGTGAAAATAATAATTAAGGCTATCTAAATATGTATATGTCGTAGACATTTGACGTAACTCAGCATATCACGAAAAGTCTAGGCACTTCATGGAGAGTAGGCAAATAGTGTAATGGTTTTGACTTAGCCACCTTTTACATTATGTGTCTGAAATTTTTAGTCACTTCATCAAATGCTAAAAGCGTTTACGCCGATGCTGTAATACCACCCTATATAACCAAATACTAGTAGTGTGAGATTGGAGGCCACGTGCGTATGTGTGCATATGTGTGCGTATGTGGGTGTGTGTTTATGTGTGCGTGTGTGGGTGTGTGTGTCGCAGGCCTGGGTGCGACCTCCCCCTCCACCACCCATCTCCCACTACTAGTATTTGGTTATATAGGGTGGTATTACAGCATCGGCGTAAACGCTTTTAGCATTTGATGAACTGACTAAAAGTTTCAGACACATAATGTAAAAAGTGGCTAAGTCAAAACTATTACATTATTTGCCTACTCTCCATGAAGTGCCTAGACTTTTCGTGAAATGCTGAGTTACGTCAAATGTCTACGACATATATACATTATTAGTAACAATTCAAAGTTGGAATATAAGAAAATCAACCAGTCAGTTTGGTTTTCATCCTGGACAGAAAAATTATCGTAAGTTTATGGGAGGGTTTTCTCACGAAAAAACTAGCTTGTGGTTAAAGAAAGTGTGTAGTGATAAAAACAGTGTTGTATTGTAATATTATAAAAGCTACAACTAATTGGGAGTGCAGTAATTGAGATCAACACACAAAAAGCAATGTTTAACTTCGGAATGTATGACAATTAAGCTAATCAGATCCAACTGTACATAAGAAAACACACATATCTTTTATTAAAATTTCTTATTTGTACACTCTAATATGTAGTAAAAAATCAATGTCAGATATTAAAAATTTGTTTTTGAAAATGGATATACATTTTTTTTTGCCATGTTACCATTGAAGGAAATCTGTATGGAACTATTTTACGAATTCGTTAATATTTTTAATGTCATCTAGGTTTTGATTAGGTCAAATGTGCTTTAACTTGAGAAAGACCATTTCTCCAATCTAGTGATGTAATGTTTCCCATGACATCTTCAGAATAAAATGATGGAGGTGGAGAACAAAACGTTTTTTAATATTTAAAGAAAAAACGAAATTTTGTAAATTCAGAAAATTTGGCTAAGAGGAGTCAGTACTCAGCAAAAGTTTCAATTTAGATACCAGCGAGCCTGTAGGCTATAAAATTTACTATACGTGGGTTTGTGTGCTGAAAGTGAGAAAATTCATATAAAATTAGCCAAGACCTAGACCACAAGTCACATTAGAGACATCTAGCGTAAATGACAGAAACCTAACATGCGACAATTTAAGACGAAAAATGAAAATTTATATTTCAAAGAAATTGAAGTTTTTTAACGAGAATTAACTCCCCTAAATTTTTTTGCACATAATTGTTAAATGCACTATTTTACTTTGTATTTGAACCACTTTCAACGAAATATAGCAATTTCTAGTCGGTGAAATATGGGGGGGGGGGGGGGGGGGAAGAAGTACTATTAGGGTCAAATAATTAAAAAAAACGTCACTAAAAATGAGAAAACTCGACGTTATGTGCTAGATCTGCCTTTATCTTTCTAAAATAGTCACAATCTACAGAAGTGAGAATTACTACTAAAAAGACTTCAATTTCTACCATTTTTTATAAGTTTCCAAGCCAATATCTCAATTCCACCATTTTTTTTAATTTTTTGCCGACGTTATTTACTATACTTCTTCGTTATCTTTAATTTAAGATATAAATCATTATTCTGCTACAAAAAGTTAGTCAGAAATTCGCATTTAAAAATGTATGAAACAACTCCTCTTAAGTAGAAATGGTTTTCGCAAAACTCTGAACCTCTGGCATTATATTAAATACATTTTCAATACTACATTTTATACCGCATCCTTTCAAATATTCTTTAAGAAATGGGTTTGAGTATTCATTAAGAGAGACCACAAGCATCATCAGTAACTATTACAAACGGATCTTCCTTATAGTAAAACCCGTATTGTTCGAACGATCAATGAGACGCAATATTTCAGATGAAACTTACGATTTATCTAATATGGAACAATTTTCTTTATCTGTTCACTGTATTGACTAAAATAGTATAAAAATATGCCAATTTGTTTGTTTTACAATTTGTTCCTGTAAATATTTATGGAATACAACAGAAAAAAAAAAATTTCCGAAAGGGTATTTAGAAGACGTTCGAATTTTTTCAATGCATGATTCGGCACAATGTCGGCTCGCCTAGATTTTCACAAAGGCATGAGCGGCCGACACTGGCGAGAAATAGGTACTGCAGAGTATGTTTATTTCATACAGTAGAAAAATTTAGAATAAACTACTGAAAAGTAAATTTTAAAAATTAATTTATAAAAAAAAAAGAATATATAATTTCTCCCATAAAACTATTGAGTTTGATACAGAACGAAATCGGCGAAAAGTACCGGTGTATGTCTAAGTTTCTTGTTAGTATCTACTCATATCACAAATCTTTAAATTAAGGTTCCATTAAAATGTTCCGCATAAAGTTATTTTTTCGTTCTAAACATTACGTTACGATTTTTGTTACACAGAACGGCCGTAAGATATGAAGGTACTACTGTTTGATCCTTCCGAAAAAGGCATACGAAATTTCCCCGGAACTAATTGTACCTATAGTTCTTAGCTTGTTACACACCACGATGACTATCTTTTATGCTATGTGATAAAAAGAAAATTTTCTTTTTTTAATAGTTGGATAAACATACAAAATTACACATTTAACGTAATTTTGTGGCATGGGTACAAATTAAACATCTAGGAAAACAATGGTCCAGCAATGATCGATTTTACTTTATTTGGATTCCATATTTAAGAAAAATTGAAAATTTGAATAAAACATCGACTCGAAAGATATTGTTTCCCACATTTAAAATGTTTTGATAATAAAGTATTTTTTATAGTAAAAATTTTGTAAAATTTGTTCAAATTGCGTGGGTTGTAAATGGATTTAATTATTTATAAAATTATGATTAATTAATTGAAGTCAAAGAAAAGTGACATTATGGTTCATGCCCAGATTTTAGGAGATAAAACTTGAAATGCTAGACCTTCGAACGAATCAGCCCTTAAGTGCTCAGTGAGCTCAGGAGGCGACTTTAGAGCCCTTTTTCCGACCTCCTTTTGAATTGGAACATATATAGTCCCCTCCCCGCAACTCAAATCCTGGGTACGCTACTGGTTAATATTAATAGGAATGTCTCTGCTGCTATATAAATGAAAAAGCGTTTAAATGTATCAAGCCTAAATTTCGTCTATGGAAAATGTTTTAAAATCTATATCAAGAATATCGAATATCAAATTTTATGTAAATCTTATATACATGGTGATTCAGACAATACCCACATAACTTTAACAGAAGATTCACAAACGCTTAATTATTCTCCACCGTTTTCGGGATAGAGTTAATTTTTAATTGGTGGCCTTAAAAACGCCAACTGCTGGGATATTATTCTTCAATTTCTATCACAAAAAGTTTATAATTTTGTCTGCTTTTTAGAAATGTTTACATTCCTCAAAGTTATATAAATGGTTGGAGCAAAATATCGGATAAACCCGTATTTTAGGTACCATAAATCGTCCAACTATTTTATACATTTGTGTTTATGTGCTCTTTTTACATTATTCATTTGGGGAAGATGAACGGAAGAAGGAGAAATAGATTACGGAATCCCAATTTTATCTCTTCCCCTAATTTTATCTATTTGTTTGTTCAGCTTTCATTCGTATGAACGAATCTTTTTTCATTATTTTCTCACCATATTGCAGCAACTAAAAAAACAAAAAGTTGAGGGGGAGGCTGTTTACCCTTTCGCTCTAATGATTCTGATCTCCGGTAAAAATTTCCTGGATGTGGAAGTGTTTCATAATTTGGCCTTTATATGTTTTTTGTTCTTTTCCCAGCGCAATGAATGAAAAATTGATTTTTGCCGTTATTACGTAATATCCTTTTTCGGTACCAATACATATTTTCATATCCATTAAATTTTTTTTTCATTTTTCAAATAACTGGGGATGGGAAATATTTTTAGTAGCATTATGATATATTGTAATGCCCACTCTCATTCAACAGAGCTTTAAAGAATTGCTCGTGCTTAGAAATTACTGGTCGAGGTCCTCAGTACAGCCTCTTTGATTGATAAATACAGCCATTCCACACGAAACCGACCACCTTGGAGCCCGATCCTCTCCGATTTGGATGAAACTTTCAAAGTTTGAAGGGAATAGTTTTTTGCCCCCTCCCCTCACAAAAAAAAATCAGATTCGAAGAGGCCTAAAATTGTTTAAAGGCCAATATACGTTTAATTCCTCTATGTCCAAATGTTGATTCGTCTTCTACTCTTTTTTCACGATGATTTTTCTTTTACTTTAGAGACGCATAATAGAATGCCTACAATTGGCTTCAGGCCAAAATACGTTTATTCCTCCCTATCTCCACATGATGGTTCATTTTCTGCTCTCTTTTTTGATGGGGAGTTTTTTTAGGTATGTTATAGAACGATTTTTAAAAAATTTGACTTCTAAGTGACTTGAAACTGGCCTCAAGCCTAAACTTATTTAACAGAAGGACAAATGTGGAATCGATTTCAAGAAAATGTCCTTCTGCTTAGGCTGCTCGCGGGTGTCCAACGCACGATATCTCCATGTACTAACTCCAAATGAGAAGACAGTGTTTTACTATAAAAGTTGTGATGGTGTTTTTATAATGTCTAACGAATTGAGGATCTTTACATTGTAATTAAATTTAGCCTACGCAAAACAAAAATTTTAAAAATTAATTCCACGTGGACGATGTCTTAGGTAACAGATAGTAGGGGAATATTTCTTCATTGCTAGGACCTTGGATGGTTTGTGTATCGTTTTCAATGCCAAATGCCATTCTAGGACACTCGCAAAGTCTAATGTTAATACTTAATGAAGTCTATAGACATATCTTGAGTGGACACTTTGCCATGACTTGTAACAGAATTTAGGTTCCTATAATCGCCACAAAATACATTCCCTAATTATTGGGAGTACAGCGTCCTTCGTGCCGTTCTTGGTAATTACCAATACGGTGTGTCGGCATTCATACCTATTTATGCAAGTATGCAATGGACATAGGTGCATGTTATGTTATATATACATAGTCCCACAAAGAGTTGAATATCCAAATTTAACTTTTTCGGTTGTGACATTTCATTGCTTTCCGATATTCCTTTGCTTTTATTTTTATTGTTAGCTTTTTGTTTTTTATGAAACGCATGTTGCTATCTTTGTACGATGAGACCCAGGCAATTCTCTCAATTCTGCATGCTTTTTTGCTTTGATTGTATCCCATATTTGCCCATGTTAAAAAATTTTTTTTTTGTCAAAGTTGCTTCGGGTTTACTATTTTTCTGCTGCTGACGGCGCTTATATTAAAGGCTAAAACACAAAAATAACGACGCGACAAAGTATCAAAGGGGTAAATGAAAAATATCATATTTTTGGATATAAGCCGGAATTTACACGAGTGACATGACACCAAATGACAATTAATTGAAATCATTACATAATAGAGGAGGAGGTAGAAATATGGGGTAGCTATTATAGTTTTAATGATAAAATAGACACATCCAAAAAATAAATGGTATAAAGATAGGAAATTTGGTTTACTTATCAGTAATATTAACATAAATAATCTAGACTACAACACACTCAAAATTTATTTCTTTAAACAAAAAATATCAAAATCGAAAATTTCCAAAGTAGGGTAGTAATATGAAACTGTATTATAATACCAGAAACAAACGAAAAATTGTGGCAAAAAATGTGCCATATCAGTGGTACTAACTCGTTAATATTATTTTATGGCTCCACAAGCGTCATCGTCATGATCTAGAATACTGCTTTAATAGTTGGTAGAAATATAAGATAGTCTGTTATTATTATCAACTAATGGTCTCATATTGCAACCAATTGGTGTTTTCAGTAAAATTAGTAATTTAGTGAGAAAAACTCAAACTTTTTTGTAATATATAATTATATTCTAAAACTAAAGTAAATATAATGTAACTTACCGTATTCGTATGTTCGAAAAAAGGAAAATATACAGATATAAACTGGAAAGCGAAACACGTGAAAGAAAAATTTTCAGTTATGCCCTAACTGTGAACGTTCAGCACGCGTCAAGACTAATAACGAAATATCCGCCGGCTATTTCAAAGCCTTCACAGAATTAACAGCAATGCAAGCATAGCTACAACTTATATATCAGTATCGTAAGGAGACCAAAACCCCGATGACTCAAATTGCTACCATATTTCATATTTCTACCCCCTCCTATTCATCACCATTTAATAAATTCATTACCATTTACACGACGTAAAGTAATGACTAATAATGTTTTGATTTTCATGATAGTTTTGTTCTTACGTTTTTCTATTTATTACAAATTTTAATTTTATAATGACAAGAGCAGCAACATGAATATTTACACGAATGACAGATAACGACGAGTCGGAATGACGATTAGGGTAATCACAGAACAGCCAACAACGCTATTTTATATATCGGGGAGTACGAATTCCATATATGGAATAGAAGGATTTTTATGATTCTTAGGGTTTCGTATAACAAATGGGAAAAAATGTAACCCCTACAATACGTGTAAGACACACCTAGTACAGATACCACAGTACATGAATAAACTAAGTATTTGTCGTTGCATACCAGTATAATACAAGCTGAGAAAACTAGTACGAGGTTGGTATTTAAACGGTGTAGGTACGGAACTTTGACAACATTGTTAGATTGTTCAAGTAGACCTTTTTGGGAAATTATAAAATTATAATCACAAGTTTATGCCAAGCTGACATTTTTTAAAAACACGGCTTTTCTAGAAAAGCAAAAATTAAAAGTCTTAAAAGCTGTCAAATGCAAATAGTATGCGATATGTCACATAGCATAGTAAAGTGAATCTCCGAACCATGGTACCTATACTAGTTGTATATCAACGGTATAAGATCGATCGTGCGTCTGTCTGTTTGTCTGTCACATACGTTTGTCTCGAAAGCGACGATCAGTGAGCCAAACGACTTGTTGGCTATCTGTGGCTTTTGGTGTGCTAAAACTTTGGGAAATAAATCTTGGCATTATTACCCTTTAATTAATAAAACAAAGTTCAATTGGTTTACAGGATGCCTCAAAATAAATCAACAACCTAATTTTTAGTTATTTTATTATCTCCATAACAATATTGTAGGAGGTGAGATCCGAACATTTTTTTTTTATTATTTTAAAGGCAGGGGGACAAGCACGGAGGCCATAGCGGCCCATTCTGCTGTCCTGCTAGAAGGCCATTCACCAAAACCAGTTTTTTTAAGCTCAGACCCTAGAGTATCCAGCCTGCACCGACCGAAGGCCGGACATGCACACAAAAAGTGTTCGGTTGTCTCGGGCTCTCCTTCCAGGCAGGATAGACACTCGGGGCTGTCAACAACTCTCATACTTGTTAGATAAGCGTGAAGTGAGTTGCGACCGGTGATGATGTCAACCACAGTTCTACATTGTTTCCGTCCGAGCCGCATGAGAAAATCGGAGATATTCCCATTGGGCCCATCAAGGAACAGTTTTGTATACCTGCAACTACTCAGGTTCACCAACTCTGCTGATGCTTTCAATGAACATCTGCTTTGATGAGAGTCCCGATACTCGAGGTGGTAACGCTTACGGCGCGTTCCGGTCCAAGGAAAGCAGAATCAGAGCCGGCCCTAGCTAAATGGTCAGTCCTTTCATTCCCCATGATCCCCATGTGAACAGGAACCCACAGAAGGGACACCTTGTTGTGGATACACTACTAGCAATGTCCTTCCCCTTGATGAATGTTTGAGTTACACCCGTCTGAAGATATAATAAAAACACTTTCGTCTTGTACAAAATCCTTTAATGATCTTCTTCAGTTCTCCCTGACGTTTACAAAAACTGCCTCTATATAATCTTATTCACTCTCTGGACTGATCCGTCGAACGCCATGGCACACCTAAGTTCCTTTTCCTTAGACTTCTACAGCTCGGCCAAACCTGACCTTTCAATCGACCCGATTGAACAGATGTCTCAACTTACCGAAATCTATTTAAAATCAAGACTTCAATTCAAAGTACGTTACAGTACATACCATATTACCATATTAATGATAAGTTCTCTGTCTAAATATTAAAATCCCCAAGTATAACAATATAAAGTCTTGAATAATACACAAGCGTATAACTATGCATTCGAACTTCGCATTACAACATGCTAAATTTACTAGATAGTTACACCAACAATACAACATATTTGTCAAGTAAAACAACAAAATCACGAATCGCTTAAAATAGCCCTACACGAACTTGTCAAACTATACATATCTAATTTCCATTATATCGATGTCCAAATTTATCCTGATATGACACATAAGGCTTCATTTTTTCAGGTGAGAACACACCCTTGTAAGGGATGCGACATACTTGTATCCCATCTATATCCTTTACAAAGTAACGATCACGATTCAAGACCTTACCCACTTCGTATGGTCCCCGAAATCGCGCCAAGAATTTCTTATTTACACCAGGAATGGTATTTACATTTTTTAGCTTGATATAGTCGCCTATTTTATACTTCCGCGCAATCTTATGAACCTTGTCGAAATAATGTTTGTTGTACTCTTGATTTTTCTCGATAGATTGGTACGCCTGGTTGCTAATCTCTTCTAAATTTCGCTCCTTATCATTTCCAGAACACTGTTGAACATATTCTCTAACCCAGTCACAAAATTCCCCCCTTTGGTTCACACGGAACAAAAGTATACTCGGTGTGTAGCCTGTACCTCTATTCACCGTATTCTTCAGAGCAAACTCCAATTTAGTGAGGTGCTTATACCTGTCAACGATATGCAAATCAAGGTGCACGACATTGCTCTCCTTTCGGATAGTAAAGCAGCATTGATGGCTTTAAGTGGCCCTCAGATAACATCTAAGTTATTGGGGGGTTGCAGGTCGTCTGTGGACAAGTTGTGTATCCACAACAAGGTATCCCTTCTGTGGGTTCCTGGTTACATTGGGAATGAAAGAGCTGACATCTTAGCTAGGGCTGGCTCTTATTCTCCGTTCCTCAGACCAGATTCCGCCGTAGGCGTTGCCACCTCGCGTATCGGGTCTCATCAAAGCGGATGTTCATAGAAAGCAACAGCGAAACTGTTTCTTGATGGGCCCAATGGGAATATCTCCGATGTAGAACTCGCTTACATCACTACCGACCACAACTCACTTCACGCTCATCTAACAAGGATGGGAGTTGTTGACAGCCCTGAGTGTCTGTCCTTCCTGGAGGGAAACGAAAGCCCGAGACAACCGAACACTTTTTGTGTGCGTGTCCGACCTTCGCTCGGTACAGGCTGGATACTCTAGGACTGCCCTTCTATCTGTGGATGAGCTGAAAAACCTGCCTCACCAAGACCTGATGAGCTTCATTAAGAGGACAGGAAGGTTTTGGTGAATGACCATTTAGCAAGACAGTACAATGGCTCGCTATGGCCTCCGTGCTTGGGATAGGGTCTCATGTTCCCCAGCCTTTAAAATAGAAAAGAATCAAGAAATGGCAGTCAGCCGTTGTAAAGGTAACACATTCTTTAGATATAGCATCGGCGTGATTAGTGGATTTATTCTTTCGACCTGACCGTTCGACAGAATGGCAATTTTGACTTGCCGGACATTAACAGACTATAAGAATTCCGAAAATTCTCCCGACATATAACAGGTCTAACGATCAGAGACAATTATGTTGGGTTTACTATAGATATTAAAATAAGACTCGAGACAAGACAATCAATCCATCATGATTTTGGCTCGTAGGAACTGCACACAATCTCACAAATTTTGTGAACCATCAATCACCAAATAGATGTATTTCCGCTTCGAATGGGTCGTCGAAAGGTGTCCAAAATGGTCAATGTGCAATAGCTTTCGGTACATTAAACAAGGGCTCTTCAGTTTTTTCCGATTTGGGTGAAGAGTGGATACATTTTAGACAGTTTCAAATGTATGTATATATCTTCGTTTTCATGTCTGGAAACCAATATGTCCGCCCTAAATATTCATGACATTTATCAACTGTTAAGTGACTCAGTGCCTCGTGATGAGTCTGTATAACTTGATGTTCAAGTTGTTCTGGTACATAGAAGAATATTCTACCATTAATTTTACAGTATATCAGACCATCGACCATTTCATACCAGCGACTCTCCCGTTTCTCAAGATCGTTTACGATTCTAACAATTTCAGGGTCTTGTCTTTGTATTGCAGCCAGCAGGAATTCAAAAGCACTATAATCAACAAACAAAACGTTAATACTTCGACTCAGCGCATCTACATGTGACATCCTGCTACTAGCACTGTGTTCAATCCGGTAGTCGTATTCCTGCAGTTACAGTGCCCATCTTGTAATTCTAGGGTTTAACAATTTCTTATTAAATGTTAGGGTCAAGGACAGTCTGTAATGATTTTGAACTCGATACCCATAAGGTAAATTCTAAACCTCCTCAGAGCATATATTATGGAAAGTGTCTCGAGTTCATAACTATGGTACTTAGACTCGAAGTCGGTAAACCGTTTCGAAAATAAAAGATGGGATGGAACTTGCCGTGGTCCTGGCGGTGCATGAGGACTGACCCAAATTCTACGGCGCTAGCATCGCAATATAATTTTTTGTTGCGTTACTGGGGTTAAAAAATTGATAAGACAGGTGACGCTAATACTTTAGACTTCAACAAATGGAATGCAGCCTGCTTTCTCTGAATCTAAAATAGCGTCTTGTCTAAGCAAATTGTACAACGATCTTGCCACCGACGCAAAATTCTCTATAAATTTCCTTAAATATGAGCATAAACCATGGAAGGAATGAACAGATTTCGTACAAGTTGGAGTCGGGAAATCTTTCATTGCCTGCAGATTATCTTCATTTGGCCGTATATCCCCAGCATTTATGCTATAACCTAGATAAACTATTTCTTTATAAAAGAACTTGCATTTATCGTATCTTAGTACGAGAAAATAGAACGTTATTCAAAATTTCCAGGTGCTCATCTATACCCTCTGTGGCTAACAATAAATCGTCAACATATATAAAAAGTTGTCCTGACATGATCAGAGGTCTAAAAATTTTTTTGACATATTTTTTTCGAAACCGGTTGGAGCATTTTTCAGACCAAATGGCATACCAAGGAACTCAAAGAGTCCCAGTGGTGTCACAAATGCCATATAATATGATTGAGTCCTCAGATACTTTTATTTGGTGGAGCCCACTTATTATGTCTAAAACCGTGAAGTACTTGTTCCCTCATAACCGGTCTATTTGGTCTTCCACCACGGGCAAAGGATAGTTATCTCTTTGAGTTACATTTTTTAGCTCGCGGTAAACGACGCATAATCGCATTTTACTATTCATTTTCCTAACTAAAAAGGTGATGGGTAAAGAGAGCTATTTTCGCTTATAATCTTCCTTTTCGTCAAGTATCTTTTGGAGTTCTAGCTTATGCGCGTATGACAATCTTCGCGTAGTACAATAAAATAGCTCATATTTAGTCAACGTTATGTTCATTTGGACATCAACTTGTGGCCTTTTATTTAAATCCCGGACGTCGAAACCACTTTTATTTAAAATATATTCAACTTTTTCTTTAACGTGATATGTTAAATTTTTATAAACATTAAAATCAATTTCACGCGGTCGTTACCTGATATGTCAGTAATATTGAAAATTTGATGAATAAAATCTATCTCACCGTCGGTATAATTCTCACTTTCACTTACATTTGGGCTTTTAATTGAAGCTTCGTTTGTTTTTTTGGACATTGTTGCAAGGTCGGTTTCCCTTAAAGTGCCTATTTGACTCAACCAATACTAGGTTACTTCTCTGCAAAAATCGCGGCCTAAAATTATAGGATATTACATGCTAAATTTCCTGACAATAAACATATTCAGATCGATTATATTTCCCTTAAAGTTAACCCTATAATTTGCTGCCCCCAGTATCTTCAACAGTCCACTTGTTTATCGCGTAAAACCTTAGGTGATTATCTTCATCTATGAAATTAACAGCACATGGCTGCAGGTGTTCCCCTTGCATAAAGCTAATCGGACTTCAATCATATTCTCGAAACAGAAACAGTTGTCCAGTGATGGTGTAATTAAGATTTGTATTTCGACTTCCGTCGTCTTTTTAAGCGTCCGCTGAACTATCATGATATTAGCGTTGCTAGGGCAATCTGAAACTTTATGGTCCATCTTCCCACATTTGTAGCATGCTCCCTTTCCCCTACTAGGCTTAGGACATACTGCACTGACAGGAATAAAGTCATTGCAATTGTAACACTTTTGCCTCGGGTGATTATTACAAGAGAATGGTTTGTCACTAGACTGTCGTGACTGCGCCGCACTGATTTATGACATTCAAACTTAAATTTTGCATACCTTTTCAGTGCGCATTTCAAGTCCTCCATTGTACTTATTCCGTAGAGTAACATTTTGTTGGTTTCGGAATCCGGGATGTACTTGACCATGTCGGCTTCATCAATATCCGACAATGATGCCATTTCATGTATTGGAAACACATACTGCTGTAGCGTTTCATTCTGTTTCTTTTTATGTTTTCGCAGATTATTGTGAAGTTCAGCCTTTGACACACTTTTCGTAAATTCCTTCACAAATTTCGTTTAAGTTCTGGTCGCAAGCTGTACTTTCTTCTTCAAACTTCTTTTAATAGTAATATGCTTTACGGCGTAGAGTGATAACTATTTGTCGAATTATGCGTCTTTTTGCCTAGTGTATAACAGTTTCAAAATCATATTAGAAGTGTTATTGATAGAGTTTTGGTAGATTTTCATTGCGAGTTCAATTGTTAGTAAAATTTCGTTTATGAGCAATTATGAAAACATTCAAAATGTCAAAATGCTCTGTAAATTTAAATTCCGGGAAGAAATCTAGAATTCATTGAGCTACCACAATTCAATACTAATAATCCATTAAGGATAACAAGTCATTTCTGTAAATTACGTTTTCAGGTTATGCGAACAGCAACTGCTGCACCCGGTGATTTCAATAATTGCTTTCCGCTTCAGAAGTAATTATTTTTTGGTAAAGGAATATGAATTTCCGCTTCTGAAGTAATTATTTTTTGGTAAAGGAATATAACAGGGTGACCTGCAACAGATGATTCCAGGATTTTTACTCATAAAATAATTACATTATGGTAAGGGAAAAAGTAAGTTTCCCTCCTGTCACAATGTTAAAGTAATCGGTGCGTGCTGTAATTGGCAAAATAATGGATAGGCGTTATAAGGCGCACAAGGTGATTACCACTAATACATCTAATTGGGTAATTTTCAGGCCTGCCGATGGAAACTACGAACAATTACAATTTCATTTTAAACTATTCCTGCATCCTAAACTATTGCTCCCCACTATAAACTACGGTTGCGTGGTGTTAACAAGAAATAGTGAATAGAATAAATTTATAAAAATTTAATTTAAAATTAAGCTACTTTTATATCGCACCCTTAATGCAAGACCAACACAAGTCAAAAATTGCAATTGACATTTAAACAATAAATTCAAATTTTTTAGTATTGGTGTAGGTCATTCTTTAGCTGGTAGCCTGTAAATATATACTATAATTTCTCATTCAAGAATACTTTAGCTATAAAGCAAAATGCAATAAAAAATTCAAAATTTATGATTTTGAGATGTAGTGGTTTTGCACTTGATGGAGATCCGATATCAAGAGTTCTGTGAATTTTAATTTCAGTAATTTTAACAAAACTGTTCCAATTTTTACAACCTTTTCGACATCAATAAGGAAACATATTGATTTCCAATTTGTTAGAGTTACATTATTGTGTAGAAATTTTCCTTTAGGCCATGATTTGATTAAAATAAAATCATAGTGACTTTTAATGAACACCAAAATAATTTAGGCCGACTATCTAGTCAATTATGCTTAATGCTACATCTGCAAATGTATATAAGCTATGCTTGGCTTGTGTTCATAGTATTCCGGGGGTTACGGGTATATTTGTTCAAGAGAATCTTTTTGCAGAAGAATTTCCGGAAAATTGGAATTGGTATATCTAATAAGTTTCCACTGGACGTTTTAAATAATGGGAACTCTCATCTTCTGCTCAAAGTAATTATGATAGGTGAATTTGAGATTTAAATAAATGATTGTCCTAATGGACATTGTAAAATGTTCCTTTGGTTTAAGCTTGAATAGATCTGTTTACTGCTGTTTATTATATAAAATCATCTGCTATATGTACATATCGATCGTCCTGATCCCATATTTATTATAATGTATATGCCGCATACTCTCCTAAGACTTGCACATATTTGCACAGCTACAAGAGCTTATCGATTAGCGTCCGACAAGGAGTTTTTGTTTCTCATGTAATTGACGCGATTAGAACAGGTTTTCTAGCTATCTATAATCATACGACAGCTATAAAAGGTTATTAAAATTCCAATGAAAACCTCATTCAAAAGTATAAGTACCTGGATCAAATGTAAGGTAACATTCCGAGGTTTCCTAATCTATGGCAATGCTATGGTAATCATGCATTTTGGCTCGAAAATCGTTAAAATTTAAGATCATTTTGATAATTTTTCCAATTTTTTTACTTTGACGTCCCATTACCGTCGACGAAAAGATGGGAATGGAGACTTTTTAAACATTTGTTGGAATGCCTGGCATCATAATGGGATATCAGTTATCTTCGTAGGACATTTAAAAGCAAATTACAGGGTTTTAGGTGAAAAGGTATCCAAAATCATATGGGCGATAAGTGATGGCTGCTGAGGTTTTATTTCTTTTGACATGTAAAATTTGCCGGTTTTTCATAAAACTTTAGGCCCTATACCTCCAGACATAAGAGATCGTCTAAACGATGCATTATGATACTCCGAACACATTTTATTATTTATTTCTATCTAGAGCGGAAAAGCTTTGCCTATCGGATATAGCTTGAGCGACTTTCTTCGGTAAACAAATGGACTTCCCTACTTCTCGCGTTTGTGCGAAATTGGTGCGTCATGGAAAATGACTTCCTATGAGAAAAATGTTCACAACACAGCACTAATGGCCGTAGAAGAGAGAAATACAAAAATATATGCGAAATGTAGTACCTAGGTGAGATGTATTTGACCCAAGTGCATGAAAATGGGTTTTCCAGCGGCAAAAACGTCCCGAGAAAGTTTTCTGAATCGGGAAAAATATACACCCATCCGACCTTTACTTCGATATGCAACATGCGGTATTGCACCCCCCCCCCCCACACTGGGGGCTCCTACCTCCTTCCCTACAAGAATGCAGAGAAAATTTTTCTCCTACGAATTGTAGCTGGTAGTAAGCTGAGGCGAACAATGAAATCTGATCAGGCATAACCCTACCGAGTTAGAGCCGATCTAAGTTGCGAATAGTCTAGTACTACAGTTCGAATAAAAGAGAGGGAAATACAAAAAAAAAAGTGACTATTGGGATAAATAGCTATTTAAGCCTCCGAGTATAGGAGTGTGGGTATTCAAATTTCTTCTCAGGACCTAAGGTATTCGGTTCTGTTATAGATTTTTCAAAATATACTAGATGAAGCTTTCACCCCCCCTGACCAAGCTTTCTCCCGCTAGATAGATATCAACATTGTTAATAAAAAATGTTGAGAGTGTCATATGGCATCGTTTAAGACATCTCTCATGTCTGGAGGTGTCAGACCTAAAATGGGCATTTCCTTTTCACTACATTTTTCTTATTTTTGCCACTTTATTCAACTATTTAAAAAAGTAGTTATATTGGTTTTCGAATACTCGCATATAAGTATCGCAAATTATCATCGGGGGTGACCAAAACCCTCGAGAATACTTCCCAAGCCATGAAACAGAAATCTATATGTGTGCGTGCTTAGTCCGTTTTCTAAAATGTTCTATATTGATACTTATGGAAAAGTGCTAAATATTGACTTTATATACGCTATAGAGCCTACCTCGCTGTGTCGTTGACTGCTGCTGGTGGCGCCCAAATATTTGTGTTGTTGTGTGTCGCTTTTTTTCTTTTTTGCTTTTTTGTTTTTGCCTTCAGCATGCAGAATTTTATTTTAGATTTCTGCAACATTCGCGGATTAAGAGCAAATCGGTTTTCGGTGTACTGCCACCTTAACTCAAAAAATCCGGCAATTTTTGCGCTAAGTGAAACCAAGGTCGTTTCTGATGCTGATATTAATCAGTATCACGTCCCTGGTTACAGCTTCGTGCCTCTTTTTTCTCAGCATAGAGGGATCGCAGTATATATTCGGAATGATGTGGCCTTTACTATTCTTCAAGATTTTCCTTCTGCTAATCCAGAGTTTAATTATATCTGGATTAGGTTCAAACTTCACAAGCACATCATATACTTCTGTTTCCTTTATCGCAGCCCAAATATGTCTGATGACGACACGGTATTCGTATTTGACAATATCTCCAACAATATTGATCATTTGCTTTCTGTTTCCCCCTCTTCCGAAATCGTCCTGGCAGGCGATTTTAATGTTCATAATATACCGTGGCTCAGACATTCTTCTACCACAAGTCCTGCGGGCCGTTTCGTTGAACTCTTCTGTGAATCATTTAATTTGCAACAGCTAGTGGATGCACCAACGCGAATTCCTGATGCAGCTGGAGATAAAGCTAATTTACTCGACTTGTTTCTAACATCTCATCCTGACAAATATTCCAATATTCAGTCGGTTCCCCTCTTGGAAATTCAGACCATTGTTTAATCACGGCTCAATTTACCACCTCAAACCTGTGCCGACCAACTGCTCCACCTACAAGTAGGCTTCTTTGGCACTATAAGAATGCTGATTGGGAAAGTCTCAATAAGTATCTTAAAGAAATTGATTGGTCGGTCTGTTTTGCTTCGAGGGATGTTGATGAATGCACATTACAATTTAGTAACATACTAAATCTTGGCATGCGTGAATACATTCCGTATTCTTACAGCAGGTCTCAACAACAGCATGATCGCTCCTGGTTTAACGATAAGTGCAACCAAGCTATAAAAGCGAAAGAGTCTGCTTTTCGCGCCTATCAATTGCATCCATGTCCGGAAATGAAACAAGTCTACAAGACTGCACGGAACACCTGCAAGTCCATTATCCAGAGAGAAAAATTTCTTTTTGACCAGAATATTAGACAAAGAATCTTGACAAGCCGCAAAGGTAGCAAAGGTTTCTGGTCCCTGGTCAAAACCATCAGGAACAATTTCACCAGTTCCTCTATACCTTCACTACTTAATAATGGTGAAGTGATTGTTGACTCCCTGGATAAAGCTAATATTTTAGCTGCTAGATTCGCTTCAAATTCTCGTCTTCCACCAACTTCACAAACACCTGTTTTGCATCGCCCGTGTGAATGTGTACAAGAGCCAATACACCTTCGTACGAGGGATGTGGTCAGGGTCCTTAAGGGGATCAACGTCTCCAAAGCCGCAGGTCCTGATGGTTTTTCGCCCCTGTTAATTAAAAGCTGCGCCTCATCCTTGGCTAAACCTCTGCGCAAACTCTTCTACTTGTCTTATTCGACAGGAAAATTTCCAACTGCTTGGAAGCTAGCTCACGTTCAGCCTATTCCTAAGAAAGGAGAGGGTAGCGATCCCTCAAATTATCGACCAATTGCCATCACTTCGATTCTTTCAAAGGTTTTTGAATCTATCATTAACTCAAAATTAATAAAGTATCTAGAAACTAATCATCTCATCAACGATCGCCAATATGGCTTCCGAGCTGGACGCTCATCTGGAGACTTGCTGACCTTTCTTACGGAACGTTGGAATCGTAGTCTTCACAATTTTGGTGAGTCTAAAATCGTTGCCCTAGATATTTCAAAAGCCTTTGATAGAGTCTGGCATCCAGCCCTTTTAGCCAAACTCAAAGCACTTGGTCTCTCCCCTCCTCTTGTATTATGGATTGAAAGTTTCCTATCTAGTCGCCAAATACGTGTTGTATTAGATGGCGTTACGTCTGAACCGCATCCCATAAATGCCGGTGTACCTCAAGGCTCTGTTATCTCCCCAACTCTCTTTTTAATTTTCATTAATGATCTGCTTTCCCTTACTTTCAATCCCATCCATAGTTTCGCAGATGACAGTACTCTTGATTTCGCTTACTCCTTTGACACTCTTGCAGAATCCAGGGGGAATGCTGCATGTGTTAAACGAGATTGCATGACTAGATCATTGAATAACGATCTTGCCAATATCCTCGCTTGGGGCAAAGCGAATCGCGTCGAATTCAATGCATCAAAGTCCCAAAGCTGTCTTATCTCATTAAAACAAGATCATAACTTAACCACACCCGTTTCTTTTGATGGAGCATTCATTTCTGATTCACCGTCACTAAGCATTCTTGGCATTAATATTTCCAGTAAGTTAAACTGGACATATCACATCTTCTCTGTTGCCAAAGAAGCATCGAAATGTCTTGGATTTCTGAAAAGGTGTAAGAAATATTTCAGCCCGTCAAATCTAGCGCTCCTCTACAAGTCCTACATTAGACCTAGAATGGAATACAACTCCCATATATGGGCCGGGGCTGGTCGCACAGCCTTAGCTTCATTGGATATTGTCCAAAAGAGAGCCTTCAAGCTCATTGGCGATTTGGCAATAACTTGTCATATCGACTCACTCGAGCACCGCCGCAATGTTGGATGCCTTTCGCTCCTTTATCGCTATATGCATGGTCAATGTTCTGATGAAATATCTAGTCTAATCCCTTGTAGAATGATTCCTGCACGCAATACTCGCGCTGCAAACCGCGCACATCCTTTAACCCTTCAAATTACTTTCGGCCGTACAGTAAAATTCAGAGATGCTTTTTTATCCCGAACAGTGCGAATGTGGAACAGCTTACCATCTTCTGTTTTTCCTCCGGCATACAATCTGCGGAAGTTTAAGGGCGACATACATCGGCACCTCCGCCACTTTCCTCATATCCCCTAATCCTTTCCCTATCTCCTTCCTGCCATGCTGTGCTTTGCATCATAGGGTATCCCCTGAGCTTGGCTTAATAATATATAAAAAAAAAAAAAAAAAAAAAACTACTATCCATACAGGAAAATAGTCTTCTAGTAATTTAAAGCTTGGTTCCTTACCTTCCCAAAGGCTATACTTCCTATATAGCTTACTTAACAAAATAATAAAATAGTTTTGATTACAATGTAACCTTACCATTTGACGCTCAATACCTCTCAGCTGAGTGATAATTGCATGTGTTTATGTGCAGCCGTAGTCCGAATCTGTAGGCAGCTACATTCGATATCATCAGTCCACGGCAGACCGACATTACAATGATTACTCAGCTGAGAATTTTTGTTTGAGGAATCGTAGTTATTTGGTTAAGATAATTTTTTTTAAATAATTTTGTTAGGAAAGGTATGAAAGTTTTATTACGGTTCGGAAGATAAGAAAGCAAGCTTAAGATTAACAGAACGCCATTTTTCTGTATGAATAGTAGTTTAGGGCGTAGGAGCTATTTAAAATATTTTAAAACGTAAGGACTACGTTGGGCCTCGCATGTAGTAGGGAGGGAGTCTGTTTGATGGTTTGTGAAGTATTCTCGAGGGTTTTGGGGTGACCAATTTTACTGTTTTACTGCTAACACTAACAAGAGCTAAGTTTTCAAGAGATGGGTGTAATAAAAAAAAACTAATGGCAAATAAAACTAATATTATTGCATAACGCACACATTTTAAAAATTAAATTGTCCATGACATACATTTTCCAACACATTTCTAGTGCAAGCTATCATCTTTACGAATAAGCACCACTTTAGGGCCAACATTTTTTTAAAAGAATACATTTATAAAAGTATTGTTATGCGATGTACTTAAATGAAAGATGAAACGAACACATTTGTAGGTAATTACGGTAACTACCGACTTTTCGCATATTTACATTTAGCGTTTCTCCCTTAACGGGAGAAGTTTTGAGGGTTTTTTCTTTGTAATTTTAATTTAAAAATCTTTGTTTTAGTAGAATGTTCTAAGCCGAACTACTACATGATGAAATATGAATACCTGTATGTATAAATATGTACTACAAGTACGTTACATATTTCACTTAGCATAAATGCCTCATCTTTTCAGGAATAATTGATTTTAAAGTTTATAGTTAAAGAAACAGCGATTTTTTTTGTAGTTAGTTGGATTGTGTATTAGCATCTGATAGAGATAGTTTGTGCAATGTTTTATTATGTTTACGTCGGTGTTGAGTTTATGAAATAATTCAGTGCAATTTGGACAAAATGAGGTACAGGCTTAATAGACAAAATGACACACATATAGTCGTCTGATTACAGGTACATTATTTTTAAAATAACTTTTCCTTGTGCAGGTATTGTTTTAATCATGCCACGAAACTACAAGCGAACAATTGACCGTCAATCATAAATAGAAGAAAGCATGAAAAAAGTCATAGAAGCGACTAAAGAGAACACAATGGGAGGGGCGATTTTTGAAGAAAAAATAGGTTTGCAAATTTCTTTAACAAGGATAAAAAAAACACGCTGGACGAGGGTGGTTATCTGGTTATTTTAAGAGGCATAAAGAGGTATCACTGCAGAAACAGGAACCAAATGCTTGTATTGAGAGCTCATGCTTTTAACTGGCCCTAAAAAGAAAGGTCCTTCAAAGTTTATCAAGAGGTTTGAGACAAGCACGATTTTCGTACAAGTTTGATCTAGAATATTATAAAATCTGGCTTATCCACTGCACAAAGACCACAAAAATAATAGGTACAGCGGACAGAAAACAGGTGGGTGCGCTTACCAGTGCCGACCGTGGGTCTAATGTTACAGTTGTCTATTGTATGCACTCCCCTGGATCTTTCGGGACTCCACGCCTTCCTTAAAAAACTTCGTTATTTTCAATCTTATGTGAACGCAGCTGTAGAGCAAAAAGTACTTTTGATAGTGGACGGTTATTCCAGTCACAAAGGCTTCGAATCTTTGGAATTTGTCAAAGCAAATGGCATAGTGCTACTTAGTCTACCACAACATTGCCAACACTCATCGTATTTAGCCATTAGATGTTTTGTTTTACGGGCTATTGAAATATATTGTTACGTGCAATAGAAAGAGACAACTGGTGACATCTACTGGCAATAAACAACTTCAGGTTCGGAGAGTAAATGACTTCAGGTTCGGAGAATCGATTATGAAATCTACAGGAAAGTTCAGGAATAGAACAAATAGAATAGTCAAGAAGCTTTTGGAATAGAACACTCCAGAAAAATCCGGAGAGTTTCTAGGGTATAAATATAACACTTGTCATCGCCAGAAAAAGAGTCTTGTTTTAGACGTTGCAGTGTTAAGAAGAGAAAGTAATAAAGAAGCGATAGTGTGTAATTAGATTGCGATAATTGAAAGTACAGTGTTAGCGATAATTAGAGTTGAGTTGATTAAATAAATGTTTGTGAACTTTATATGATTTAAGTGTAATAAAGAACTTATAGATTAATTATTTAATATTGTGTTTTAAATAACGAACTAAAGGCCACGCTCGCAACAACTGGTGTCAGAAGTGAAATATATTTTAGAAATAAAGTGGTGGCAATTGACTGAAAAATTAAAAGTGTGATTAATTTTGTGAAATTGTGTTAAATTTTAAAAGTTCTGGAAAATAATTTATATTCAACTGTGAGTGAATTACTACAGTAATGGGGCGCAAAGTGGAGGAGCTTCGAATACAGGATTTGAAAGTGGAGCTAGGGAACCGCTCATTACAAACGACAGGTGCAAAGAAAGTTCTAGTCGAGCGACTTAGACAAGCATTGATAGCGGAAGGAAAGAATCCTGAGACATTTGTTTTCGAAGAGAACTTGGAAGGAACCGAATTTGAAGAAGAGCCTGAGATGAAAATGGAACAGCTTTTGAGTACTTTAATGAGCAAAATGGAAGCCCGTTTTTATGAACAAAAGAATTCTCTCGAGGAACAAAAGAATTCTCTCGACGAACAAAAGAATTCTCTCGAGGAACAAAAGAATTCTCTGGAATCACGTTTAGATGAACAAAAGAAATCTATGGACGAACAAAAGAATTCTCTCGAGGAACAAAAGAATTCTCTAGAATCACGTTTAGATGAACAGAAGAAATCTATGGACGAACAAAAGAATTCTCTCGAGGAACAAAAGAATTCTCTAGAATCACGTTTAGATGAACAGAAAAAATCTATGGACGAACAAAAGAAATCTATGGAAGCCCGTTTTGATGAACAAAAGTTTGATTTTGAGGAACAAAAGAAATCTCTGGAAACCCGTTTGGACGAACAGAAGATCTCTCTGGAGAATTGTCTAGAAACTCGTTTGGAGGAACAGAAGACTTTCCTGAAAAACTCATTAGACGAACAAAATTTGAAAATTGAAGGAATCGAGCAGGAAGTGGCGGAAGCTCAACAAAAAGTCACCGAGCAGCTTGACAGTTTTAAATCAGATCTGGAAAGAATAAAGCATCGTCAGCCTCTAAGCGTAGCAACTGAAATATCCGGTGCACGTAGAATGAAACCTCCCATATTTGATGGACAAAATTCGTGGCATATCTTTAAGAGACAATTCGAGGCAGCTTCAGAGGTAAATGGATGGAATGATGAAGACGAAGCTATAGCTCTGGTGTTAGCACTTCGAGGTCCTGCGTCAGAACTCTTACAAACTGTACCGATTGAAAATCAACGTAATTACTCTTCATTAGTACAGGCGATAGAATTAAGTTACGGAGATGAGCACATGCAGCAAGTATATTGCCTACAGTTGCGAAACAGGATTCAAAAACATGGCGAATCACTACAACAACTGCAGGCAGATGTGGAAAGATTAGCGCATCTTTCATACTCCAGCGTGAATGCGGATTTTCTCAATGAAGTGACGACGGAGGCATTTGTGAACGCTATTACAGATCAAAATTTACAACAATCATTAAGGCTAGCAGGAAAGAAATCAACAGCAGAAGAACTAGCCTATGTATAAGCATACGAATCCGCCAGACAAGCTTCACGGAGTGCAGTACGAGTGAGAGAAATTTCAGTGGAAGAATGTACTTGTAATAGAGTGCAATCATCACAGAGCCCGTCTTCACGTGGTGTCCCTGGATGCTGGAATTGTAATAGACCAGAGCAGCTTCAAAGAGACTGCAGAAAACGTCGACGAGTGGAATCACCAGAAGAAGAGGGGAAAGAAGAATGCCAAAGATGTCGAGCCAGGGACAAGCAATTCGTGGAGAGACTAGATATCAAGCAGCGACTAGTCGCATCGCCTCTCCTGTTGATCAGTCGGAAAACTAGTAAAAACCAACTTTGTCGGGCAGAAGTTGGTTGGTGGAATCGTCAGCCCCGAAGTCATCATCCAAGTAGGTCAGTTACAGAGAAATAATAGCAGTCTTGTTATATATGGAAGTGTAGGAAAACATGACTGCGAAATACTGGAGCTTCAAGATCAATTATTAGAGCAGATCTTGTTAGGAACAAATGGCTTCACAACACCACCAAATATCTACTAAGAACAGCAACTGGAGCAGCAGCACAGGCGTTTGTTCAACTAGGCGAACTACTATTTCCTCACACTTTCCTGGTTTCAGACATAATGGATGAATGCATTCTTGGAATAGACTTCATGACCACATACAAAATAAATCTGGATGTCGGAGAGCGGATTCTCAAATATGGGAATATAGAAATTCCTATGAGACTAGGACAAGGAGCAGATTATCCTGCGAAAGTAAGGACGATGGTCTGCGAAAATATTACTCTTTCGCCATGCTCCGAGACACTAATATGGACAAAGCTTACTGATGACATCGGGACCTGCCGATTCTATCTGGTGGAGCCTTACCCCACAAAAGTTACATCTAGCATCATTGTTGGCAAGACTTTAGTGAAGGCAGAAGGTGCAACATTAATACCAGTCAGAGTGCTCAACACATCCGAAAATGAGGTACAACTAAAAGAAGGTGCTATAATTGGAAATTGTGAACCCATTTACCAAATCGTCAATTTGGATAATGGTAGTAATGTTAAGGAGACAAAACTATACCAGCTACTACTCAACAGGTTCAGAAACTTCTTTCGTCCAGTGCCTTAAGTGAACAACAACACAACTATGCCAAAGAGGTGATCGATGAATTTTCGTAATTATTTCCAATGAATGATGATGACTACGGTAAAACAAATCTTGTCCAGCATCGAATCGATACAGGAGATTCCAGGCCCATTCGACAGACACCACGAAGATTGCCATTAGCCAAACAACCAGAAGTTGCAGACATGATGAACTTCATGAAGAAACAAGGCATCACAGAGGAATCTAACTGCCCGTGGATATCGCCGGTTGTTCTGGTTCGGAAAAAGGATGGCAGCACCCGATTCTGGGTAGACTACCGCCAACTAAATAACGTGACGAGAAAAGATAGCTATCCATTACCAAGGATTGATGACACATTGGATACCCTTTCCGGAGTGCAATGGTTTTCCACGCTAGATTTGAAGAGTGGTTACTGGCAAGTGGAAATACATCCCGAGGACCGAGAGAAAACTGCTTTCTCAGTTGGCAGTGGCTTATGGCAATTCAAAGTAATGCCATTTGGGTTATGTAATTCTCCAGCCACATTCGAATGACTAATGGAATGTGTTCTACGAGGTTTAACCTGGAAAACATGTCTTGTCTATTTGGATGACATAATAGTAATCAGAAGGACACTCATGGAACATAAAAACAACTTACGGGATGTATTTCAAAGACTCAAAGATGCAAAATTGAAGCTCAGTGCGAGTAAATGTGGTATATTTAAAAAAGAAGTTAAATATTTAGAGCACATAGTTTCATCACAAGGAGTAAGAACCGATCCAGAAAAGATAGAAGCCGTCAAAAATTGGCCAGCACTAAAGGGCAAACATCAATTACGGAGTTTTCTTGGTTTAGCTAACTACTACAGGCGATTCGTGAATGGTTTTGCAGATATAGAAAGAAGCCTACATCAACTTACCGAAAAGGAAAAGCCGTTCATATGGTCGGATAAATGCAACGAAAGTTTTGAAAATTTGAAGCAACAGCTCTGTGAAGCGCCAGTACTTCACTATCCAAAGCTGAGAAAAACATTTATATTAGACACGGATGCCAGCAATGAAGGTATTGGTGCAGTGCTTTCTCAGGAGGAGAATGCTCAAGAAGTTCCAGTAGCTTACTATAGCAAAGCACTTTCAAAGTCAGAGAAAAATTATTGTGCTACAAGAAAGGAGCTACTTGCCATTGTAAGTTCAACAAAGCATTTTCATAAATATCTCTATGGGCAGAAATTCATCCTTCGCACCGACCATGCAGCGCTTAAATGGCTTCTGCAGTTTAAGAATCCTGAGGGACAAGTGGCAAGATGGATAGAGCGACTCCAGGCTTATGATTTTGAAATACAACACCGAAGAGGTCGTATCCATCGAAATGCAGACGCCCTTTCACGACGTCCATGTAAACTTGAGTGCAAACATTGCACCCGAATAGAAGAAAAAGAAACAACAGCAACTATACAGTTGGTAACCGTGGAGCCATCTACAGGTTGGGACAACGAGGACCTACGAACAGCACAACGAGATCCGGACATTTCACCTATTCTTGCTTGGAAAGAAGACATGGAAAGACCAGACTGGAAGGATATTTCGGAACGGAGTGAGAAGCTGAAAAGTTACTGGGCTCAATGGAACTCTCTTCATGTTGAATGTGGTATATTAAAACGCAAGTGGGAAGCACCTAATGGCGAATCTTTCCGAATGCAGATACTCGTGTCGGCATCAAACGTCAAAGATGTTCTAGAAGAAATGCACGGTGGAACCTCTGGAGGACATTTGGGAGCGAACAAAACCATTTCCAAAATACGAGAAAAGTTTTATTGGTTACATATGCGAGAAGATGTGGAGGAGTGGTGCCGCAGATGCACTGTCTGTGCTGCTTGCAAAGGGCCGCAACACAGAAGCAGAGGAGAAATGCATAAGTATAATGTCGGAGCCCCCTTTGAAAGGATAGCTATAGACATCGCTGGACCTTTTCCAGAAACGGATGGCGGTAACCGTTATATGTTAGTTGCCATTGACTATTTCAGTAAATGGCCTGAAGCTTATGCAATCCCTAATCAAGAGGCAACCACAGTTGCGGAACAAATAATAACGAATTGGGTCAGTAGGTTTGGTGTGCCTCCCGAACTTCATTCGGACCAAGGACGGAACTTCGAATCGCGGACTTTCCAGGAGATGTGTAAAATGTTGGGAATAAGAAAAACTAGAACAACTCCTCTACACCCACAATCTGATAGCATGGTAGAGCGCTTCAACAGAACATTGATCGAGCATCTAAAGAAAGTAGTTGGCTATCATCAACGCGATTGGGATCGACATATTCCTGTATTCCTAATGGCTTATAGATCAGCCGTTCATAGTACTACCGGACAAACCCCAGCTAAAGTCATATTCGGAAGAGAGATGCGTATACCTAGCGACCTCAAATTCGGTACCCCCAGAGGTGAACAAAAGTTACCAGAAGACTACGTATCGGAGCTCAAACAACAATTAGCCGATGTACACGAGGCCACGAGGACGAAATTAGCAACAAATACTGATCGGATGCAGACCCGCTAATTCCGCAGGATTTAACGAAGGTGATCTTGTTTGGCTGTACAACCCGAAACGACGTAAGGGACGTTCTCCGAAATTGCAACAACACTGGGAAGGACCATATTCAGTAGTAACTAGAATTAATGACGTGGTATACAGGATTCAGCGTGGCACAAGAGGCAAGCACAAAATTGTTCATTTGGACCGCTTGTGTCAATACTACGAGCATCAAGACCGTGGACCACCTGTTGTTCGGGACGAACAAGTTTAAGAAGGGGGCAGTGTTACGTGCAATAGAAAGAGACAACTGGTGACATCTACTGGCAACAAACAACTTCAGGTTCGGAGAGTAAATGACTTCAGGTTCGGAGAATCGATTATGAAATCTACAGGAAAGTTCAGGAATAGAACAAATAGAATAGTCAAGAAGCTTTTGGAATAGAACACTCCAGAATAATCCGGAGAGTTTCTAGGGTATAAATATAACAGTTGTCATCGCCAGAAAAAGAGTCTTGTTTTAGACGTTGCAGTGTTAAGAAGCGAAAGTAATAAAGAGGCGATAGTCTGTAATTAGATTGCGATAATTGAAAGTACAGTGTTAGCGATAATTAGAGTTGAGTTGATTAAATAAATGTTTGTGAACTTTATATGATTTAAGTGTAATAAAGAACTTATATATTAATTATTTAATATTGTGTTTTAAATAACGAACTAAAGGCCACGCTCGCAACAATATTTTAATAATTGGCTGAAAGCTCACCCTGGACGTCTACATTTTATCAATTGTGTTTTTTGCACAGTCAGGCTTGTCGTAAAGCAGCGACTGTTCAAAAGGCTGCTGTGGATTTAAAAATATAAGTCCCAAAATTTACCCCGCTCATACATATGAACATGAATTAAATAAGGAATCGGTAAACGTTCGTTCGACTGAACCCTTTCGAACGTCCATCGTTGAAAGAATATCGAGCTCACAAACGCAGGCTTGCCAGACAGAAACTACGGGTCCGTCCAATGATTTAAGAGTCTCATTGAATATTGTATCACCTGTTCCAAAAGGAATTCTTATAGGTAGAAAAGGAAAACGAAAGCTTAAGAGGAAATAATAGAATTTAGTCTTAGCATCCACTACTAAAATGGATGAAATTAAGTTAAAAAACGATTAAAAAACAGACAAGAAAACAAAAAGGTCATTAAAGAAAACAATTTGTACCTGAAAACACACAAAATAGTAATGAAGAAAATAAACATATTAATTGTAGGTAGGCATTACAGATTACTCACAAGCGAATGATGATTAAGCGTTTGGTTGTTGAGCGCGAGATTCTATATCGTAGTTTTGTTGTTAATAAATATGCCAAACATCGTGTTGCTTACAAGAGAATTGGAAATCTGGTTAACTCCAAGATTACCAAGCGCAAATATTTCCAAAAGAAACTCAACGTTAATATTACACCAAAAAAAGCTGGGGAATAATCTAAAAAATACGGCGTGCATAAAAAAACTGCTCCTGTCACCTTCATTTGGTTCCCGATATCCTCAAAGCACAATTTTGCTCCGTGAGCTCCTTGAATATCTCCGTCTTCCATAGCGACTGATGATAACACTCTGGATGGATTTAGTTTCTGTGGTACTGGACCAGAGGAGGTATGCAAGCCAAACAGGATTTTACCATAAATTTTATACATCATAAGTCAAATCTTTAACACCTGCCGGATGAGTCCGTATTTCCTCGTGCCTGAAAATATTCCGTAGTATTACCAGTTGCAAAATACTTCTCTCCCAGTACTCCATCTGATTTCTGACCTATTTTTGTATATATAAAATAACATTCTCTATGGCACTATAAAGGCTTATGTGCGATCAATTAGAACAATACTTCGTGAGCTATACGCTTCTCAGGCAAGATTCTAGCATTCCAGTTACACCCCAACAAAAATGCATCATCTAGCAGCAGCCGCAATAAAGCCAGCCGTCACTAGTAGTGACCCGTGCCAGTAGTGAAATCACTCAGTTGATTACCGAGCGTCCAAGTGGATACAAGCCGAAATTACAACCACCGATCACGCAAAATATTAGACATCAACAAGTTTACTCCAAAGTAATAAGAGTTGATCGCCACCAGTGTACTGCCCGTAGACTGGCTATAAAAGTCAGTTAGCCCTTATAGAATGATCAGTTGCCTCCCAGCAGCTCGATCATACACATCTCCCGTCCAGTCCCATTCACGAGCCGTGTTGGCTAATTCAACGGCAATCGCATGTTGATCGTGCCGACTAGAGAATTAGCAAGCACATGCATATATTCCGTTCCCGTACCCCCTTGTTGGCTACTCTAATGGGTATACATTAACCGTATTGATCAGAAGAGTTGTGAGCGCACGAATATATATTCCATCCCCGTATCGTGCAGGCTAATTCAACGGAAAGCTGACGTTAATCGTGCTGGCCCGAAAATTAGTAGTGTTGGCTACTCTGACGACAAGTGCACGTTAATTGTGTTGATTTAAAGAGTAGTAAGCTCACACATATATTCTTTCCCCTTATCCCACTTGTTGGCTACTCCAAATGACAAGCGCACGCTCCTACCCCGCACCTATGCCACGTAGTTGTAAGCTAATATAAATAAGTGAGTGAGTGTAGGCTAAGTAGTTAAAATAAGAGACCGCCCAAACCAAAGAGCTAGAACAGCGCTCTGAAACCTAGCAACGTCGAAAAAATGGCCCTGGACAATCTCCTGACTGCATACCAACACCCGACGTTACATGATAATGTGATTTAAATGGCATCTAAAGAGCAATTTCGAATCAAATACCATGCCCAAATTCTTAACAACATCCGCACGGCCTAAAGGTGTATTATTAAGTTTATATTCTAGTAAAAGTGGAGAGCTTTTACGAAAAAACGTGATAACATTGCACTTAAAGGTGTTAATTTACAAAATTTTATCAGCACACCGGCTATGAAAGGTGAATTAGTCTCTTGGAAGAGGAGACAATCACTGACGGAATCTATAATCCGGAATATCTTAACATCATCAGCATACAAAAAGCAATTTGACTTGATAAACTTTGGCAAGTCATTAGTATGTAACAAAATGATGTATGGACCAAGTACAGTTCCCTGCGACACACCAGAAAGCTGTTCGTAGGGTTAGAGTTATAATCATTGAAGGTTACTAAACAATCGCTACCGAAAAGATATGAGAAAAACCAACATATAGTATTCGCGTGCAACCTCAGAGGCGCCATCTTGACCAAAGCTATGCAGTGACTTATTTTGTCGAAGACCTTAGAAAAATCTGCGTAAACAAGTCAATTTACTTACGTTGGTCAAAAGAGGACTGTGGAACGACCTGGGAAATAACCGTGCTGACTATCCGAGATAATTGCTTTCGTTGGGCAAGTGCTACACCAGACCACTGATAAATTTCAGAAAGCTGAGAGATAAATTTCGTCGTAAATTGGGAAAGATGGTATGTTCCTTTAGGGAATTTTTTATTAAATTTTACTCCGTACTGACGAGTATTAGGGTTTCTGCCAATACGAAACGCTTCTTCCAATATATTTTTGAAGCTCAAATTTGCAATTTACAATAATCATTAACATGGCTTCTTTCCTCCATACACGGAATATAACTCACCTTCAAGGAGGCGTTGGGCTTTCTGGAAATCATCATGAATATTAGTTGGACTTTATCGTTTATCTTGAAAGATGGCTCAATTTTATTATTTATCATAAGTGATAGTTTCCTTCAGATGTAAATACCATCAAAAAATCCCGATTATATTAATATTTGCGTTTATTTGGTTTTTTTTTTTCATTTTTTAATAATAATAGCAGCAAAAGCTCTTCCTCCTCGCTGAATTCCATTTTAAGTGGTTCCAATTTTGAAATAAAAATCTGATCACTTTACTTTAAGTAAATGTAGCATTACCTTCTGATGTGATGCTCTTGCAATATATCAGCTGCTGATTATTTTAAAACTTCACCATCACCACATCAGCACATCAATAGTCTGGTATGGCGCTTGCCTTAGAGGAAGTAGTTGATTATAAATAACTTTCTCAAATATTAATGCCAGGCTATTGGAAATGATAATGAAATGGAATGGTATGAGTGTACTCACTCGAGTTTTATTCTATATGTTTGTTTGTTTCATTTCTTTATTTGATTTTTATTCTGTTTAATTTTAAGTTCATTAAATAATATGTTGTTGTATTTATTTGCCAACTGAAGTAATACTTATGTCTTTATTGTATAAATTGAAAAGAACTTTTTTTATATCTTGTTGTACTCTGCACAAATGAAGTATTTTATTGTATTCCTAACTTTTATAATAAAAACAAAATATATGAGGAATTATAGTATCCTTGAGTTTTATAATTTAAATGTAGCTGGTAGTTTTTTTCTTTTCACCAACGTTTCCCGTTGTATTTCAATGCTTCTTCAGGGCTATAAATATACATAAAAATAAATTCATTTGACAACAGTTAGACACTAAAAATATCTATCAATTACCTCAAGAAATTATAAAGAGAAATTATAATAATTATTATTAAAATTACAAATTACTAGACTATCTGTTTTCCTGTATTTTTATATAGGATGCTATCTGACAGCCGTAAAATTGTTTAGATCTTTGAATGCTCCTTACAATTTGTTTAATTTTTTTTTAATGTGTAATTTTATAATAATTATTATAATTCCTATTGATACTTTCTTGAGGTAATTGATATATAATTTTAGTGTCTTACTGTTATCAAATGAATTCTTTGTTATGTATTTTTATAGCCCTGAAGAAGCGTTGAAATACAACGAGAAACTTTGGTGAAAAGAAGAAAACTTGTTTTAATATCGCACACCAGCTACATTTAAATTAAAATAGAAAATCTTATTTAATTTTGTTCATGTTTCCCCTATACATTGTGATGTTATTGCACTCTGGGCTAATCCTTATGTTTTTTCTTTCTTTCTAATGTAATTTTGTAATATACTTAATTTACATTAATCAACTTTTGGTGAAGTTGTAACAAAAAATGCAATGAAGTACTAGTGTAAAAAAACTATATATGTACTTTTATACTAATACACAACTTTGCACAACTCCATAACTTAAAAAAAAACAAAAACAAAAAACTGATTCAAATATTAAAATTTCATTATGCCTTGTGGTATGGAACGGAAAACACACCTATTCTGGCAAATGTTGTGGAACATTGTAAACCTGATAACACAAAAAGTTTTAATATTAAAGCAGAGTGGTTCATTTGCTTTTGTGCTTCAGTGGCCATGAAAATGAACAGGAAAAGTACAACCTGGTCAAATAGTATACGTAAGTACCTACAGTAGATAAGCTTGCCTCCTCTGTTGCACTGTAAAAGGACTTTAAAGACCCGTTGTACTGAAAATAAGAGTGAAATACAATTGCCTACGTACATACATACGTACATACTTTAAGGGTTTTTGTTTCCGCACTGTGTAGTTTGTAGCACTCGGCTGCCGTAAAGTCATCAGCTCGTATAGCTTTCATCTCTCCAGAATACCAAGAGCGTTGTTCAGTTGAAAGTTCTGAAAATTTTTTCCACGACCGACTGTAATCGTAATACCACCGCCATTACCCCGTCCCATTCCTACCATTGTTGCAGTTTTTATAAAACTGCATGCGATTTTAGTACCGCAGTAAATGCAAGAACGAAGCAGCAGTAATTAACTCAAAACTCTTTTAGCGGAAGTGTTTCAAAACGAGGAGTTGGAACAGCAATCATTTTAGTTTTGAACGCTTTTTGCTGATAAGAGCCTTGCGTGCTTTTTATATCCATTGAAGTCCGCAGTGTCCACAAATGTGGTGGAAACCGGGAACAGCTCATTCATTCCATTCATTTAATTCATCTCTTGTAATTTTTTGATTAGTAAGTATTGCTGTAGCACAAGTGAACTTACAATGGCAATCTACTGATATATGGATGCGAGTACATACATACAAACGTGCAAACATACATTATGAATGTACAGCTCTCTGTACTTTTTGTCCGCACAGTTTCTATGGGCTTTTGGGAAAAACAAGTCCTCGCTTGTGGTGTTATCAATGAAATTTTTGTGGATTCATTTGCACTAAATAATTCCATTCCGTCTAGCCAAAGAAGTGTTACAAATATTTTCGTTTGCATCTGTATCTTTTTGCTTATCCATCTATAGAACGCGCAAATACGAGTATGAATACAGATACACATGAATTTGGAAAAAATAGCCCTGCTAGGAAGCTTACAAATTCGTCGGAATTACTCTAGTGAAGTGTGAATTTTTTATATTTGTCGTCCTTGTTCACTGATTGGATGACAATATAGCCGTAAATTCTTCAATACGTTGTGCATTTGCAATATGAATTCGAAATGTAAACATTTTTGGAATGTTTTCAGCTTTACGTTTACTGTATAATAAAAATGGAAAGAGTTTGGTTTTATTTGAATACTATTTAGAATTCTAGGTATATCGAAATGCATGCATCCATATAGCGACAAGCTTGAAGATATATAGAGATTGCAAACAGTATTGAAAGATAACCGCCTCCAAAACCCTCGAGAAAACTTCACAAGCCATGAAACAGACTCCCTCACTACCACATGAGAACCCCAACGGAATCATAACATTCTAAAATATTTGTAGTGTCCTTATTGTAAAACTGGCAAAAGTTTGATTTGAATAGCTCCTCCGCCCTAAACTACTATTCATACAGAAAAATGGTGTTCTGAAAATCTTAAGCTTGCTTTCTTATCTTCCGAACCGAAATAAAATTGTTATAACTTTCCTAACAAAATTATTTAAACAAATTTATCTGAACCAAATATTGCAAGTGTAGATTTTGGGAAAGTAAGGAACCAAGCTGTAAATTACTAGAAGACTATTTTCCTGTATGGATAGTAGTTTAGGCTCTATAGCATATATAAAATCCATGTTTGGCACTTTTCCATAAGTATCAATATAGAAAATTTTTAGAGAACGGACTCCCAAGGCGTACATATAGATTTTTGTTTCTTGGCTTGGGAAGTAACCTGGAGGCTTTTGCCACCTCCCAATTGTGTTACTTTGATTGTGCTAAAATCATGTCTTTTAAATAACTTTTATCTAGTCCTTGACTAAATAACTTCATAACTTTCATAGATTTGTGCGTAAGGGCGAATTTCGTGGCTCCGATAAATAACAGAAAAAAGAGAGAGTCAAAAGGATTATATTTTCTTTGATATATCGTCGCCTGAATACTGTTTTGCCCCATATGCAAAAATGTAATTGTGAGATAAATGCAGTTAAAGCTGAGACGTTTATTAAAAAAAACTTTTTGATACATCTTTTAAAGTTTGCATAAAAACTCAGTTGTTTTTCGTCTATTTATTTCTTGACCTATTTTTGTTTCAATAGAATAAAATTTCCGTTAAAACTTCATTAACTGAAAGCTATGTTGTTAATGAGGCAAAACTAGATTTCCAAACAATATTTTTCTTGTATGATATGGGGCAAAACAATTTACTAATAAAGTTAAAAGGAATATTTGATTACTTCAACATCTTTATTTAGCCTTGAATATTTATTTGTTTTTCTAAGATAATTTTATGATTTTTTTACTGGATAAAGTTTATATTTGTTCAAGCAGGCCTTTTTGGTATTCTCCGATAAAACGCAAAAAAAAGGAAATATTTTATTTATTCTATCGCACAATCATTTGATTTAGGGCGGCAAAGTTTCCAAGTTTTGGTTCAACTCTGTTAACATTTGGGCATTCTTTCATGATCCAGATATTTCACAAGCAAAATAAATATTCTAAACAATTTCACTTTCTCACGATGTTCACTTTTTCGTAATTCTTTTATTGCAAACAAGCAGCATAAATGCAACACAAACACTTCTGACCAGTTGCAGTGCTTGAGCAGCTCACATTACGTCTGGCAATTCAACACCCTCAAGGTAAAATTTCTTGACTTCCATCTAGTAAATTCGTGAAAAATTTATTTCCCAGGGAGGAAAATATTGCATGCCAAGCTTCTTCTAAATCCATTGAAAAAGTTAGAATAAGATCGCAAGTAAGAGTTTTTTTGTTATATAAAAAAGGTGAATTGTTGGAATAAAGCTAGTTGCGTTGAGTAATTTTGGAAGAAACAAGGCTATTTTTCTTTTCTCTTGGTGAGGCTACCAAGAGCAACCATCCAAAACAACTGGAGTATCAGTACAAGCACTGTTTGCTCCCACAACAAAATCACGGCACAAGCACCGTTGATTTGATTCATACCAAAATAAGCAATTTGGTAATCTTCGTTATCCCAACACAGCGAGTATTAGTACAAGCACTAATTACTCTATCAACAAGACCACGGTTCAAGCACCGTTGGTCCTCTCTAAAGATCGACGCACACAAGTCAAGGCAAAAGAGTCTTGGCTCATCAGACTCAACAACAGAATTGAGTAACTCGAAAAGGAAATTAATGAAAATATGAGAATGCCAACAAAATTCTCCATTCTCCTATTTTCATTTTGTATTTCGAGTCACTCGATTTTGTTGCTTGGGATCTGTTGATGAGTAGAACAAAAACTTGAAATTTTGCCTCCCTAAATAAAATAATTTTGTGATAAAATGAATTAAAAAATTCCTTTTCTGCTTTTCGTTTGTAACCGGAGAATACCAAAAAGGCATACTTGAACAAATATTACTTCATTCAGTAAGTTAATAAAAAGAAGGGAAATAAAAAATAACAGAAATAAATTGAAATACGCGCTAACTCAATAACGTTCCTTATTTGGGCATTAAAACTGTTTGATAATAATTTCTATTTGCATCTGGAAGATAAACTAAAAGAGATTTTATATCTTTTGCCATATATTTAAACCCAGCTTGGTTGATTTTAATCGGTACATTGTTTTGAAATAAGGACTGTTTCAGAAAGAAAAAAAACCACCACCTATCCCCCCTTCCATTACTCATCACCAAGTAAACAAAATTAGGGATTGCTTATAAGACTGCATCTATAAAAAGGTGTGCACTAATAATTGCAAGCCATTAAATGCAAAGGTCTTATTTAGTGAAAATGGAAGTCAGGCGAGAAGAACGCCGCAAGTTAATTTTTTCCACCCATATGGAAAATCCGAATATGTTTCATAGAGGCTTAGCTAAAAAATTGAAAATTCCGAAGACGACCATTCAAAATGTTCTCAGTAAATTTCGAGAATCTTATAGTGTCCAGAGATATTCCGGGTCAGGAAGGAAGTCAGGTTCGTTAGACTAAAAATTGGCCAAAGAAGCGGTGGACAACTTTAAACGATATGCCAGCATAACGTTGAAAAATATGACTGATAAGGCTGGAACGTCATATTCTACGGTCCATCGAATTAAAAGAAGAGAAGGCCTACGAAGTTTCCATGCTCAGAAAATACCGAACAGAACACCAGAGAAGAACTATGTAGCAAAATCCAGGGGCCGCATTTTGTATGAAAACTTCCTAACGAACTTCGGCTTAGGTGAAAACGAACTTGCACCAGTTTCTAGGACAGGAATTTTATGTGGCAAAAAAGACGGGTGACGCAGATCCCAAGTTTAAGAATCGTCGATGCACTAAATTTCCCGGTAAATACTTAATTTTGCAAACAATATGTACGTATGGCCAGAAATCATCACCTTTCGTGACAACAGGCACAATCAGCGCGGATGTGTACGTTAAGGAGTGTCTTCAGTAGCGCTTTCTTGCATTCTTTAGAATGCATGATTCATCAGCTTTGTTTTGGCCAGATTAAGCACTTGCCAGAAAAGCGAAGATTTCTAGTAGTACTCAAGGAAGCGAATCCTCCAAATTGTCGAAAACTAAGCTCAATCGACAAATATTGGTCTAATATTGAGAGAAAATTTGAAACAAAAACAGAAAAAACTCCGCATACATAGATACTTTTAAGAGCCAGAATAAAGGAGTGCCCGATACTTTCGATATTGTCTGTACCTACAAAATTTACTGAAGAACGTAACACAAAATGGTCACTAATTTTATAGTACGTAGTAATTATAGTATTTCGGTTGTGAATAATGTGCTTAATTAAGTAAACATCATTTGATAAAAAAAAAAAAACGTTTTTCTTGTCGATTTCATTATTCATAGGTGATCTGTTTTTGTCCTTAAATTGTTCTGTGTTCCAAGTTTATTTTTGCCAGCAATCATACCTGTGCTCCAGAGTTTTATAATATACCTTAATATGCTATTCTTTTTTAAAATACAAGAATTCTCTTTATACCTATACATAAGGCAACATTTTGGCATAATTGACTTTGACCAATTTTAAATATAGTTTTAAGTTTCCGCACATGTATCATAACAATATTTAAAAAAAATGGTTTGAAGTATTTCGTATATTTCATGCCCCATGTACAAACAAATTTGATTTGGGGTAAACCAATACTAACTTTTGTGGCAAAAATATGATATGGGCAAACATGTCATCATTTATATCGATACACATATAACTTAGATAAAAGCTGAATAAAGCATTTAATTCATCTTCAGCAATAATCTCAAAAACTGTACTTAACTCAAAATATCAAATTTTGCGGATGGGTAAAACCAATATTCAGGCGACGATATGTATATGTGAAAAAAAATGTACAAGTATTACAATATATCTGGGATATCAAAATAAAGAAAATCCATCAATATAAAGAAAATTGGGTAATAAATCGAAAAAAAATATATATATGTAAAATACGCGCAAAGTAATTATAATAATAATTATTATTTGAAGGTATAGTATTATTGATACGAGCCGCTCCAATGCGGAAACGTGCCGCCCAACGAGAAAATCCGCCGTCCCGCCGCGGAAACACGTCGCCGATACTCCCACCCCCTTGCGGAATGCATTCTTAGTAGACACCCTTCATTATCAATTGTTTTGCTGTTCTGAATTTTGGGCTGTGGTTCACTTTTGTTTTTCCCTTTTTAATACCTTTCTATCAACTTCAGACCCCTAACTGAAATACTTTTTATCTGTGCGCCAGAGAGTGCCGTTCGTGACGAAATAGTATTAGGGTAGTAAACGTGGATGGATTTACATGCACTGAAAGAAATATTCTGTACTAATAACATAAAACGATAGTTACTTTAACATTTACACTTTTAATTTCGAGCCAACATAAAATTTATTTGTATTAACTGAAACAATACTGTTGATTATTTAACGAATTTTAGTACCTTTAACATAAAAATTAGCTTTATGTTGTTTACACTGACAATTCTTTTATTTAACTTTGAAGTGTTTTTGATATAGGTTGTACAAAAGAAATATACATATTTTCTAGAAAATTAATTGTTGTATTTATTGACAGATATCTATACATTAATACATACATACATCAGTGGCGGATCCAGGATTCCGGTGAGGGGGGGCGCAACTACGGTTTAAAAATGGTATATGCTGAAAACTGAACACAAGTTTGAAGACACTCGCCACACTAGCAATAATGTCAAATGCAAGAAATTTATCATTTAAGAGATACGAGTTGAACAGATTACCAAGTGACTACCACTGGCTTCTTTTGTTTTTTATATTATTAAGCCAAGCTCAGGAGATATCCCATGAACTATGATGCAAAGCACAGCTCGGCCAGAAGATGATAAAAAAGGAATTAGGGAACGTGAGAAGGGTGGCGAAGGTACTGATGTATGTCACCCTTAAACTTTCGCAGATAGCATGCTGGAGAAAAGACAGAAGATTGGAGACTTTTCCACGTTCGCACACGACTGAAGGTATTTTGAAGATAAAAGGATGTGCGCGGCTTGCAGTGCGAGTATTTCATGAGAACATTGATCATGCATGTAGCAATATAGGAGCGAAAGGCATCCAACATTGCGACGGTGCTCGTATAAGTTCATATGACAAGTTTTTGCCACATCGCCAATGAGCTGAAGGCTCTCTGTTTGACAATATCCAACGTAGCTAAGGCTCTGATGTAGGACTTGTAGACGAGCGCTAGAATCGATGGGCTGAAATATTTCTTACACTTTTTCAGAAATCCAAGATATTTCGTTACTTATTTGGCAACAAAGAAGAAGCTTAAGGTACTGCAAATATTAATGTCAAGAATGCATAAAGACGGTGTATCGTCAAGCAGTGCTCCACCAAAAGAAACGAGAATGGAAAAATTATGATCTTGTGAAAGAGATGGGACAGCTTTGGAACTTAGATGTATTGAATTCGATGCGATTCGGTTTGCTCCAAGCGAGGATACTATCATGGTGGTTATTTAAGGATCTAATCACGCAACCTAGTTTGATAGATGTGACGTTTCCTCTGTAGTCCCCAAGGGCATCAAGGGAGTAAGCGAAACCAAGGGTACTGTCATCGGCAAAACAATGGATGGGATTGAAAGTAAGGGAAAGCAGATCATTAATGAAAACTGAGTAGGCAGATGAAGCGAGCCCTGAGGCACCCCGGTATTTATTGGCTGAAATTGAGATGTAACGCCATCTAATATAATCCGTATTAACCGACCAGATAAAACACTTTACATTCATAATAGAAGGAGACGCGAGAGGCCCAGTGCTTTAAGTTTGGCTAAAAAGGCTGAACTCCAGACACTATGATAGGCCTTTGAAATATCTAGACTAAGGCTTCAACGTTCCCTATGAAAAGTCAGAAAAAGAAAAGCCATATTGGCGATCGTTGAGGGTTTGATTAGTTTCTAGATACTTCATTAATTTGGAGTTAATAATAGATTCACAAACCTTCGAAAGAATCGAAGTGATTGCAATTGGTCGATAATTTGAGGGATCGCTACATTTTCCTTTCTTGGGAATAGGTTTAATGTGAGCTAGTTTTCAATCAATTGTGAATTTTCCCGTTGAATAAGACAAGTAGAATAGTTTTTGCAGAGCTTTGGCCAAGAATAAGGCACAGGTTTTATTTAACGGGGGCTTGAAACTATCAGGACCAGCAGCTATGGAGACGTTTATCTCCTTAAGGACTTTTGACATATCTCTCGTATGGCTCTTGTACACATCTAAAAGGGTAAAGTGGGTGGAAAAGGAGAATTTGAAGTGAATCTAACAGCCTAAATATAAGTTTTATTCAAGGAGACAACAATCACTTCATTGTAATATAGTGAAGGAATAGAGGAACTGCTGAAGTTGCTCCTGATAGTTTTGACCTGGAACGAGAAACCTTTGCTACCTTTGCGTCTTGCCAATATTCTAACGTTCTGATCAAAAACAATTTTTTTCTTTGGATAGTCTTTTAGTTCTGGACATGGATGCAATTGATAGGTACGACAAGCAGACTATATCGCTTTTCTTGCTTGGATGTACTTATCGATAAATCAAAAGCGATTTTGCTATTGTTATAAGTTGGAGTGGTATTTGTGGATCTTCGTAAGGCATTCGACACTGTAAATCATCGTCTGCTATTGAATTTTCTGGAGGAGAAAGGAGTACGTGGACTAGTCAATGACCTATTCAGATTGTACTTGACAAACAGAATTGTCAAAGTGAAAATTCAGGAGGAATTTAGCCTGCCTTTAATTGTGAAGGAAGGAGTGCCACAGGGATCTATACTAGGGCCACTGAAATATCTAACAAAAATAACGTGAAACTGAAAGCAGAGTACAGAATATTTGCGGACGACACCAATCTGTTATATAAAGCCCCTAATGGTGTCGAACTACAGGAAATAATGAACTCGGACTTGAATAAATTTAAAGATTGCGTAGCTGGTAATAAACTTACGGTTAATACCAGGAAAACTAAATATATAACATTCCAGCAAAAAAACAAATCTGAAATACAGCTTAATGTTGAAGTGGTAGGCTTATCTCTGCAAAGGACAAATAGCATCAAATATCTAGGGTTCACTATTAAGAGCATATATAGCAAAACCTAAAAAATGTTCTAATTTGTTATTTCATCACACAACCCATTAATTTTTCTTGACAAGTTTCAAGTCTTGGTTTGACTCATCAACAGGTCCCAAATAGCGAAATTGGGTGATTTGAAAAACAAATGAAAAAAAATGAAAAAAAGAAGAAAGAAATGAAAAGTTTGAGAAAAATAGAAAAAAACCATTTTTTTTTATTAAAAAAATTTAAAATTTTTTTAAAGAAACAGATTCATTCGAAGCGAATCGAACCTGTATACGCCACGCAGTGGGCTGAAAAATAAAGAAGGAAAGGAACCTGGGACCTGTTGATGAGTCAAACCAAGACTTGAAACTTGTCACCAAAAATTAATGGGTTGTGTGATGAAATAACAAATTAGAACATTTTTTAGGTTTTGCTATATACCGGAGAATCCCAAAAAATTCTTTCTTGAACAAAATTAAGTTTAACCCGGTAAAAAGTCCAAAAGAGTAATCTTTTTATTTATTTTTCCTCCTGGGCTTGTATAGGAGTGTTTTTCCCTCATATAATTCACACCCAGAATTTATTCTGAGTTTATATGAGAAGAGATCAGTTTGATCTATTTTCAAGAGTCTGCAGCAGGCAGAAAACCAAGCTGCACCGATGAGTGTAAGGTTTTCTGCTGACACGAAACGCTTCTTCTTCTTCTTCTTCCTTTCCTTCTTTATTTTTCAGCCCACTGCGTGGCGTATACAGGTTCGATTCGCTTCGAAGAATCTGTTTCATAAATTTTTTTTAAATTTTTTTAATAAAAAAAAATTGTTTTTTCTATTTTTCTCAAACTTTTCATTTCTTTCTTCTTTTGTTCATTATTTTTCATTTGTTTTTCAAATCACCCAGTTTCGTTATTTGGGACCTGTTGATGAGTCAAACCAAGACTTGAAACTTGTCACCAAAAATTAATGGGTTGTGTGATGAAATAACAAATTAGAACATCTTTTAGGTTTTGCTATATACCTACCGGAAAATCCCAAAAAAATCTTTCTTGAACAAAATTAAGTTTAACCTGGTAAAAAGTCCAAAACAGTAATCTTTTTATTTATTTACTATTAAGAGCAAACATATACAGCTAATCGAAGACAAAATACACTTTTAGTAGAAGCATTGAGATAATGTAGTAAACTGGCCAGACAGACAGTGAATCTTATCTATGAAGCACATATAATGAAGAAAATCAGATATGGAATCTTACAATCTTGTACAAATTACACTGGAGGACACCAAGGAAAAGAGTATATGAAATATCTAATCACTTAAACACCGAGCAAATAATTTATATGGAGAAGATCAAATTCATTTTCAAAATACTACATGGACTCACGAAGAAAAACATAACATACCTCACTAACTCGGACATTCATACGTATAATACCAGAATAAGTAATCACTTGAGGATATCTTCAACCAGAACTGAAAGAGGAAGGCAAATCCTCAAATCCTGGTCAACAGTGCTGCTGCCCTATTCAATGAACTAAGAGATGATAGCCGCGATCGTCTCCTCAACTGGAAATGGTGACGCAAGTTTATAATCGGTTAATTTAGTTAACAAAGGAAAACAATAATAAGCAACACATCTTATACCTACTAATCGTAGTCTGAGGGTAGCTTAAGTATAGAAGGCAATAAATTAGGAACTATAATTGGCTCGAGTAAGTTTAGAAACACGCATTAGGTAAAGGAGTAATGAATAAAGAATAAGAATAATTACAATTAGTAATACATACTTTTAAATTGTCATTATTGATTATGATTATAAAGTATGCATAAATATGTATATAGGTAACATTAAATAAAATAAATAAATAAAATAAAATAAATAAATAACGATTAATTATTTGATTATCAAATAACGCACGATCGAGTAACAAATAAATTATTTGAAACTCAAATAATTTGCACCAAATAACAAATAATTATTTGCGAATAATTCACCAAATAACGAATAATTATTTGCAAATAATTCACCAAAATAACGAATAAACATTTGCGAATAATTCATCAAATAACGAATAATTCACCAAAATAACGAATAATTATTTGCGAATAATTCACTCAAATTACGAATAATTATTTGATTATCAAATAACGCACGACCGAATAAAAAATACAAATAATTATTTGAAACTCAATTAATTGCAACAAATAACAAATAATTATTGCAATCAAATAAATTTTTATTCGGTTTTTTATTTTTATTCGAAAAAAAAAATGCACATCTCTGAAATCTCATTTTATTTATTTAGAGTGGTTATTACTCTTGATTTTTATTAAGCTAGAAAGGCGGAAAATTCGGAACCGCCCCAGGTGGCAAAAGCTATAGATACTCCACTGCCCACCCCCCCCCTGTATCCGCCCTTGCGAGTACCTTGCCCGAATTTCATAGAAATACTAAATACAAAAAACTACAAAACCCACTATAACTAATCTCAAAAACTTTCTCATAAAATTGATTTTTTTCCTAAAAAGCGTACGTACGTTTTGGACATTTTTCAGAAGGTTTTAATAATAATAAACTGTTATTGAAATTTTCTAATTGAATCTACAATTTTAGGTGAGTTGCAATGCCACGAATGAAGTAATACTCATATTACAACATCGCAATTTAAGATTTTTTATTTCCCATTACACATTTCACCCCAATTAGATATTCTTTGTGAAAATGTGCTATGTACGAAACGAGAACTTATTATGTTATCTGCTTAAGTTATATCTTTAAGATCATAGATTATGCACATATATTCACTTCTTTAATTATAACAGTATAAATAATGGTTAGAACTAATTCAGGTATATTCAAATTGTACAAATCACAAGGTATACGTATTCTATTCCAATGCTCGTGTACCGAAAGTTCATTAATATTTCCCATACTTGTCAGAGGCTTTTAGCACTTGCATTGCACACCGAAGTTTATATGGATGGTTTCTATGTATGTGATACCCATGCTATGCAAACGTTAACTCTTCCCTCTCAAGGTTATTAATAGTTTTCAATAACTCCTTACATACATACAGACATACATATATTATAAATTGAGTTTTTGTGAAAATAGCCATTTTATTCATGAAACTTCCTTTCCTTTTCAGAAATTAATTCAACATTTCAATCTGGTGGTGATATGAATCTTAGAGGAGAGGAAGATGTACTCTATCAAAAAGGAGTCTCATTTAGTGCAAAAATTAGTTGGCGATTCACGAAATCAACTCTGGATTCGCCGGGCTATGAAGACGAAGAACCCTCCGAGGATGAAAGCAATGTCAAAGACGACAACATATCTTCAGATATTTCTAGTGAATCTTATAATTATAATAGTGTACCTGAAAATTATGGGTGTAAAAGTGACCGTGTAATTTGAAAAATTATTTCTCGAAGTGCCGAGGAGGATTATAGAGCTACGGCTAGTGGTGATATTCCGGTTTCTACAATAACATCTGTGGTCGTTTTCGATAGTTTTCGAAGATGACGCATAACTATGCCAAGCAAGACATGTCCATTTTACGATGATGTCAATAATAATAAACTCAATGTTAGGGCAATACAATCAAAATACATATCAAAATAATGTAGAGACAAGTATCTCAACAAATCACTGCCAGTACAATTGTTGCAGCAACCCATCCAGAAAAATTATGATAAAATTCCGTACAAATACAACGCTACAGTCACAGGCTGAAGAGAAATTCAACTAGAACACTCTCTAAAGATTATTACAGTAAGTGAATTTATGTCTTCCGTGTTTCTGAGAAGGGCCTCTCTTCTTCATTTTCATTGAGATTACTTAATTAAATTTTAAAAGTTAGTGATGCTATCTCAGTGTTAGAGATACGCTGCTTGAAATTACGGCATTTTTAATTTTTCTTTTCTTACCTACTGTGAAATTTTTGTTAAAATGGGGTGGAATTAAACAAATTTCCCGGGGAACTCGATTAAACGACATTTTATGACAGGCGTTTTATAGAAAATGCGAGTTATATGTATGAATATTTTTTATATGTATATAACAAAACTCCTTTAACATTTTCCTATATTAAAATACAATATAAGTGCGTACTGCCTTAAAAATACCCCCCTTTTGTGTAATGGCAATTTAAATAGAATTTTGATATACGTCATTTTGTTGTTACGAATTTAATTATGAATCCAATTAAAGTTCTCAAAACAGAAAGGGATCAGGCAAGAAAAGAGATTTTAATTACATCCGTCACACTTAAGATGACAGCAAAGGTAATGAAATTTTATATCCATGAAGCGTAAGTGTACCTACCAGAAGGGTTCGAAATGTCACACTTATAGGCGCACCAAGGCTGGACTGCAAGTTAGTAATAGGCTGCCACATATGTACGTAAGATTGTAAAAGTGTAGAGATATATCTAATATAGACTTATGTACACTGAAAAATTTCGTAAAGATGTGCATGTGCACTTTTGGAGACATTAATTCCAAATTCACGATGCAGAGAGTTTGCATAGAGTGGCAACTAGCATCCCTTTTTTCGCACGTATGACTGCATATGGCCATCTCTGTATGGCTTTAAGTAGAACAGAGTGGAGCTGCATGAAAATTGGTGCTAATCACTTCAATTAAGTTGGGACCGCCATTTCATGGTACAAAAGTTTTGAATATGTTTGAATACTGAGCCCTAAAGTTAAGGCCAATTTAATGGCCACTTCCCCAAAATTTAATGGATTAGTATTTTTTACAAAAATCCATGGGCTAATACAGCTTTATTTACAAGTTAGGACCCGCCACTACTAAAAATATAATAATCTTCCATACCAATATTAAATAAGGGAGTACAAAGTATAGTCAAAAATATGTAACGTCGTATTAAAATGTAAAAAAATTAAATAAAGATTTTACCTTTACCAATAAACCAACGGCCAACCATGGTTAGAATTTAAAGTCTTTCGATACACGGTAATGTGGGACAAACAATTTTAGCTTGCAGTGAAGCTACGAAAGTGAATTCCAGGCTATAAATATAATTACTTCCACATAAATTTAATGTAAATTCCTTTGTAATCTCACAACTACCGAAAAGGGTACAAACTCTAATTTTCTTTTTATTTTACAATACGCAGCTCAGGTGTACAATGGAGTATAGGAGTATAGTATTGGACCCGATGATTTGTCTCCACGATTTATTAGGTTATTGCTTCCATTTTGTAGTGAATACATTCTTCATGATTAACGACATCAACGTTTCCTTCACACTGGAAATCTGCGATAGTACTCCAAATATCAAAAAAAAAAGTTTTCCCGAATCCCCAGCCGACTTTCGTCCTATAGAATTTTATGTTTCTTTTCTAAGGTTTCGGAAACTTAATGCATCGCCAGATGCTTGAGCTGCTTACACGATGGCAATCATGGTTTAGATGCTTTTACCTTTGTACTAAATTGGTCCTTAATCAAAAAATTTTAGTAGCTTAGTCCTGCTAGATCTCAATAAGGCATTTGATAGTGTTGATCATAACATCCTTCTGCATAAATTGTTTGCCGTTTTTAAATTCAGTACTTCAGCTCTTACTCTCATTAAACATTTTTTGTCACGTCGTCACAAACGCGTTAAGGTCAAAAATAATATCTAAAACTCACTCACTCTATTATTCGGCGTACCACAAGGCTCTATTCTGGGCTGATTGCTATTTAGCATACTCACCAATGGTCTACCTAACGTCAAAGTGCATATGTATGCTGATGATGTACAAATATATTTGAGCAGGCCCATTGGACTTCTTGAAGCCTGCCTTGCACGCATAAACGAAGATTTAGACAGAATAGGCTTGTGGGCTAAGAGTAATCGGTTGGTACTGAATCGAGGAAACTCGCAGTGTATTGCTTTTTACAACAACACTTTTGATTGAAATATTATTCCTCCGGTAGTTTTGGATGGTATCAACTTAGTTATGCGAAGTAAAGTTACAAATTTTGGTGCTACTTTAAGTGAAGACATGAAGTGCTGTGGCAATGTTAACACATTGATTTGTAAATTCTACTTCGGCCTACGGAGACTTTGGCTCTATGCGAGTATCTTAACAAAAACTGCTTATGTTAAGCATACTCAGTCATACTAGTCATACTTTACGTATTGTAGTACGATTTACCCTAAGCTTGATTCCTTTTGTGTCCTCAAAGTGGAGGTTTCTTTTAATGATTGCGTTCGATTTGTATTTGGTCTTCGCAGGTTTGATCATGTTTCCGCTTTTCGGACAACCAAGTAATCGGTTATCATGTGACTTATTACCTTCAGCATAGGTCATTGATATTCTTCTTTAATCTTTTAAAGTCAGGCATCTCAGTATCTCAGAGAACTCTTCAGTTTCGCAACATCTGAACGCGTTTCTATAAGACGATTATGGAAAGTTCTTATCTTGTCCAGATCTCGCACCTATGGAATATTCTTGCTATGAATATCAAAACTGCCAACTTCTTCATCGCATTCAAGAGGCTCATAAGTTTACAAATAAATAGTTGTTGATAATCGTTCCATTATATTTTACTACATTTTTCTACTAATCTTCTTAGCATTAAACTCTATTCTATTCTGTAATATTGATAGTTTGATATTTCTTTCTTTTTTTCTGTTCTCTTATGAATTCGCATAGTTTATAATCGTTTTTCCCCCTAGAATTATGTATTTATTCAGTACCGTACCTACTGCTCATTGTACAAAAAAAAAGATGTTTAATCTTGTGTACGACTGGAATAAATGATATGTTTTTGTTTATAGAGAAAACAGGAAGTGTAGTAACCCAAATTTAGCGTAGCGAAATTCTATTTGTATTGGAGGCATAGAATGTCAATGTATGTATCTACTTCCGTTTTTTCTAGATTCTAAGCTTTGCACCAATATAATACCTATCACAACTGTCCAAATCTCGCTGTTTCAACCTATAGTTAACCACTGATTCAAGTTTTGTTAGTTGGTTTGTTGCAGATTGGGCATAATACCATAGAATAACAGGCAAATAAATAATATTTTCTTTACGTTTCTGTGGGGAAAGGCTTACTACCCTCTATCAATCCTGAAATTATTCCTTTCCAGTATTATTTGTTAGTCACAGATTTTAATCCTATTGAAAATGACAGAAATATTAAAATGTACGTAGCATGTAGATTTAAGCTCGATGGCGCCTTTTGTCTTTTGGTCACGATTACATTTTTACCTTCGGGGAAGAGACATTAAATTAGCCTTAATTGAGCCCTAAGTTTTGACGTATTGAAATCTTTTCTACCATGAAATGGCAGTCGCAACTTAATTGACGTGTTGTATACCTATTTTCACGCTGTCATTCCGAAAGCTTACAAACTGGAATCTCGAACTACTAGCATGTAGATGGGGTGGAAAATGTTACATACTTCTTTTAAAAACAAAAAAACAGAAATTTTGAATATTACTGAAACGGGGCGAGATGGAGAAAAACTATTATAAGTTCCAAGAATTATCTGTGTAACAACAACAATTTTAAGTCCGTATGAATAAAGGAATCAAAGGCTGAAACACTGATGAGAACGTGCCTATCTAGCACACACTTTTTACGAAACCTTCAAGATTGTTCATCTACTCATGTATGGACAGAATTCGTGAAATAACGTGCGAAGTAGAGTGCGAACATTCTCATGAGATATTATCATGATTAATGTGGTTATATGTGTATGTGCTTTCGATAACTCACTACACGATTTGTTATACGAAAGCTAATATCATTAGACAGGAATAAAATATCATGGTCGAGCATGCTAAATGAAGTCAATTGGTTAAAGCATTTCCCAAAAGCAACATAGGAGGTTGGAAATGAGTGGAGAAGTTCTAGGGAGTTGGTATTAAAATAGGTGGGCTGATGATTAATCACTTCCAAATATGAAGGACGAATGAGGTCGAAAAAGGTTTCACTACCAGCCACGCTGCCAAGAATATGGATATTAAAGTCATCCACTAAAATTACCTTAATATAATGGTGGAATAGGTAAACACCCTGGACGAATTCTTTTTTGCTTATTATGTAAATCAAAGTAAAAAAGCTGCAAGCAGAAGACTTTTAAATACGTATTCCATACGGTCTCATCAGCATACAAAAATTTTCAGCATTCAACCAGCTGAAAGAAGTGAGTTTGTACCCACAAAAATTAGTAGGGATGATAGCCTGATAGGTAACATTGGCTCGAGAAATCCCCATTTAAGGGGACTACTTCGCGTGGCGCTTTCCTGGTATAGGACCGGCCTGCCAACTAAGCCAAGTGTCAGCCTGAGATAGCTCGATAGCCTAAAATAACCGTAAATTTCAATTAGTGTGAAATTAGCCACTCCTCACTATATTCGCAATGATTCCTAGGACGTTGATTGCCATTGCATAAAAATTAAATCTAAATAATCCCATTTCCGAAAGAATATTTTTGGACGATTTTTCACTTTTGTTTTTTGCGCGATAATTCCTTGAGCGACTCTACCTTGTGCTAAAATAATAACTTATTACAGTTTCGCTACTGAAGCTTTTATAACCTTCAAAGGATACCGTTTGTATCACTTGAAGGATAACTAGAAATCAAATCTTAGCAAGTGATTTCAAAAAACTTATCTGGTAAGAAGAAGCCAGTGTCAAGAAACCAATTTGGGGTATATATGTGGAAGATCTGATATTATGAATTTTATTTTATATTTATAATATAATGTTTGAGGAATTATATTCGAATTTGTCTACAAACTTCAGGCAACTACTTTATATCCGAAATTAGATAAAACTGCGATAAATTCATTCGAAATTGTAACAGGCAAAATTATTGGCGTAACTATGATTTTTGTTTGCGAAGTATAACCAGCTCATGAGTATTTGCAGCTATTGACCGACTTTTTTTATGCATTGCTCTGTCCTGAGCCCTTACAAGACAGCATGTTGATATAATACCGAGTACCAATGAAATTGCATAGATTAAAGTTTCTAAAGTTACAGAGACTACAGAGAGTCTATAAGTTACAGAGCCCACAAGCTACATAATCTAAATTCTAAAACATAAACATAAACATAAACATTGTGCACCCAAAAACTTTATAAAATAATTTGCATTCGTCGCGTCACTATTTTTTTAATATTTATGTAGTCTTCCTACGTGAAAACTTAACTCCGCTCCCACGACAGCTAAAAAGCTAGATCAGCACTTTAATCTACTGCAAATACATACAGGTACTCGTGTACATTCGAGACGATTTTAATAATAAAAGCTTCTGGGATAGGTCAGTCTTTGTCGAGGTTGCGATGTTAAGGTTAGAAGAACAATTGTTTTCCATTCTTTATTAGAATTCTCGTTGAATGTTATTGAGCACCTGGAGAGAGAAAAGCTTGGTACATAGCTTATCAGTTAGTATAAGTCATCAGCATTCAATAAATTTTTGAATAACTAGTCAATCAATATTCGTCGATTGGGCGATATTTATTGCTTATCGAGACTAACGGCGTCGAGGATTTACAAAACAGTTTTAGTCGGACATTTAAATGATTTTGAAAATAGATTAGTACATAATGTAATTGGCGAATTGCGTTAATGTTAAGAGTACGGGAGACTAGGCCTCCAAGACTATGCGGACACTACGACCATAGCTGATCTATTAGGCCTTCCCCTAAAGTGGTTAGGCAAAATCGAGTCTTTTAACGAGCTCGATTATTGTTTTTGGAGTTAGATTGCAGACATTATCTGAAGAGATAAATGTTCTTCCAGTGATTTGCGGTCTAAGACGTGCAAGTGCTCAGCACTCACATATAATGTGCATCGAGGTTTCATCATCCTCTTCGCACAGTCGACATAGTTCATTATCGGAGATGCCTATCATTTTCAGGAAGTGACGGAAGGAGCCATGATCAGTGACTGCGTAAGCAAACAGTCTGAGCGATTGTCTTCTAAATCCAATAAGTTGGCGTGTCTCGAGATGAAAGGGGTTGAAGAATTTCTTCGCCTAACTCACACCGGGCGCACTACGCCAAAGGAGATCCAGTTGTCTGTTTTGCCACTTAAGCAGTTCCCCCTAAAGTGGCTTTATGGTAGGCCAAATGTTTTAGCCAGTTCGTCCACTTTTTCATTACCGTGCACTCCTTCATATCCAGGCACCCAGACCAAGGTTACTTGGTTATCCCTAGACAATAGTTGGAGTTTCGAATACCAGCTCCAGACTAAATTCGACTCAAAAACTTGAGAGGAAAGAGCTAGGAGCGCAGCTTAGCTGTCTGCACAAGTATAGATATTGAAGTTCTTGGGGTCCTTATTTAGGCTTTCCTGAGCTCCAACCTCTTTAGCATAGACTTCCGCCCTGAAAAATGGAAGGTGAGGCACCAGCCGAAACAACAACCGTACACCTGTTTTCCCGTCCTTCCGGGATCCGTCAGTATACCACACTTGGGCCCGTTGCGGAAGCTGGAGTCCTCTGTCTAGTATCTGGCTTCTTTCATTAATGGTTACCTTGTAACCTCTTTCAAAAGAAAGTTTCTTGGCCATAGTATCTGTTCGAGCCTCTAGATCGTTAGTGTTGACCTGCTCGAAGATTCTGAAATGACCCACTCTGGAGGAAGTGGGCTCGTCTAACCTTTCTTTTCGAAGCATGCTAGCCGCTGCTTCCCTCTGAATTAGGAAGTAGGGAGGCTGTAAGCCAAGAATGGCTTCAAGTGCACGTTGAGGACACGATGTAAAGGCGCCAGTTGCGCCTAAACATGCTCTCCATTGCACGTTATCAAGGGTTCTCCTGGTGGTTCCCTGCAAAGTTTAAGGCCACCACACATTTGCCCCAAAAGAAAGTATGGGTCCGACTATGCCCTGGAAGATACATAAGGTCATTGGCGAATTGCTTGAAAGTGCATTCTTTTCTTTAATCCCAATGAACCCAAGCGACACTCGTCTATTCAGTATAGTCCACTCCAAACATCCGATGCGATTTAAATTTTTCTTAAATCGTAGGAAATAGTGTTTATTTGAAATATAATTTGCGCGATTTTAAAATAAAAATAAAAGAAAGTGGTGTCGTTTAATTAACACTGAACTTTGTTTTCCACATCCCCTCCTTTCCTTCTCCCACGTATTAAGGAAAATAAATCAAGATCCTCAAGTTCTATACATGAAACTGACATGATAGTGACGCCCTGCCTAATGCCCAGTATATATTCCAAGTACCAGTATCGGAACCCATACTTGAAATTTTTTAAGTACAAGTCCAGGTACTGGTACTGGTACTTATAAGGTTCCAGAGCATTCGAAAGCTCAAATGCAAAATTTTGAAAAATCTGTACCTAGCTAAATAATTGGATGAGGTTTCCATTTACGAAATAGCATAAAATGCAAAAAATAGGCAATGAAACGGAATCGTATAAGTTTTTGCTGTTATAATATCAAATTTTGGAAGTTGTGCCTTTAGCAAAGCAAATGTCACATCAGATTTTTATTGCCTTTGTGTAGCATTTGCAATACCTGCAAATAAAAATCAACGCTCCATAGGTGTCAAGGAAGAGGCGGGTGTTGGACTTGATTGCCAACCTTCTTAACAAAGGATATTGATTCAGTATGTCAATTTCTGTCCTACTCTTACTCATATATTGCGCTAATTTTCTTTCCATTTTACTGAAGGCGACAAGATTTCTTGAGGCACTGTAAAGATGCACATAACCTCTATTATTAGAAGGCGTATTTAAATAATTTACAAGAGCTAAAGTACTTCGTGTTATGGCGGTATTTGTAGTAAGTGCGTTAAGTACCAGTACTTGAAATTTTTTGAGTACCAGTACGGGGACTTTTACTTGTACTTAACAAAATTTTAAGTTCAGGTACTGGTACTGGTACAAATACTTAAGTACCAATGTACTTAAGTACTTTACAGCTCTCAAGTTAGATACACATTTTAGAACAACGTTTTTATTAAGCACGAATAAAGTGTTAAAGGCTGTATACGTTTTAGTTTACGCTTGTTTTTCTGCAAATTTATTTAGCACCTGTGGCTCTGTTAGTTTGTTTTTAATTATCTCACTTTCAATGTTTATGAGTGCCATGATCGTAAACCGGTCCTGAAGCAGTTGCTCTTAACAAAATTTCAATTCAATGGAAAAGCTCTGTTCACAGTCGGCCGAGAGGACAGCTAGACCGAGAGCTGCTTGCAGCAACCTTTATAAATTTGGGCAGAAGTCTTTATTAATTTCTATTTTCAGTCTTTCCAAATTTACTACAATGCACATGTTTTGGAAAATATTATTTATTATTTTTGTTTCAGCCTGTAAGAAGGTGGAAATGTCTACACTGAAAGCATTATTATAATTTTCTACAAATGCCTCTACATCTACATGTTTCAGGTACAACTTTATAAATGAGTCAACTGACTGGTGCCAAAGGTAGATTTTCAAACCTAATTTTAAAGTTAGTTATAACGCCGTCCATCAGTTGGTAGTGAAGGCCTTATATATATATCTGATAGAAAGCATACTTAATTACTTTTACCTAGAGTGGACTCTATCACGTCTTTTGCTCTCTCTCGATTGCCTTCTCCTTTTCGAGACTCGAGTAGGTTCTAGACAAATTTAATGTTTTTCTGTGAATTTCTTCGTTTCCATTTACTGTCTAGAGTGCTAATATAGTTTTATTCCATAATATAACGTAATAAGAATATTATTGAATTTTTAGATAAAGATAATCTTACCACTGAATCCGGCGGATTAGAATCGAAAACGCTAAAAAAACCTATTTCCGGAAAATTAAACAAAGTTTTACGAAATTTTCAAAATTTCATTGATATGAAAGTGTCAAAAGTTCAAGTTCTGCATGATTTCGCCTACGGATCAGGCCTTTGTTAAAATTCACTGGAATCAGAGCAAAACTCAGAATAGTTTCTAAAAAATTTAAAAAGATTTTAATAGATTTTCTTGAAGAAAGAAACTTGTTAAAGCCTTTTCGATTCTGATCCGGACAGATTCAATTTAATTGTACGAATTGACGAACGGTTTTTGTGAATTTTCATTATTTCCCGGGGGGGGGGGGGGGGTGTCAAACCGCATTCTGGGTTACCTAGTTACTAATTGCACATATCAATAATGTAAAACATATGACTGCCCTGGCTAAAGCAGCGCGATCATTCACAAAAATATCCAGAAGACAAAATTTTGTATGCAATCAAGTGAGGTCAGTGGAATTTTCTGTTAGTCATGCTTCTTTTGTAAGCAAAATGTAGTGCTCGTGGTGAAATATTTTCTCATACTCTTTGTACTATTTGTGCGTTTTATAAACAAAGTGTTTGGTCAGGAGTATCACACGTAGTATATTATTAATATAATTATTGATAATCGATTAAGGTTAGATTTTTATATAGATATACTAGCAATATGAAATAAATCATCAGCATAAACTCGGACGTTAATTTAGTATATTCATTAGGAGTCAGAGCTTTTTCAGCTTCTCTAAACGTCTCCCCGCTCTCTTCATATAACATTCCTGCGGAGCAATTGATTAGGTACACAATTATAAATGCTAGATATGCATAATACGAACAACTGCAGACCAATTTGGTATAATATGTATATTCTTCTAAGAATTTAAGATGATTGTAGCCAGTTTTCTATGGACATGGAATTCTAAGAAAAACAATACCAGAATTTAAGGAAAAATCTTCATATAAAAAGGGGTGCATTTGAATATGCTGGTACATTAGTCGACTTCATGCTTTCACTCAATTCAGACAGAAATTAAAACGTACTCGTGTAATAGATATTGAAATTTAAGTAGAAGATAACTGGTAGAAATAAAATGGGACGCAAACAAAAGCTCACACAAGAAGAAATCGGTAGAATACAGGCTTTAGCAGAAGAAAGATATTCTGGGAGAGAAATTGCTCGTAGAATTAATCAAAGTGCAAATGTTGTTTGCTCATTCCTGCGAGATCAAGAGGGTTATGGAACTCACTATAAAGGACCAGTAGTTACAGCTACTACAGAACAAGAACAGCGGAAAATTTTTAGAGTTGCTTCAAGCTCTTCACAATGAGCGCGGCAAATTGGATTACAAGCAGGGACCTCAGACAGTGTATGGACTGTTCGATGAATTATAAAGTCTAAACCGAACTTAAGACGTCTGCGACTGAAGAAAAAACCCACCCTTGTTTGGAGAGGAATCATTTACAACGGGCCCTTAGAACTTCAAATACTAACAGGAAAACAAGATGCTACGAATTCCATAAAACTTCTACAACGAGCAGCCGCTGACGTCGATGAAGTTTTCGGATCGATATCATGGATTTTTCAACAGGACAATGCACCAATCCACACTGCTCGTCAAGCATCCGAATGGTTTCGGAGCAAAGACATCGCAGTCTTGGAATGGCCAGCCCTTTCTCCAGATCTGAATGTCATCGAAAATTTGTGGGGATGGCTTACGCGTAAAGTGTATGAAAACGGCCAGCAATACGAAAACGTTGAAGTATTGAAGGCAGGTGTCTTGGCAGCCTGGAATGAAATACCACTCTTTTCGATAGTATGCCCGACAGACTTTTTGAAGTAATTCGCAATAACGGAGGCCCAACATATTATTAAAAGTAGTACTACTAACACTTATAGATTCGTAGATTAAGAAAACTATATTAGGAATAAAAAGTAACGTTATATTTATTTTTTGCGAACAAATAAGTTTACCTATTCAACTGCACCCCTTTTATATGAAGATTTTTTCATAAATGCGGGTATTTTTTTGCTTAGAGTTCTGTGTTCTTTAGAAAGTGACTGTAGTTATCTTAAATCCTCAGAAGAATAAACCTATAGTACCAAATTGGCCTGCATGTGTTTGTAATCTCAATATTTGGATTTTATTACTGTGTACCTAATCAATTGCTCCGCAGTATTTGTTAGAAAGTTCTCACATTATGCTTATGGATACCCATTATTTTATCTGCTTCTATATCGATTTTTTACAAAGTGCATATGCTTACTTATTTATCATACGTAATTACGCATATATTTTTCAGGTCTGCCTACATACTACCGGTAGCTTTTAACAAATTTTCATATATAATGTACGATGCCATGGTCGTGTTTAATCGAACTGTTCCATTTAGTTAAATCGTATATAGACGGTAAAGGATATTTCAATTAATTCCCGTAATAGAGATAAGCTCCTTTTGACTAAATTGTTCTCTTTTTTTTGTATTAAATCCAATTGTTTTTGGATAACATATAATGTTTGCATTTTGTTCGGCAACATTTTTCACCTGAGCCCCACTAGAATGCCCGGCACTTACAAACCCCCTTAGAGGCCCAAATGGAGTCATTTTGACTCCTATATCAGGCGCATTAAATATAATAATATTTTATATAGATTTTTATGAAATGATAATGCTAATAATATATAATATAACATTTACTAAAAAAAAAACATTATTATAGTAAATTATAGTCAATTTTATTTGATTCCTCTTAGTTTCATCACATTTCTTGAATTGTCGTTTAATTGTAGCTGTACGAGTTCCACTAATTGATTTTGTGCAGGTAGTATATATTCCCACTGTCCTATTTGTTTGCAATGTGCCTTAATTTGACAATACTTAGTCGACTGTGTAGGTTCCTGGTCAAATTCTACAAATTCTACACACGGGAGTAGGAAACACATTTTCAGTCCTCATATTCGGGTCCGTAAGCTCCTCTGCTAACTTTTGCAGGGAAACTCTACGGGAAATTTTTTCAGATGTAACTTCCTGATATATGATCCACGCGTTTATTATCTTCGGGTGTTTTCTTCGCATTATTATATCTGAGTGGAGAGTGCTCAGAAGAACAAAAATTTTTCTTTGTTTTGCCCTGATAGATAGATATCATCACATTTATATACTTTTGAGGTATATAGCTGCTCCTTCATAGATTTTATTTTCGTAGGCATCTTCCTACTGGCATTATTCACAGTTCCTAAAAGAGTGGTTCAATTTCTTTTAAGTTTTTTTGCTAGCACGAACCGACGTAAAGTATATAACTCCGAAAAATACATCAAGCTCCTTATCGCTTAGCGTAAAATCATCGCTTTCGGTCCGCCTCCTTGCTTCAGTGACAGCGCATTTTTCTATATGATGTAGTATACACTTATCTATAAATAAACGCCATGCACTTGACGGGTTACCAGCGATTACATTTCTCCCTGTGGGCTCGGATATTTCCCTGAGCACATTGTGCTGCGCACGTCTACCTGGCACACACTCTGCAGGCGTAACTAATGTCCTTTGAGTACCGTGGGCACCAACCAACATTACGGGATCAACGGAAATATCAAGATTCAAGTTGTCATCGTTCTCAGATGTATGCACAGCATGTTCAGCCACTGCATGATTAGGAACATAAATTGTACTTACTGAGTTTCCAATCCGCCTTCTTTTTCGAAGAGTAAGCGAGGAATGTTCGAGGCTTTCTTGTCGGGCACCCGTATCTAGTTCCACGAGCATCTCGACAGAAAAGCCTACCATGTCTCTGTCCCCGATTAGATGCTGTACAGTAATCCGCAGAACGAGTGCCAACTATATTTACATTCTTCAAATCAAAAAGAAATCTGAAACAATATCAAACCCTCACCTTCATTATTGTCTTCACTATCGGAAGGGGTATAATTCTCTCACGTACAATAACAAAATATTCATCAGACTCATCCAAGTCATCGCTCCCAATCTCGGACACGTCTTCGGGAATATCTTGCAAAGCTGCAAGAGTTTGTTCTGGCGTCAAACTCTGAGCCATGTTCAAAAATAATTGTGAGTACGGCAATTCACGTTACAAGCACAAAAACGTCCTTCACAGAAACCAGCACCAAATTTTATGCTGAATAACTAACAAGAATACTTTTTGCCGAGTAACACATGTGTAGCTTATCACGAATCGAAACAGCTAATGAGAAAAGTATTATTATCATTAGTAGGTGGTTGGGCAAAAACGATATAATTTTTGTTTTTGCTATGAAAAAGGTATGGCCGGCGGCGCTGCATGGCGATATAATTTTAAATATCATTTTGCAAATAAATTCATTTACTACGCAATTTTGTACTAAAATAACAGGGAGTCCATATGACTCCTTTGGGCATTAAAGGTAAATTAGTATAATTTAAGCTTATTATTCGACGACGACTAATTTTATTATTTTCATGCTATTAAGCATCGAAAATGAATAAAAGTCGCGAGAGGGATTTTTGCAAAACCTATTTAAAAGGAAGTAACATGAAAAATAATATGCGCGAGGAGTCAAAATAAATCCATTCTAATGTTAACTCCTTTCCTGACTGTTGTTCTGTTTTTAGTGCAGTTAGTTCCTTATATTTTTGTATACGTTACCATGGACATGTTGTTCTTTTATTTGATTGTTTACATGATAAGTTTTTTATAGCTCTTGATTTATAAATTCAGTGATAATTTTTTATTCAGCAGTTTTTTTTCTATCCTCCCAAGATACTTTTTATCACTTTCGATGGTAAAGCGGAGCAAAGATATCACTTTTAAGTTTCGGTTTCCAATTGGATAATAATTTACAAATCATCTTGCAAAAGAGCATTTCGTTTTTGTTTGGTAAAGCACGAACAAAATCTTCTTCCAGAAAATAACTCGAAATATATATCCAACTTTTCCTAGAGTTCTTTCATTTGTGGATTTCTCAGAAAGTGATAAGATTTCATTTCTTTAGTTTTTTCAACACCGCTAATCAATTTTAGCACTGTGAAACTGAACAGTTTCTGGTTATGGGTTATTTCGATACGTTAGACTTTTAATTTATTATGGCATTGAGTAAAATGTAATTACATCAAGTAATGATAAGATTATCTAACTTCAGAATTAATTATTTTACGAAGAATGCACTGAGCAGCTTAATACACTCTATTGTTTGTTGCTTAGTGACATTAGTTACATAAGGACCTATGTAACTATTCAGTGGGAGCACACAAAATTACTGCATAGATTTTGGTGTAATATGATTTTTCGGTTGCCAAAATCCATATTCTGGTAATAGACTCATCTACTCCTCATTGATGTGAATTATCTAAACAGCATTTTTTAGTCCAAGTATCCCAACCCAACCATAACTCCATAAACGCTTCACCCTTAACTTCAATTAACGTTATCACCATATAAAACATCACCTTTACCAGAACAAAATCGGCAATGGAATCCCACTAGATGAAGAGGTTGGTTAATCACATTTTTAATGAAGGCAAAATGGCGAATACATATTAAAATTGTAACATTTTCGAGCAAGTTTTATTATGGAGACTGAGAGACAGCCGCAAGTACCTTGTTATTAGAAATACAATTTTTTTTTACTTTTACAAGCTAAAACAATACTAATAAAACAAAGAACTCTAAAAATCCCTAAACAAGTTACTCTTCCTTTGAAAATGCATCCTTGAAATTCGTTACTTTTGTTTGAAGTTTTACATTCAACTCGGGCTTACAATTGAGCCAGTCATTGTGCACTTAGAGTTAAGGGGATATTTCAAGTATGCACAGGAATTGCTTTTCACCTGCAGTGAACAAATTTTCACAAACAATTCGGGAAGTACCAACCTACCTACTAATCCAAATCCGGTAATGCTCGTAAATGTGTGAAAAGCATTCGAAATAACGAGCATCCGAGGCCATTAAATTTAAGAATTCCATTCTGACAGAAAACATGGCGAATGGAAATTATATCCACTTCCCATTATCAATTGTGTGCAGGCGGATGTTGCCTGTATATAGTCATCTCATAAAGGATAATCAGAACGGCGAAAATGTAATCTTTTGAAAGAAAAGGATTAGCTCTGATGTAAGGAGATCTCCGAAAATGATATTCATGATTTATGACAACGAAAATATCCATAGTTAGTCCATAAGACACGAGAGATTCTGTTACCGCTGTCCCTTTTGATTAATTCTAATTGTTCAAGGAAATGTTCACGGATAAAAGGATTTGGGATTTTTTTTTTCAGGCTGAAGCTAAATATAAATTGGAGAAGAAGCGGACTAATTTCCTGCCTCCTTTGGATGCCATTGTTCTATGTTAACAAGACCATTTTTTAGAAATGCCACAGAAGTGCAGAAAATCTGTGTCTCGTGTTTTTACATACATAGCTGATGTAAAAATTTTTTAAAGTTTTAAGGAAATATAGAGAAGTTTTGGTAAATGATTTGTTTTTTTTTTGTCAGACCTCGACCGGTTCAAATTAAAATCAGTTCATGGTTGGTTGAATAGTTTCATTTAGTTAGTAAGTCTTAAGCCAAAGCTCCAATTAGTATAATATAAGTGGTGCCATTTTGATTCCACTGTTCGTGATACCTGTAAGTATGCAGTTCTGAGAGTTGGATAGCTATTGGATTTAGATAATTCAAAAATATTACACGTAGTTTCTAAATAGTAATATAATTTAACTTCAACATTTATATGTTATCCGATAACTGAACCAAACTACATTTTGTTACTCAGTTGGATACTATTAACGTTCAAGTTATAAATTCTAATCCAACATATTATTATGGTAGTGGCTGAAGCTTGCTTGTTTTAAGTATATGTGATAAGCCGGAACTAGTTAAATCTTGTACTGAGTTTTCATTGGCTGGTATTGGTGTTCAATTAGCTGGATTGGTTTCAGTTCTATGTCCATTTATTGCAAAAGCTAACCTTGGGACATTCAAGTCTGTTCCAAAAAAATTACAACTTTTGAATGGAACTATATTCTACGCAACGAACAATTTGTGAGTAATGATCATGGCAGAGTTCAATAATTTTATCAAATGCTATCCAGAAAATTTGCGAGTATTTACTGTAGTTGCAAAGCATTTGGTAGAAGACAATTTTTGTTGTTGAAAGAGACCAAAAAGAGAAGAAAGCGACAAAGAAAATTCTTTTATGATCAGCTGATGGCTATCACTGAACAATCTTTCCACTTTCAAATAAATTCAGCTCATTTTAATGATGGTAGGTGGCACTTTTACTGCAATTTAACTAAATGGAGTTAATTTGGTTCATTTGAAAATGAAGTGAAATGTTTCAAATGGGTCCTTGATTTGTGTGACACACTACACATTTGACTCCATTTAATTAAAAATTAAGTTTTTTTTTCCCCGGACGGGAATCGAACCCACATTTGTTAGAATCGGTCAAAGATGGAGAATAGAAGAATTTTAAGAACTTTTATTTTTAACGATTCTAAATGAAACCATTAATATAAGAGGAAAAAACAATCGCCTCGCCCGGGGTTTGAAACCGGGACCTTCCGTTTTCCGGGCAACTGCTCTTACCCCTGAGCTAAAGAGACAGATGATTTTCCCTCTTGTATTTCTTAATGCCCTAGACACAAAGCGCTCTTATTGAAGAAATGACTAACGACTCATTAGTCTATAATGATTCATTATAAACTACAGACACACAGCCATTTCTTTAATTAAGTTTGGCTGTCAATTTGGTTTTGATATACCTATGACATTAAAGAAGCGATATGGATTGAATTAACGCTATAAACTTTTGCTTTTATGTTTTAATTTTTCAATTTAAAAATTTATAAATGAGAAAAACATTATATTAAAAAGAATATTGACAATATAGTTTGTGATTTACATTTCTTCTTCTTATTTTTCAAATCGGCATATCCACAGCGGAGCTGCAGACTTATATTATATGCCAAATCGTTATTAGTCATTAGTGTACTTCATTATGATCTGATTTTCGAGCCATAATGACGTATACTATGTGACACACGGCATTTTAATGAATAGTTAGTGCTAATGATTCATTAGATAGTGATGTGTGTTGTTATAGAACTATGATGAGTGATTGGTTTGGACTTACAGTCCCGACTGCCCGCACAAGCTGACAGATCACTCGGTGAACAGCGTTGAAGCGCAGGGTGGCACGCTAGCTGACCTCGGCCACAGTATATCCATACAGTAGCCCAGGTCTGTCAAAATTGTCAAGCAAGTAGGATGCTTCTATAAAGATACTATACTTTCTCTTTCAACAGTTTTAACTAACACAATAGTCAATTTCTAATTCAAATGTTCCTATGTAAATCTAAAGTGGAAGAAACAGAACTTACAGCATGCACAAATTTGTAGTAGAGCAAGACGGACAAAATGACAATCAGAACAATTTCTGCAAAAAAAAAAAAAAAAGCTAAAAAGAATTTGTTCCACTTCCCATGCCATTCGGCTTGGTAGAACTATCAAACTGTCACACACATTATTACAGCCATTTTGCCTGTTACACTGTCCATGGAACGAACACCACTTCACAATCAAACAGCTGTTTTATAATGGAACAACACATTTGCAGGCTGTTGCTGAGATGTGTACTTACATAAAACTAGTACTTCTCCCAACCATTGTGCAGCTAGCTACTGTTCGCCCTTTTACTTCGGTATCATAGTTAATGAACCTCTTATGGGAGAAATTTTGAGGTTTTTTTTGTAATTAAAATTCTAAAATTCACTTTGCTCTAAGCTGGTCTACTGCATAAATTTAAATATACTGTGCCTCGGCTATTGGCGGAGGGTGTGGGAGGGTTCCACGAAAACCTGCCGCCGCCACCTGCCATATACAAAAAATATATCGTGCCGACTCATACCATGGTCGTGACATTTGGGGTTCGCTCGTGGAACCTGTAACTGATTCTATGGCCTACGGCCTTACTTGACGAATAATGCTAGCACCGCTTATGAACCGAGAGCACTCATACTGCATTTGTATTCGTTGTACTGGAACACAATCTCATTCGTTGGATTTAAGCTTAATTAAATTTTTTTCAATTGCAAAAATGACAATACAAAAAAAAACGCAAGGTAACTTACAAGTTCTATTGCTGGGATCCCACCCAGAGGCGCCTCTGATATGGTCCGCTGTGCTTGATAAAGAAATCGTGTAATTAAATAAAACTATAAATGTCATTCATGACCATGTCGGATGGCTGACTAAATTCGTCGTATCTATATACCTAAAAGAGTATTTACATTACAATTTAATCCTAACGATAAATTAATTTACAAAGAAAACTTCATTGAGTGACAGGATTCCAAAACAAAGTAAATCTGGCGGAGCAGGTGTCCCTCGGGCTTCACTGGATTAGAACTGACGAACTTAGAAAGGATTAGCTCCTATAAGTTCGCTAACGTTAACGTGGAGTTGGCCAATGCAATATCCACACTCGATTGGGTGCTGTCGTGTGGTAGTTTGACGCAACCCTGGGATGACTCCACTATTAATGCCAGGTGGACTTCCTGGATAATGGAGCGCTAGTGCCCATGTTCTGCGATTCCGCTCATTTGGATCCCGCTCAATTGTATGAACTTTATACAAAATTTAGTTCATCTGAAATGGAAAATCAGTGAAATTCTCAGCGTGCCGAACTGGCCGAGAAGGGGGATCCGCTGATGTGGCGCTTTCGTCACGATTAGTACACGAGAACTTTACGAATCCGTGTTCATGTTTCCTGAATTTTTCCTTTTTTTATATTTTTTTTTGCGACGTTCTTATTCTTTCTCTTGAAAAATTAATCCGGAGCTTGGTTATAGCGACTTTTCCTTCTTGTTTCAAAACAAACTTTGGATGATGAGGATTTCAGCCGATTTTTATATATAAAAAAAAACGTTTATTTTGTCGGAATACAGCCGAACACAAATTTGCTCCTTTTCCTTTTATCAACACAGTTCAGGCTCCTCTCTGACAGGAAGAAACCAGAATCTTTTTCTTCCTTGTCAGCAACTTTTTTTTTATGTTTTCTCCAAGCATGCGCTTAATCGTAGCCTTCTATACTAATGGCAGCACATTAGCTGTGTGTCACACGTCGCGGCATACGGGTGCTGGCTTCAGTGTAGCATACTGTTGCATGCAGTATGCTACGACTATAACAGTGTCTAGGGTATAAGCCACGTTTGCTTTCAGCTGGCATTAAACAACGAACTATTTAATTCAAAACATAATTTTTCACGAGCAAATTGGAATATGAGAAAATTCACGCACCCGAACCAATTAGTTCAAAAGATAAGTTCACACGAGCATTGGATTATTCGATGAGTATTTAATTTATAACAGAAACAAATCATTTTATTTACTTAAATGAATTCTGTAATTAAAGAAATACTTCTAATACTTGGTAGTATACTTATACTCGTAGTAAACTGTTTACAAGGTTGCATACGAGATAATTGTATACGAACAAAAATCGTATACGAGAATGTTAGGCGATAAATTATGCTGAATACAGCTGAGGTATTTCTACATCGGTTTTGCTAACCTACTAGTCATAAGCTCGTGTTCATGTCATCAAATGGATAAAAGAGAAGAGACATTTTTGTAAGCATGAATTTACAAATACAAGAGTAGGAAGCAAACACAAAAATCCATGTCGTTTTGACGTCGTAGTTTTACCATGTATTGTAGATTGGGCATAACATTCTGCAATATTTCAAATCCCTACGTCACGTAGTTTTCGAGAAAAACGTCTGTGACAGACAAACGGACGAACGTAAGAATGACCTAGGAAGGTTTCCTTTTTTTTCCTTTTGAAGTACGGAACCCAAAAAGTAGCATACGATTAGAAAGTTCAATGATTATAAATTTAACAATCAACAGAGTCACCTTGTGTACTAAAATACATTTGCTCGGTACTCAGAAAATAATCCATAACAGTTCATTCCTACATTGTCGACCTGAACTGAAGCCGCGGACGAATTGTTACTGCTGTTGATTTTGGCTCTTTTACCTCAATTTTTTGTTTGGGTAGTGGACTTAAATAAGTCTTGTTGTGGGTGCAGCGGCTTCTAAAAGCGGTTCACCAGAATGATTAATTAGCGACAGTGCCTCAAGCAGACTCACTTGAGGAAAATAAAAAGTCTTGTTTCACTGTATCGTGGCAACTAACTAATGCTTTATTTCATGTTCGCTTTTTGTACATTACAAAAATTGCTTAATTAGCTAAAATTCACATTTAGACAAATTTCTCATTACAGAATTAAAGAATTTCACTAGCTACAAAGCTCCCACGTACATTTATAAATTGTCTCAGCGATGTTGTATTTCATCTGGCTTTTATCGCTTTCTGTAAGACTAATTTTGCTGATAGGTATACAAGAAGATATATATTCTTGATGTGATAATTTTGTCAGGAACGTTTAATATGCATATATACAATGTACATGTACATATATACATACTATCTATCTATATTGCAAATATTATCCTAACTGTATGTTCTAAGATATAATGATGAATAACTGCGTCATTGCTGAATTTGGTGTACAGTCCAGAATTTTTTCATGATCTTGTAATTCACCATGTATGTAAATAGGTACATATATTTTTGGTTGTGGAAAACTGGGAACTTTACATGTTTAATGTTCTGCAAAACAGATTAAATTCCTTTGGAAGCATACTGCCGAAAATCTAAATTTCCTAACAATTTAAGGGAGTAACATAAATTATTAAGCGGCAACAGTTTATTTTTTATTTTAATTAAAGAAAACATAAATCTCTTCTTATTATCCCAAAACATACCCTCTTCAATCGGCTTTAATATCGAGCATATCGTATAACAAATATTGGAAACGAAAATCAAACTTTTCGTCAGGAATGAAATGGGTGAAACTTGATAGCTCTTGGGATGATATTGAAAATTCTAAGAACATCGAAAATATGTATATATAGAATAAATTGGTCGGTTAAGAATGCCTACCCTAATATTTCCCTACTATCTAAGTGTTTACCATCCACTTCCAGCATTTTCCCCATACAATTTTAAGCCTCTCAATATTTGCTACAGCATAGCTTATAGGAAAATCATCGACCGTTATATTGCAAAAAAAAAAAGGAAGAAGATGGCGAAATTGCGGTGAATCATTTGTATAACCCAAAGAAAGCCTGCCAAAAATTTCAACCCTAAGCACTTATCACGTCACAAATGTCTGGGGACTTCCTTCACTCAAAGTGCTTTTATTTGAAAATTTCTTTATTTTTTTATTTCTCTTTTTTTTTTTTTTAAACATCACATTCAGAAATTTGCTCTTGGATATTCGAGGCGCGTAATTCAAGCCCTGAACTACACATTCATCATTGCACCTAATCCTCTGGAAGGATTCAATAGCGTTGTTCGTTATGCTCTTGAATACGCTTGTTCGTGACCAAAATTTATATTTCATTAAAGACCCAGGCACATACACACTTTCCTGTTAGCCTTGTTCCAGTTGAATGCGCCCACACTCTTGATGGACGAACAGGGAAATCATATTTCATCCTAAGCAATAAACGAAGTTTGGTCATTTGACACCTCCACTCGGTATCTATACAACCTATGGGTAGGTATGGCTTCTTTTCTGCGTATACACCATTTCCATATCGATTTAGAATATTTCTGCATGGAGGACTCCTTCCTTAGAGTTCCTGAAAAGAAAAGAAAATGTTTTTGAATGAACACTCAAATCCTTGAATTGCAACATTCGCGATTATTGTGGATAGTTTCTTTCAAAGAATTTCTTCCGATGATTGCCATTGGACACAATTGCTGAGATTTTTATTTTTCGGTTGTGGAATAACTGCTGCTTCAAAATGTTTCAAGAAATCTAAGTGGATTTTTAAGGGGTTCCTTTAAGTGCTTCCTACACACAAGGGCTCTTTCGTAGAGAACTTTGAAATTAAGTTTCACTTCTGATTTTAGTTGGTAACTTTCTTAATTCGTTCATTTCAGTTTTTAATCATTTTTTCGGAATATAGATATGAGCGGAGGGTGGAAAATTATTTTAAGTTAAGTCGAAAATAAGTTTTTTCTTAAACCATATTTTACTGAACTGAGGCCACGTCTGAGATATTTTTTAATTTCAAAGCTGGCAGAAGTTGATAGTTTTATAGATTTCCTTTTATTTTTTCGTTGTATTCTATTGTAGAAAAACTTGGATTGGATTGATTCTGCTGTAATTAGCGAGAAAACAGTAAAATTGTGTTGTCTTGAAATCAAACACTCCGGATTTTTACTAATAATTGATTATAATGGAAATTTGTGTATATATTTCTAAGCTTATCTCATTTGGGTGGGAAATAACTGAAAAGAATTTAATACACATTATAATCTTTATTCTTTAGAGAAAAATGACGGAAAGGAGTTGGAATAACAAAGAAATCATTAGCAAAGCACACAGAAGAAGTATGTCTGCACCATTTGACGACATTATTATAATGATTGATCAAACGGAACGCAGCTTTACTGACAACAAAGTAAAGCTGACAGACGAAGTCTGTATTGAGCATCAGTTCTACTGATCCCTGTGACTCCCGTGTCTGAATCTGAACTACAACTGAATGCAGATGTTAATGATCTTGTCGTAGGACTCACCAAGCTGGAAACAAGACATGAATGATCTTGTGTTATTGCAATGACTGAGAGTTATATAACTATTAATGATAAAATGCATGCATATTTAATATATTACAAAAACTTTATGTACGCGGATTATATAATATATATATGTATTTATTAATATCATTACTAGTGTGGATTTAGACAGGACTCCCGCCTCTCATCTAGTCAACGTGACCGATAAGATCTTTTGTGACATACTCCTAAATGCCCTAGGGTGCCCATTCAAATTTAAAGTCTTTAATAAAGCCTTTGATGTTCTTGGGTGCCATTTTTTCGACATCCTCTTGCAGTGGGAATGTCTTTCCTAGATGTCTTGGCATTATGTGGCATAGATGATGATGTTCCAAAGGTTCAGGCGTTGCATCCTTTTTTCTTTGGTTATAAATTTAATAGCTTGCATTAATATTTTATAATGCTAATTTTCTCATGTACCTTTACGTACGGGAGAGAAAAGAAAGTTTATTTTTAGTTATCTTTTTAATTGAAATGGAATAATAAAATATTTTTTTTAATTACTTATTATTCTAGTCTTTAAATATTTTATTTAAGACAAATATTTCCTTTTATATATGTTTTTATTTTAATTAAAGTTTTTCTTTTCAGTTTATTAATTTTTATTTAATTTTTATTCGTAATATATTTTTGTTATATTACTTACAACTGATCGTAGCCGTAGTGACAAGAGACTGACTACTAATAGTTTTTCTATTGTGACACATCTATATTAAAGCTACCCTACTAGAAATGGCTCCCATAGTTTTACCGTGTCTCCTGCCCCCCCACAAGGGGCAGTTATTATGTAAACCAATACTAATGTGACTGAAAAGTTGCAAGATATTTACAATTCATGAAGAAACATATAGAAAATTAAGTCCCGATGAGCATTTATTAAATCTCATCGAAGGGCTCATTGGATAGCATGAAACTGCTCCCTATATACTAAACCAGCAATAAATAAATATTTATTATTGTCATCACCTTGTCAGATGACATTTCTACTAGGAAAATTTGAATTGATTTTTGTGATTTATTTATTTAAGTTTTTAAATTATTTATTTTAAATAATTTTTTTTATTTGTTTTCCACGGAAAGACTGTCGCCGGTATGCTGAACAAGACATTATGACCATATCCTTACGCCTCAGCGTCCAATTCGAAAAAATATATGAAATAAATCGTAAAATTAAATTCTCATTTATGAACTCATCATGACACTCATTGACGTGCTCATTAATAAACTCATCGTGACACACATTATGTACTCATCGAAGTGCTCATCTAATATTGTAAAATGTACAAAAGAGAAGCAAAGTATACATTTCTAAATAAGCGAAACAGATGCAATATCTCAAGCACACTATCTGTGAATAAGTATAGTATATAACTGATTTTTTCCCGGTTTTGATTCAAACGCGAATGAATTCCATCAGTAGGTTCATCTGATTGATTGTTCATGACGAGCTCATTGATGAGCTCATCATTATATGTCTACCAGGATTCTAAATAAAAGCTATTATGTTTACACAGACTTTAAATACATCCCTAGTAGAAATTGGCCTAATAAAAATTGCTCATAGTTGTACCTTGTCTCCTGCCCCGTAAGGGGCAGTTATTATGCAAACCAATACTAATTTAACTGAAAAGAATCAAGGTGTTTGAAATTCAAGAAAAAACATATAGAAAATTAATTCCCTATGAGCCGTCTGATGAGCATTCATTTAATCTCATCGAAGGGCTAAGTGGATAGCATGAAACTGCTCCCTATATACTAAAATAGCAATGAATAAATATTTATAATTGTCATCACCTTGTCAGATGTCATTTCTACTAAGAAAATTTGAATTGATTTTTGTGATTTATTTATATAGGTTTTTAAATTATTTATTTTAAATTAATTATTTATTTGTTTTCCGCGGAAAGACTGTCACACATATGCTGGGATAAGACGTTATGCCCAAATCCTTACGCCTCACCGTATTGGAGTTTGATTTGCAACCGGAGTTTGAATGCGGAAAAATATATGAAATCAATCGTAAATGCAGAATATCATTTATGAATTCATCATGAAGCTCATTGACATGCTCATTTTGTAACGAAACCATTTTGATTCGCTCATAATTTAATATCTAATTTTCTTGTAAAACAAAATACGGCCCTGACTTTACCTTACCAAATACATCCCTGACTTCACATATGATTCCAGTTGCATTCGTTTCGCCATTCGACAAGTTCCCAGTTATATATGCCCTGCCACTCAACCAAGCTTTGAGAGAAGCTTTAGAGCTTTGAAGCTTCCAAGGGTATATAAGTCCCAGCACAAGGCCTGACGAGTTAGTCTTTTCCCGGACTCGACCGAGTAAGGTCCTCTCGGTACCTTACATCTAGCTGCCGTGCCATATGGCTGTAGCTATATTCCTCCTCCAGCTGCCGTGCCGTATGGCTGTAGCTGATTTCTTATATGTTCCCGTACCGTTTCCTCCTTCTAGCTGCCGTGCCGTATGGCTGTAGCTATATTCCTCCTCCAGCTGCCGTGCCGTATGGCTGTAGCTGATTTCGTATATGTTCCCGTACCGTTTCCTCCCGTACCGTTTCCTCCTCCAGCTGCCGTGCCGTATGGCTGTAGCTCTGTTCCACATAATATTCCTGTGTAACTGCCGTGCCGTATGGCTGCAGTTATATATGTTCCCGTACCGTTTCCTCCTCCAGCTGCCGTGCCGTATGGCTGTAGCTGTTACCATACCTAAATATTCCTTCTAGCTGCCGTGCCGTATGGCTGTAGCTATATTCCTCCTCCAGCTGCCGTGCCGTATGGCTGTAGCTATATTCCTCCTCCAGCTGCCGTGCCGTATGGCTGTAGTTGACTACCTATAATATTCCTGTGTAAATGCCGTGCCGTATGGCTGTAGTTATATATGTTCCCGTACCGTTTCCTCCTCTAGCTGCCGTGCCGTATGGCTGTAGCTTCTACCCTACCTAAATATTCCTTCTAGCTGCCGTGCCGTATGGCTGTAGCTATGTTCCACATAATATTCCTGAGTAACTGCCGTGCCGTATGGCTGTAGTTATATCTGTTCCCGTACCGTTTCCTCCTCCAGCTGCCGTGCCGTATGGCTGTAGCTGTTACCCTACCTAGATATTCTTTCTAGCTGCCGTGCCGTATGGCTGTAGCTATGTTCAACATAATATTCCTGTGTAACTGCCGTGCCGTATGGCTGTAGTTATATAAGTTTCCGCCCCGCTTCCACCTTCAGCTGCCGTGCCGTATGGCTGTAGCTGTTAACCTGTCTGATCATTCGCCCAGCTCCCAGTAAGCACAATCTAATAATACCTATAATGAACAACTAAACCTATCTCTCTCTCTTCGGCAGTACAAATGTATATATGTATAAATAAAAAATATTATGTATTAATAAGATTAAGGAAAATACACTCTGTATAGGATAAGATCCGTAAAATAAAGAAATATTTTATTTTGTAACTAAGTCTTCTCAATTATTTAAACCTTGGACTACTCCAGAGCTCCCGGCAACCCCTACCATTGGGACCACAGTAGAGAAGGTCGTTACAATTTATAAACTCATCGTGACACTCAATGCTATGCTCATTAATGAGCTCATCGTGACACTCACTGACATGCTCATTAATAACCTCATCGTGACACTCATTAATATGTTCATTAATAAGTTCAATTTGACACTTATTATGTACTCTTCAAATATTGCAAAATGCATAAAAGAAAAGGATAATATACATTTCTAAATACATGTACACTATGGGTGAATAAGTAAATAAATGATTTTTTTCCCGGCTTTGATTCAAACGCGAACAAATTTCACCAGTACGTTCATCTGATTGCTCATGAAGAGCTCATTGATGAGCTCATCATGATATCTCTAACAGGGTGTGAGTTTGATTATATTTTTATTTGTATTGTCTACAGTTATTGTTTTTGCTGTTTCTTAATTTCAAATTCAAAGTTTTTTCAAACTTTATATTCTTTTAAAGTTATTTATTATTGTTACGAATTATATATATATATAGGACGGTACATTTACTTCTCTCTCAGTGTTAACGAAAACGTAAATAAAAAAAAACCTTTTAACTAACAAAAGTGAAAATAATTATAAATTAAATTAGCTGGATCTCCGGTGATTATTTTCTGTGATTCTATTATTTTTTTCACGAATGCAGGGATTACAGGATCGATAGAGACTTTCAACGATCTTCCGTTCATATTAACAATGAAATTCTTGTCTCCCCTTTCAATTATCTTAAAAGGTCCTACATATGGTGGCTGCAGACTTGGCTCGGTGTGAATAAAAACGAACTCACAATCTTCTAATGATTTTAGAATATAATATTTGGTGCTAGATTTTCTAGAATCCGTTAATATTACGTTTTAAAAATACCTTATTTTTTAATTTAACCTCTATTATTTTCGCAAAAAGGTCATTAACATAACTTTTGTTTATAAAAACTGTAAACTGTAGACTCTCCTCTTTAATGTGACCTATTACACTCAACACCCTGTATATTGTTAGTAAAATACTTTTGCTACCTTCTACTGAGATATTTTTAATAGAGTAGGCTTGTGGCCATCGTGTGAATTTGTCAATGACTGTTGAATTTTTGTGAATGTTTTTGATTGTGGTAGAGGTCCAACTAAACATGTCTACTAAATACCACTGAGAATTTGAAAAGTTCCAACTTCTGATTTTGAATGTCTGTTTATTTTCATTTGTTGACATGGTAAGCATATCTTGGGACCCATTGATTAATTTGTTTTTTGTTCACGCTTGGCCAAAAGTATTTGACACTAATTTTCGAGTTGCACGTATGCCTGGATGTGATAGTCCATGCAATATATCGAAAATCATTCTCCGAACCTTGTTCGGTATGAAAGGACGAGATTTTCCTGTTAAAATTTCCAACCAGAGTTTATGATTGTTTGCAGGAATATCTACTTTTAGAAGCTTATATTTGGACTCTGAATTTTGTTTCTATTGTTAGTTGAGATGTTTTAATTCTGTATCATCTGTTTGTGCTTTGATAATCTCTTTCAGGTAAATTTTTTATTGTTTTCAATTGTGCTCCAGTCTTCGTGATTATCCGATATGAGTGAAAGATCATCTGCTACTACATTTGATTTTTCTTTTATGTGTTGAATATCTGACGAAAATTATGTAATGAAATCTAAATACCTAGTTTGTCTTGGATTTTTCTCTGTTTTTGTCCAAATGGCATTTGTTAATGGTTTGTGGTGTCTGTGAATACTACAAATTTTCGACCTTCAAGTACGTGCCGAAAATGTTTTATTGCCAAATAAACTGCCAGAAGTTCTCTGTCAAAAGTTAAGTATATTGTTTCTGCCTTTGTTAACTTCTTCGAAAGGAAAGCTAAAGGTTCCAAATTATTGTTATTTAACTGTTGTAACACAGGTCCTATTGATATGGCAGAAGCGTCTAGAGTTAAATTGAAAGTGGTGTTTAAATGGGTGTACCAAAAGTGTTGAAAGGAGAGCTTCTTTTATATGTGTGAAGTTGTTTTCATATAAGTTTGGTCACGAAAAATGTTTAGTATTCTAAAGTTTTTTTAATAAAAGGGTTAAATTATCGTATATAAGACGTAGCAATTCTGCAAATTTTGGTATAAAACGATAAAGTTTACCATTCTTATAAACTATTGTATATGTTTGACGGAAGAATGTGATGGAAACTCCTGAATGATTTTAATTCTGTCTGGAGAAGGAAGTATGACATCCTTACTTATGTAATAGCTCAAAAAATTTAAGGAAATAGCAGCAAATATACACTTTGCTATATTTATATATATTCAATAAGTTGTTACACGTTCGAATAATGTTTTCAAATGAGCTTCGTGTTCTTTCTAGTTTTGGCTTACTATAAAAATGTCGTCAATATACGTAAATATGTAGTCTACTAAATCTCTGGTTAATTCATTCATAAACCTTTGAAAAGTTTGTGCAGCATTTCGTAGACCAAAAGGCATTCTTGTAAGCTCAAAAAGTGTTGTAATCGCTATTTTGTGTATGTTTTCTGTAGCTACTGGAATATGGTGATAAGCTCTCACCGTGTCAATTTTAAGGAAGATGTTACAATTACGAAGACTCAATGAAAATTTTTGTATATGTGGGATTGGATATCTATCTGGATTAGTGATAGCGTTTAGTTGTCTGTAATCACTGCTGGGACGCCAATCCAAGCTGTTTCTCTTTGGTACCAAATGTTGTTCTGACGCTATTGATGATCCAGGTTGACAGAGACCTAATTGAAGCATGTGATCAAATTCCATTTATGCAATTTTGAATTTTTGACCGTCTAATCTAGGTGGTTAGTAAAGGGGAGTTGTGATTTTGTCGTAATGTGGTGTACGACGTTATGCTTCACAGGTACTCCATAACCGTGAGATTCTGTCAGTGATGGAAATTGTCCCATATTCATTTTCAATCGTGAATTCTTTTAGAGATGGTGGTGGAATAATCATTCCATTTACTGACAAAAAGATTGTACTTTGTTAAGAGGTCGGCTCCTATTATTGGACAGTTTACATCAACAATGATAAATGGAAACGCGAAGTCTCTTCTTGAACCAAAATTGGTTTTAAGTAATCTCCTACCAAAAGTTTATATTGTCGAGCCGTTTGCTGCAACAAGAGCTAAAGAATGATCTCTCTTGTATCTGTTGCAGAAAGAGGTAAGAATTACTGAAGGGTCTCCTCCAGTATCTATTAAAAATTTAATTTTATTTTCTTTATCAACAATGAATAAATGTTTTGAATTAACATGAAAAGAACTTTTGGAACACGTAGACGGGTTATTTAGTTTTTTGGATTTGAGTTGCTCTTGAAAGAACCAGGGGATATACACTTTGCTGCCTTATCCCCAAATTTCTTCCAACAGATTGTAGAAAATCGAGTACGACTTGAAGAACAGCGACTGGAGCGATGCCTGAAATTTGAAAATAATCCGTCTATTTTGAAAAGTTAGATTTTTAACTGACTGCTCCAGTGTGTCGATTTTATTCTCTAAATTACAAATTGTATTTACTAAATTAAAATCTTGAATATAATTATTTGTCTTGAAGGATGAAATATTTTGAGTATTTGAAATCTCATGAATTTTGTCGGCCAATTGTAGAAGTTTGTTCATCCGATAATTTTCGTATCCAAAGTTTCTTTATTAGATTTTCAGTAATTTCGGAATTGGAACCGGCTAGAAATTTCATTGTTCTGAAAAATTCGGATGGTATTCTATCACCAATTTCAGTGTCTCAAAGGAGGAGTTCTAGTTTCTTTTCTTCAGCCTCGGCAAATCGCTGAATCAAGGCGTTTTTTAGCGTGTTTGCAAAATGTCTAACACCTTTATAATTATATCCAGTGGTAATGCTTGCACTATACAATTGTATTTTGTGTTGTCCTGGCTAATACCTTTTGCCTGGATGAACCATACTTGGGGGGGCATGGCGTCCAAAATAGGGGCAACTTAACTGCTGCCAGATTTTGTCCAATATATGCATTCGGCATTTTATTTACTTGTAATGTCACCGGAAAACCACTTCTTACTGCTTCGTGTTTCTAGTTTCATTATTTTTCTTTTATTTCTTTTTCTTCTCTTTTTCTTTTAAAGTCCTTTTTATTTCTGAATATCTGATCTTATTGGTTCCTTACTACTGGTGGGGAGCCAAAGATCGTGTTCCTTGCTGTTGTACGGCGTCACCTATATTAATGTTCCAAAGGTTCAGGCGTTGAGAAAATTTATTTTTAGTTATCTTTTTTTAATTGAAATGGAATAATAAAATATTTTTTTTTTAATTATTTATTATTCTTGATTTTAAATATTTTTTTAAGACAAATGTTTCCTTTTATATATGTTTTTATTTAAATTAAACTTTTTCTTTTTAGTTTTTTAATTTTTATTAAATTTTTATTCATAATGTATTTTTATATTTTATTTACAATTGATGGTAGCCGTAGTGACAATAGACTGAATACTAGATTTTCTATTGTGACACTACTATATAAAAGCTATTATGTATATGTACTCATATTTTAAATACAGTTATGTTTTCTATGAAAATTTACTTCAACGCAGAGTCTGTGAATTTGATTATATCTTTATTTGTATCGCTACACTTATTGTTTATGCTGTTTTTAATTTCAAATTCAAACGTTTTCCAAACTTTCTATTCTTTTCAAGTTATTTATTAATGTTACGAGTTATATATATACATATATGTAGGACGCTACAAGCTTCACAATCACACATTCCATGTTCAGCGGTTTCTTCGTCTTCCATACAGAAGTGACCGGTCTCATCATCGACGTTACCCATCTTTTTAAGATGATATATAAGTGGGCAGTGCCCAGTAAATAAGCCCATTATGAGCCTTAGTTCCTTCCTGCTGAATGTGAGGAATGCTTTTGCCCTCTCTTGCGCATACTTTATAAACTTCTTCGTTTGTCTCAGCCCTGAGGTATTATCCCTTTTTAATTCTGTCCTTCTAAAGCCTGATCAGAGCTAAAAGGTGACTTTTAAAGTTACCAAAGACAGGCTCAGGGCCATTAAACAGATTTGGCTCCTTCCTTTGCTAGGCGGTCCGAAATCTCGTTGCCCTTAATTCCTTCATGTCCTGGTACCCAACTCAGCGTTACCCTGATTGTTTCGGCCATTTGCTTCAAGACAGTAAAACAGTCCCAAACCAGTTTAGACTCAAAGGTAAACTAGTTTAACGCTTGAATTCGCCGCCCCAATCAAAAATATTGTCAATATCGTTGTTCAATTATCAAGTCATGCAATCTCGTTTCATACATGTAGAGATCATCATCATCATGTGCGAGATCAAGGGTACTGTCCTTGGCAAAGCTATGAATGGGATTGAAAGTAAAGGAAAGCAGATTTTTAATGAAAATTATGAAGAGAGACGGTATTTATAGGGTGAGGTCCAGATGTAACGCTATCTAATACAACACGAATTAGGCAACCATATCGAAAACTTTCAATACATAATAGAAGAGGAGGGTAAAGACCAAGTGCTTTAAGTTTGGCTAAAAGGCAGGATACCAGACTCTAACAAAGTTTCTTGAAATATCCAGGGCAGCGATTCTAGATTCACCAAAATTGTGTAGAGTACGCTTCCAACGTTTCGTAAGGAAAGTCCGCAAGTCTCCAGATGCGCGTCCACCCCGGAACCCATTTTGGCGATCATGAGTTGATGCGTGAGTTGATGGGTTTCTAGATAGTTCATTAATTTGGAGTTAATGATAGATTCAAAAACCTGATTGCAATTGGTAGATAATTTTAGGGATCGCTACACTCTTTTTTTTTTTTGAATAGGCTGAATATGGGCTAGTTTCCAAGCAGTTGGAAAGATTCCTGTCGAATAATACAAGTAGAATAGTTTGCGTAGACGCTTAGCCAAGAATGAGGCGCCGCTTTTAATTAACGGGGGGGGGGGGGGGGGGCTAAAAACAATCAGGTCCTGCGGCTTTGGAGATGTCGATCTTCTTAAGGACCTTAAACATATCTCTCGTGCGGATGTGTATTTGGTTCTTGTATGCATCTACACGGGGGATTCAAAACATGTTTCTGTGAAGTTGAAGGAAGACGAGAATTTGTAGCGAATCTAGTAGCCAAAATAGTTGCCTTATCAATGGAGTCAACAACCACTTCAACATTATTAAGTAGTGAAGGTATAGAGGAACTGGTGGAGTTGTTCCTGATGGTTTTGGTATATAAACAAGACAGAGATTTATGACTTCAAAATGGCTGCATTTGTCTTACGAAAAATATGAAACATTAAGCTTTATTTGAATCGGAAAAATCCGTTGCTCCGTACCCGATGTTTTCTTAATGACGGTTCACCGTAAGATCAGAAAATTTGTGGCACCCCTAGCAGAGAAGTGGGGTGTTGTAGAGAGAACAAAAAAAATTATAGTAAAAATATTTTCACAATACATACAAAACGTGAAATTTTATTTTAAATCGAAAATGGCCGGGTTCCAAGATTATAGATTTCATGTGGAATGGCTTTCAAAGAGAATAGAAGCACATTTTTGAAATATTGCAAGATATTATTCGTCCTTTATTATAGGAGATCTTTATTTTTATTTAAGTATAAAGAAACTAGAATGTTCGTAATTACCATGTATAAAACTATATTGTTAAGCAACGTTTTATAAAAATCGAACGATGGAGCATATAAATATATTCCTAGGAAAAATGATCATCTGAAGTAAATTTTTCTCATGCAGAGAGTTAATTTTTCCCAAAAGTTTACCGCATGTTAATTCGCTATGAAAAAGAAGGCAACACTGAAGCATTTTAACTTTTATTGTAGAAAACCACTAAAAACCATTTGTCGCGGAAATTTGCTTACCCTGCATCCATATCTTATATACACACAAATCCGTAGAAAGCTTTTACGACTTTGCATTGATGCAAGTACGCTTTTACTCTCTGAATTAAAAATGTTAAAACAATGTTTATTTCAAAATTTGTCTGTTTTTCAATTCACATGGAAAAGCACAGGAGGGAAATGTTTAATTTAATTATTCACCAAGTAATAGGGGAACAAACAATTTTTCCCGATGGTAATTATCTGCAATTTCCATTGTCTTTCAGAACTCAGAACAAAAATTTTAGTGTCTTCTTAAATGAAATTTTCGCATTAAAACAAATTTTTCGTTCCCTTCTGGCGCTCACCAGGATATGCCCAGCAAACAATCATCTTATCGCCGTAAAAGCGTCCTTTTTAAGGTTCCTGTCACTCAGCACCGAAATAAATTGCTAATGTTGTTCGTAAAAGTTACGCTGAGATGCTTTTTGTAATCATAAGCAAGACGCAGCTGTTTTACCACCTTTCTAAATTGAATAATTTATTTGCAGGGAGCCATGCCTGCTGGATTGTGGACTGGACGGGATTTGTGAATACCCCATCTCTGGCAGTGGAAAAAATATGCGATGTCTCTGTCCGTTCGGGAAGACTGGGAAAGGTTGCTCTGAAGGTAAGTCGTAAATCTTTTTTTATTGACATTAAGCCAAAAATTATTTTATCGAATCCAGGGGTTAACAGATCCCAGAACACCTATATCTAACGGACAAAAATCAAACCGAATGATAAAAAAAATATTGAATTCTGTGTATCGCGAATCTTATTTCTTTCTCACTATTGATCGGCTAGATTTCTTCTACGACTAACTGATTGTCTTGTCGTTCCCGTGGGGAAATTTTATATTTGTGACACCATTTTCAATTTCCCCTTGTGCGGATGTCATTTAAGCCCTTTAATAAGGTTACTGTCAACGTGGAGACGGAAGTTCCCTTCATGCGTCGATTCTTCGCAACTTACAGGCGCTTTAAAGGGTACAATTGGATTTCCCTTTACGTCCTCGCAAGTGTTATAGATGCACCGAGGGGGGATTTAATCGAATATTTACATCATTTCCGTCGATTGTGTTCATAAGTGCTCTATTTGAATTCATCGGGGGAGTGCTTTTTCAATTATAAAACGTTTCATTAGATGATTGCTTACAGCAGAAAGGAAATTAAGGAAATAGCGACGCATGGTGAATTTAAAACGAAGGGTTCAGGTTAGGCATTTCCTATAAATATATAAATAATAAGATTGGGCTCTGCTGTACTTCAACATTATTGGAGTATTTATTGTTTAAGATTTTGGACATGTAGTTGACTCTTAATATTCTTTATATCAGTTTCGAGTATTTGGCTCGTATTACACAAAGTGTTGAACATTTCGTTGGGGTAATTATTTGTTCATGTCACATAAAAAAAAAAAAAAATTAAATGCATATATTTTAATTGGCACTATTACCTGAACTTAAGACATCGCACCGGCAGATATAAATGGAATCCAAAAATTATCTGTGTCTCAGTTACTCACTTTATAGCCGAAAATCAAATGGCGATCTCATCAGGAGAGCAATGAAGTCCTGAGCTGCCTGCTGTCTACACTACGGTGAACTCAGATATCCAAAAGTTGGTGGTGGATATATACATTTTTTTTTAAAAAATCTAAAGATGAATCATATAAAGGAAATGTTTCTTGGTCATCTAATTCAAACTAAATAGAAGGGTGGGAATTGAGTATTTTGAGACTCGAGTCTAAAGGCAATTTTCCGTCTAGTCAACACCATCAACAGATACTTTTCAAGTCATGAAACAGACATTCGCACTACCTCATGAGAGCCCCACTGAATCCTAACATTCTAAAATATTTGCAGTGTTCTTATGGAAGATTGACAAAAGTTTGATTTGAAGAACTCCTGCGATTAAAACTACTCTATTCATACAAAAAAATGATCATGCTTAATTATCTTCCCAACGGTAATCAAAATGTGATATATCAAACTGTGCGAATGTGGAACAGTCTACTATCTTCTGTTTTTCCTTAGGCTTACAATCTGCGAAGGTTCAAGAGTGACATACATCGGCACCTCCGCCACTTTCCTCATGTCCCATAATCCTTTCCCTATATATCCTTCCTGCCAACTGGCTTAACAATATAAAAAAACAAAACTGACTACGATTTCCCAAACAAGAACTTTCTAATAATTGCATATGACCATAGATGGCACAAGAACTAGATGTCGCATACAGTACCACAAAAGTATACAAAATTTATATGGCTGGGTGGTATACGTCAAGTAATTCATATTTTTTCGTATCTATCTGAAGTGTTGAGGAAATTGATCAAATGTATACAAAACTGCTATTATAAAAACATTTGCTTTCGGCACGCTCTAAAACATGTTATGGTCCATTCCAGAATGCACTACCCATTTCACAATCTGTATATAGGTACTCTGCTCTAGTATGCCATGCGACATCTAGTTCTTGTGTGATATGGCGCTGTACCGTGATCTGATGAAATCGAATCAGTCTGCCTATAAATTGCGGTTATGGCCTGGCCGCACATCAACTATTGCTCAGCTGAGAGTTATTGAGCGTAAAATGGTAAGGTTACGATTTAATAAAAGCTATTTTATTATTTTGTTAAGTAAGGTATATAGTAAGTGTAGCCTTTGGGACGGTAAGGAACCAAGCTGTAAATGACTAGACGACTATTTTCCTGTAAGGATAGTAGTTTATGCTCTATAGCATATATAAAGTCAATGTTTGGCACTTTTCCATAAGTATCAATATAGAACATCTTAGAGAACTGACTAACACGCAGCCATATAGATTTCTCTTTCATGGCTTGGAAGTATTCTCGAGGGTTTTGTTTTCGCCCAACCGATTCCAATGAAATTTTGTGAATGTGTTTGGTTGGCCCCAGCTTTAGAGATAGGATAGTTTTGGACACGAGAGATGGTGCTGTTGTCGAGACGTAAAAAACTGCCTGACAACGCGTAAATGTGGAAAGCTGAAATTTTGTAAACGGCGTTTTCATAAAAATTGTAAATACATGTTCAAAAATGGACTAAATCGAGCAACTCCCTCTTAGTGTTTTCGTTTTTTAGTATATATTTGGACACTGTCTGACAACGAGTGAACGTAGAGAGCTGAAATTTAGTACGCGGTGTTTTCATAGCAATAGCAAATAAAATTTTAAAAACAGACTAAATCGGCCATTCCCTTTTTGGTGTTGCTTTTCAAAATTTTGGTTTTTCACTATATATTTGGAAACTGTCTGACAACGCGTCGACATGGATAACTCAAATTTTGTACGCGGTGTTTTTTAAAAAAAATTTAAATTTAAGTTCAACAATGGGACAATTCGGGCTACTCCTTCTTAGGGCTGCCATTTAAAAAATTTGGTTCATGATTTTTCATAGGAATGGTAAATTACATTTCGAAAATAAATTAAATCTGGTTATTGGTGTTGCCATACCGTTTGTTTTTCACTATATACTGCCTGAGAAGTCGTCAAGCTGGGAGCTCATATTTTGTACGCGGCGTTTTCATGAATAAAAATTTGTAAAAACAGTTTGAAAATGGCCCCAATCTGGCAACTCCTTCGTAGGGTTACCATACTAAAATTTCGTGTTTTACTATATATTTGGGCACTGACTGAGAAGCGTCGACCTAGAGAGCAACACTGTCCTACGCCTATGAATGTATGCACGCGAATTCACACACACACACACACACACACACACACACACACACACACACACACACACACACACACACACACACACACACACACACACACACACACACACACACACACACACACACACACACACACACACACACACACACACACACACACACACACACACACACACACACACACACACACACACACACACACACACACACACACACACACACACACACACACACACACACACACACACACACACACACATATATATATATATATATATATATATATATATATATATATATATATATATATATATATATATATATATATATATATATACGCACACACACACACACGCACACACACACACACACACACACACACACACACACACACACACACACACACACACACACACACACACACACACACACACACACACACACACCACACACACACACACACACACACACACACACACACACACACACACACACACACACACACACACACACACACACACACACACACACACACACACACACACACACACACACACACACACACACACACACACACACACACACACACACACACACACACACACACACACACACACACACACACACACACACACACACACACACACACACACACACACACCCACACACATACATACACACACACACACACACACTCGCGCGCGCGCACACACTGTGATACCCTATAGTAGCGAATCGCGCGATTGAACCAGTTTATACCTTATTTATTATGCATATCAAACCAAATCAAACCCACCCCCACCCATCTAGGTATCTGTACTATCACCGGGCAACGCTGACGGGCTCCTCTAGTAAAGTTATATTTTTTGAGAATAATTTAAGGCTAAAAAAGAAAAACATAATAAATACAGGGTGTCGCGTATGTTGTTTGGCACCCGAAGGCTATGGATAAGTAATGCTTAGACAAACAAAAATTGTATGGGTTGGGGGAGGGAAATGGTAACGGTTTCCGAGATAACGGACTTTAAGATATTTGGGTATGTTTTTTATAGATCACCCTGTAACTTCTGAACGTTACACCCTATGATAATGATTTAAACTTTGGTACATAGATAATCTTTGGGCCTTTCCAATGGTCTACAAATTTTTTACCGCACCCTTTCCGTTTTGAAGTTACGGCTCAACAAATATAAAATTTCGGAATTTTTACTCGTTTTTTTTTATTTAACTACTATTTTTATCAAAAAACACGTCATCAATATCAATTTTTCATATTGAATCTAAAAAGCGCAAAAGCTTAACTTTAATATGACCTATCACACTCTGTACCCATAATGTAACCCTTTCTGGCTGTTTGCACTTTTTCTTAAGCAAGTCCAGCGAAAATGGCTGAAAAAGTTCAGTAAGAACCAGAAAGTAGGCAATTATCTTTTGGAAGTGACCTTTTTCAGCCATTTTCACTGGATATGCTTAAGACAAAGTGTAAAAAATGCAAAAAGGGTTACATTTTGGGTACAGAGTGTGATAGGTTATTTTAAAGCTAAGCTTTTGGGCTTTTAAAACTCAGTATGAAAAATTGATATTGATGACGTGTTTTTTGATAAACATAGTAGATAAATAAAAAAAAACGAGTAAAAATTCCGAAGTTTTAAATTTGTTGAACCATAACTTCAAAACGGAACGGGTGAGGCAAAAAATGTATAGACCATTGGAAAGGCCCAAAGATTATCTATCTACCAAAGTTTAAATCATTATCATATGAACGTTCAGAAGTTACAGGGTGATCTATAAAAACATACCCAAATATCTTAAGGTCCCGTTATCTCGGAAACCGTTACCATTTCCCTCCTCCCACCCATACAATTTTTTGTTTGTCTAAGCATTACCTATCCATAGCCTTCGGGTGCCAGACCACATACGGGACACCCTGTATAAAAATTTCAATTTCTCCCTTCACTTAGTGAGTACCTACACCACAAAAGCTTTGTATAGTTTTCCCTTCATTTGATATTGAATTACATATTGAATCCGCCCTTGCCTAAATCCAGATTTAAATTCGTATATCAAGCAATTTCTTCAAATTATTCTGCAAGCTGTATTTGAACTGAATAGGTAACATGTTTGAAGTCTAAACTCCTCACAATTCATTGTGATTTTTACCTTATGCGTCATGCTTATGGCTTTAGATATGTCGTTGACAGCAATACATATCTATATCGATCACATTGGCGGATATCTATTTCAGTTAAGATAAAAAAGTATTCAACAGTATTTCGAGAAGAATTTCTTGTTTCTAAACTAAAAATAGTAGTGGAAGAGAGACCAGAAGTCAGTCATAATCAAGCTTATAAATCGCATTAATAATTTGATCGTCAACTTGAACAGCTGACGAAACCCCCAGCTTTTCCTTAAAATGTTCCGACGAACGTTGATAAACAGCAACTTTGAACGTAAGTACATTTCCTTATTCCCTTACCTTATATCCCTTGCCATTAAAGTTCATATCCATCGGAAAGTATTCCCGGTTATTTTCGTTTCCTTTAAACAAACAAACAAAAACTCCATTTCAACAAAGCCATAAACCTGAGCAAAATGAATGTGATTGGAAAGCGTATCACATCACTCTACATTAGTATAAAAATATTCAATCCACACAGCAAACGACACTCGTGGAATTTTTCATGTGTGAACATACGTATATCGTACGTGAAATGTCAAGGCGTCTATTCCATTGGAACTTGTACTAAACAAGGTCAGAGCACGAAGCCAAATCTTATGGGAATCTTTTGAAATTTTTTTATGGAAGAACCTTTTAGTTCATGCTGCAAACACGATAGCTCCAACCAAGCCTCCTCATGACATTTTAGTAGCTGCTTTCGTGGAAGATGAGGTAATTTCATTAGAAATGAAGCAATTGACTAGGTGGTGAGAGCTTAAGGAATGGAGTCATCGGATCGCACGTCAATCACTTAATTGGAATTCACTGAATTCTGGTAGAATTAATGCGGCAGAACTGAACTATACTTTTAGGATGCAGTTTGCAATCTCATGGCTTGAAATTAGAGTGGGATGGGAGAACTGTATTTAACACGTCGAAATTTTCGTTAGGCCATCTGCAACACCTTTACCTTTTTCCGTTGAAAACTATTTGTTATACATTTAAAACTAAAAATTATCAATTCTTTCTTACCCCCAAAAATTGGTAAATTGGTCTGCTGAACATGTAAATAAATAAACCTAAGGGTTCATTCTTCCTACCGCAGAAATGTGTAAAATGTATAAAATATTACCAAAAAAATTCCTGCATGTAACTCGCCGCACTTTTTCCTAAAAAAAAGTCGAAGCCATAAATGACATTTTTAGTCCTCCTACATGAAGTGGATAAGAACACTTCGAATAAATTATGTCGAAACGATGGACTTTCCCCAAAGGTCCTGACAACAGGAGTGCACCCTATACACGCCATGAAAGAAATCAATAAAACAACATGCAGAGTAATTAATAATGTCCTGTCCCATGTCCAGTGTGCCACGTGAATTGTATTCGAAGCTTTGTCGCGACTGCAATTTATTATTCAACACGACATGATGGCATAAAATGTCCTGCAGCGTAGAGCACACAAAACTGAGCGCTATCGATCGATCTCACGTCCCAATGATGAAAGCTTATCGCCTTTGAATATCAATAAAGCGACGGAAAGCAATTGCGGCACACCCACCCTATACTGGGGCTTCAGTATGATCCCGATATAGCTCTCTGGTTGGTATGGCTATAGGGAAATCTAGTGAAATTAAGTCCTGATAATTTTTGAGTGTGACATGGAGAATATTTATGAAAAATAAATTTCTTTATAAATTTAGAATGAGGAGATATGGTGGTCTGCAGCGGTTCTGCAACTGATGTGAAATCCCGATTTATGCCATTCTATCAATGGAGATGTATGTATGTATATCTCCAGTGTCCAGTCCTCTAGAATAACGTAATTTATATTTCTTTAAAAATCAATGACCACACCATAGAGGATGCTTTAGGAAATAATATGTAAATTGAATTGTAAGAAAACTTAGGTTATTTATCAATAAGAGAATCTTTTCCATACTAGTATCGCGTATGTATGCACAAGTTTTCTGTTTTTAAAGCTTCTCAACCTGACCAATTGTCCTTGTTTTTAGACAAAAGGAGGCAGTGCTCAGTCCAGGGTCGTACGTACGGAGCAAGTTTGGGAGTTAAAACACTCCCCGAGGAGCGAAGGAATAAAATTTCTTCATGTTAACATCGGCGCGATGCAAACAATTCAATAGCAATGAATTTGTTCGCATTGAATCGTAGCGATATTCACGGCCACATGTTGCTTCTGAAATAGTGACGCAACAGCTCTCGCAAATTATTTCCATGTAAACGCACCTTAATTTAGTTAACCTAAAAACTTATCAATGAACAATGTAAAAAGTGTGTTTCATGTTCACAACGCCGCGATAGCCATTTTTTTTTACTTTGACCTCTATTTTCTTTGCAAAAGGGTCATTAACATAACTTTTTTTTTATAAAAACTGTAAACTATGCACTCTGCTCTTATGAGCTGTTTGTGTCCGTTAAAGAGTTATTAGCTCTTAACCTATTCTAAAAGCTATTCTGAAACCTATTTTCAAAGGTACTGTGTTCCCTTGGTGACTGCAAACACGTCATATAACATATAGGGTGTAACAGTTAAATTAAAGAGGAAGTCTACAGTTTATAATTTTTATAACAGTTATGTTAATAAACTTTATGCAAAAAAATAGAGGTGAAATTATAAAAAAAGGGAAGAAAATCCGAAATTTTAGTTTAGACCACAATAACTCCAGAGGCGAGAAAAATATCGGGCTTGTTGAGCAGTCATTGAAAAAAACATGAAGCTCTGCATATAATCAGTTTCATACGGTAACCGCACAGCCTGTACTTTTTCAGATACAGGGTGTTTTGTGAAAACCTACCATAATTTCTTAATCACCCTATAATTCCGAAACGGTTGATATGCCCTACCCATAACATTTTTTGTTTGACTAGGTGAGTATTATCAACTCCCGCTCTATGGACCACAATGGAGGAAACACCCTGTATGTACCTGTATGGATGTATATACTTACACAACGCTGATCTTTTTTCGCAAAATTCTTGTAGGGATGAGAAATGTGAAGAAATAAGGGATTTAACTGAAATTGCACATTCAATAAACGGGTGTGATAAAAAATGGCAATTGTTTAAACAAGAAAAAATGAAATATCACTATACAGGTTTTGCAAAATGGTTGGCCAAAACTGTACACGAATGTAAATTCAAACTTGAAGTTCATGTGAAAATTTAAAACTGATTTGTATCTAGATGACGGACTGATCTTCTTATATGATCTGATCACCTATTTATATCATACGAATCAGGTATTTACGGACTTATTGATGAAGGAATTAATACCTATTTGTAGTTTTTGTCAAAAATTTCAGAACGCCAATGTGAAAGTACCGATGATAGCACAGGAGATATAGAAGTCTCCTTTCCAAAAATGGAGTATAATACAAATTCATTCCTAGTATTGACCGACTATACTTTAAAATATTTACATATTTGACCTATACCTCCTAAAACGGCAACAACAGTTATTAAGGTATTAAAAGAGATTTTTGTAATACATGGATTAGTCCACACGGTGATTTCGGATAACATGTATTTGGGTCATATTAATTCAGGGAGTTTGTCAAAAAAGATGACATTTTTTTCTACATTATTAAGCAAAGCTCAAGGGATACCCTATGATGCAAAGCACCGCATGGCGGGAAGGAGATAGGGAAAGGATTAGGGGTTATGAAGAGAGTGGCGGAGGTGCCTATTATGACACCCTTCAACTTTCCCAGATTGTATGCCGTAGGAAAAACATAAGATGGTAAACTGTTCCACATTCGCACTGTTCGGGATAAAATTTTACTGTATGGCCGAAAGTTTGAAGTGTGAAAGGATGTGTGCGGTTTGCAGCGCGAGTACTGCGTGCAGGAATTATTCTACAGGGGATTAGACTAGATATTTCATCAGAGCATTGACCATGCATGTGGCGATAAATGAGCGAAAGGCATCCAACATTGCGGTGGTGGACTAGTGAGTCGATATGACAAGTTATTGCCATATCGCCAATTAGCTTGAAGGCTGTACGACCAGCCCCGCCGACCCCAGTACCCAGATATGGGAATTGTATTCCATTCTAGGTCTGATAGATTTGTAGAGGAGCGCTAGATTTGACGGGCTGAAATATTTCTTACACCTTTTGAGAAATCCAAGACATTTCGATGCTTCTTTGGCAACAGAGAAGATGTGATCTGTCCAGTTTAACTTACTGGAAATATTTATCCCAAGAATGCATAAAGACAGTGCATCGTAAATCAGTTCTCCATCAAAAGAAACAGGACTGGATAAACTATGATCTTGTTTTAATGCGGTGAGACAGCTTCGGGACTTAGATGCATTGTATTCGACGCGATTGGCTTTGCCCCAATCGAGAATATTTGTAAGATCATTATTCAATGATCTAATCATACAATCTCGTTAACACATGCGGCATTCCGTCGGAGTAAGCTAAATCAAGGCTACTGTCATCAGCGAAGCTATGGATGGGATTGAAAGTAAGGGAAAGCAGATCATTAATGAAAATTAAAAATAGAGTTGGAGAGATAGCAGAGCCTTGAGGCACACCGGCATTTATGGGATGAGGTTGAGATGTAACGCCATAATACAACAAGTATTTGGCCACTAGATAGGAGAGTTTCAATCCATAATAGAAGAGGTGGAGAGCAAGAGCTGGATGCAAGACTCTATCAAAGGCCTTTGAAATATCTAGGGCAACGATTTTGGACTCACCCAAATTGCGAAGACTACGGCTCCAACGTTGCGTAAGAAAAGTCTGCAAGTGCCCAGATGAGCGTCCACCTCGGAAGCCATATTGGCGATCGTTGATGAGATGAATAGTTTCTAGATACTTTATTAATTTGGAGTTAATGATAGATTCAAAACCCTTTGAAAGAATCGAAGTGATTGCGTTGGTCGTTAATTTGAGGGATGGCTACCCTCTCCTTTTTGGGACATGGCTGAACATGAGCTAGTTTCCAAGCAGTTGGAAATTTTCCTTTCGAATAAGACAAGTAGAATAGTATGGGCAGAGGTTTAGCCAAGGATGAGGCATAGCTTTTAATTAACAGGGGCGAGAAACCATCAGGACCTGCGGCTTTGTAGACGTTGATCCCCATAAGGACCCTGAACACCTGTCTCGTACGGATGTGTATTAGCTCTTGTACACATCCACACAGGAGATGCAAAGCAGGTGCCTATGGAGTGGGTGGAAGACAAGAATTTGTAGCGAATCTAGGAACTAAAATCTTTGCCTGGATAAAGCAGTCCACAATCACTTCACCATTATTAAGTAGTGAAGATATAGAGGAACTGGTGAATTTGTTCCTGATGGTTTTGACCAGGGACCAAAAACCTTTGCTACCTTTTCGGCTTGCCAAGATTCCTTGCCTAATATTCTGGTCAAAAAGAAATGTCTCTCTCTGGATAATGGCTTACAGGTGTTCCGTGCAGTCTTGTAGACTTGTTTCAGTTCCGGACATTGATCCAATTGATGGGGGCGAAAAGCAGGCTCTTTCGCTTTTATAGCTTGGTTGCACTTATCGTTAAACCAAGAGCGATTTTGCTGTAGTTGAGATCTGCAGTAAGAAGACGGAATGTATTCACGCATGTCATTTAGTATGTTACTAAGTTCCAATGCGCATTCATCAACATCTCTCGAAGCAAAACAGGCCGACCATTCAATTTCTCTAAGATACTGATTGAGACTTTCCCAATCAGCATTCTTATACTGCCGTGATTAAACAATGGTCTGAATTACCGGGAGGGGAACCGACTGAGATGGAATATTTTTCAGGATGAGATGTTAGAAACAAATCCAGTCAATTAGTTCTATCTCCAGCCGCATCAGCAATTCGCGTTGGTGCATCCACTAGCTGTTGCAAATTAACAGGTTCACTGAAGAGTTCAACGAAACGGCCCGACTTGTGGTAGAAGAATGTCTGGGCTACGATATGTTACGGACATTAAAATCGCCTGCTAGGACGATTTCAGAAGAGGGAAAGACAGAAAGCAAATGATCAATATTGTTGGAGATATTGTCAAATACAGATACCCTGTCGTCATCAAACATATTTGGGCTGCGATAAAGGAAATATATGTAGATGATGTGCTTGTGTAGTTTGAACCTAATCCAGATGTAATTAAACTCTGGATTGGCAGAAGGAAAATCTTGAAGAATGGTAAAGATGACATCATTCCAAATATATATTGCGATCTCCCTATGGTGGGAAAAAAGAGACACGAAGCTGTAACCAGGGACGTGATACTGTTTAATATCAGCATCAGAAATGACCTTGGTTTCACTTAGCGCAAGAATTGCCGGATTTTTTGAGTTAACGCGGCAGTACACCGAAAACCGATTTGCTCTTAATCCGCGAATGTTGCAGAAATCTTAAGGAAAACTTCTGCATGATGAAGGCAAAAACAAAAAGTAAATCAGTTAATCACCGGTAATCTTGAGTATCCAAAATCAAAACGATTTGCGGAACAAATGGTGGAAGCGCAACGAACATTTATAAAAATATCAAGATTCTAAGATGGAACTGTGGGAAGCGTTGCTGGAACATAGAAACACATCAACAAAGAATTTGCTGCTATCCCCTGTAAAATTGCTCATGGGTAGAAAAACGAGAACACTACTCCCGGGCTAAATAGATCTTTTTCAAAGTCAAGCTTTTAAAGGAAAAATAAGTTTAAAATAGTTAATAAAAGCAAACAAAAGAAATTTTAAAATCAGTGAAGAAGTGTGGTATATAGGTCAGAGGAAAATTGGATTTTGAAAAACTAAAGGCCGTCATAACACACAATTCTTCAACGAAATTCAGATCGCTTGAACCACATTTTATGCGAGTATCACAAGTGCGAAAGAAATACTACACAGAACCTGACTCTTTTCATGTGAAATCACGCACTGAAGAATTGCTTTAAACAGTTTGTGTATGTATATTAGATAAATAATAAAAGTGAACTAAAATATTGTTTTGAGGTACAATTTAGTAATAACAACTAAAACGTAATCATAATCAGTGCATTACATTGAACATGAAGTGATTGTTAGTATAAAATAGTCATTGAGTCGAAAATGATTGTGTTATGAAAAAAATAGCCATGTGGTTAGTAATACTACAGTCTCAAATATCTCCTTTATATTAACTAGTATGTGGTTAGTAATAGTACAGTCTGAAATTTCTCGTTTATATTAGTATTTGTGTTTAGGCATACGGTTTACAAAAATAGCTCCTTAGTAATACTATTGTAAGTAAGTTTATACTGATTATTTATAATATTAAATTAAGATGATATATTACAAATACAAAGAATGAATTCAAAGAATTTTGAATTATACATACAACTGTTATTAAAGAAAAGCTTCACTGTCATACAATGAGTTCTTGAGAAGGAAAATCTTACAATAATTATGCAAAGAAATTGAAATTTTATTTAATGTCAGGTGCGAGAATTGCAATGGGTACCAGAAGATTGTTCAAACAGAATGTCTTATGGATTTCAAATTAAAAGAAAATCAATTTAAAATTTTTTAAACTTAATGAACATTAAAATCAGAGCTGTAATATTCAAGTACCATTACCATTATCATTACCAATATGTGCTATTTCATAGTAGGGTAATTAAATATTTTGAAAATCGTAATATATATCATGTTTGATAGTTGGGCTCAATATAAAATAAATATATATCAATATTAAAATAAAGGATCTTAAAATTCTTCTATTCTCCATCTTTGACCGATTCTAACAAGTGTGGGCTCGATTCCAGTCTAGGAAAAATCAGTATAACTATATATTTTACTATATGGTGGACCATTTCTACTAAATTAGAAGTTCAATTAATTTAATTTTTTTCTATATCTGTAAATTGATATATATATTATGCAAAATATCAAATAATAAATATCTACTTTTCCAGTTTGTAACTTTGTATTATTTTACCCCTAAACTTAAGATTTCTTTGAAAGCAAACGTTTTTATACACACTATTGAATATTATTCCACCAAAATAAAATAATTTTCATAATTAAGTACAACATCATATTTAATACTGACGTCTTTGAAGTAATCAAAAGTAATTGGAAATATTGGAGAAGAATTGAAAGCAATTAAGTATACAGTAATGCTCAAATACTTTTTTTAAACTTTTGTAATGGAATCGCAAGTTCAATTACTTTTCAGTATTTGAAAGTATTATTTGCAATTCCTGGATAGTACTGTAAAATTTTAATTCCAATCTAGGATTATTAGTACTGCGAATTGTAAATTCTTTAATGCTTGGTAATGATAATTTATAATTATTATGATGATACGAGGCATTTTCAGAAAGTAAGTGAACTAGCTTTCATATTTTTTTTTTTTTGCAAAAGTATTTTTGAAAAAGAAACTGCAGGTATTGGTGATACACTTGTTGACGACTATTTTTCCACATAATCGGCATCCCGTTGAATGCATGTGGTGAGAGCCGTGGCAGAAATTTCTTTATGCTCTCCTCGAAGAAGTCTTCCACCGTCTCCTTCCCCACTTCAGATCTTCTTTATGTACCGACGAGCGATTGAAAATTTAATTTCACCCATGTGTACATTCAGGGAGGTGAAAAGATGATAATCTGAAGGCGCCAAATCAGGGCTCAAAACATCCAACCAAAGGAGTCCAAGGGCGCCTTGTTGGTTAAGGCTGTGTGAAGACGGGCGTTATAGTGCAACAAGCACTCTCCTCTCGTTAGCATCCGCCCTCCTTCTGTTTTGAATGCTCCACTTGAGGTTTTTTGGGCTCTCACAATATAGGTGTGCATTGAGGTCTCTTCCTCGGGCAGAAATTCGACTAAAATGATACCTTTTCGGTCCCAAAGCACTGAGACTATGATTTTCTGCTCAAAATTATGTGATGCCTGGCTTTTTATCTCAGGCGTGTAATGAACCACCCACGTTACACCTTTAGTCACAATATAGCTCAGAAAATCCTTACCTTCGCTCAAACAACTCGCGATTTTTCTTATGCTTCTCTGTCAGACATTTTCCGACCCATCTTGTGCACAGTTTCGGTATCCCACCGTTTCTGTAAGTGTCTCGTATAAGAAAACTCTGAAGAGTTGTGGAAACATCGCAGAAATTTCATCCACTGTCAATTGGCGGTCTTCACGAACAGTTTTCTTGATGTTTTGCACCAATTTATCAGTCAAAATGGAAGGTCGTCCACTCTTCTGTTCGTCATGACCATTTGTTCTGTCTCCACTAAACTCCCTACACCCATTACCCAGCGATTAAACAAGTCAGTAGAGTTGACGGTCAGTTTTAAATTCCTTGTCAGTTTTACTGACTACAAACACATTGTGTTCAACTGACTAGTCAGTTCATTATAAAAATGTCGTTAAGCGATCTTTTATATGTATTTCTAATAAATTCTTAGGTATTCTGTCATTTGTCTCTAAAAAACAAAGATATTAAACTCCACTCAGTCATTTCCCACTCAAAACAGAGAAGATTGGAGTTATGAACACAAATTTCCACTAGCAGCTAGCTTTTATTTTCAGTTTTGGCCATTTTAGTTTTACGTTTGACGGTTTATTTGACTGGCCATATATTTAGTCAGTACTGTCCAGTAAAAAAATTCTAGTCAGTAGGGGCTTACATGAGTGTGTCAGTTTACTAACTCATGTAATCTCCGGGCTAAACACACTCGTTCTGTTCATAACACCTTCACCGTATACCGTTTCGATTCGCGAAAAAAATTCGGTAGGTGTTATTCCTTTCGCGAGTAGAAAGCGGATCAGAACACGTGGCTCGTACTTGGCGGGATTTCTTACACTACAACGTGAGTTTACGTACTACGGTATTCCTGCGATACTGACCCTGTCAGGAGACTCTCGCCTCTACCATTCAGTGTTGCCAACCCTCAAAAACGAAAAACTACAGCAGTTATGGTCACAGTACACTTACTTTCTGTACATGCTTAATATTCTAAATGCATTAAATATTGTATATTTTACACAGCTCTAATTAAAATAAAGATTTTCCCAGATAACTAAAATTGTTCTTGGTACAATTGAACCCAATTCAAACTCAAATAAATGTCTGTTTGTTTTTTTACAAAACTTTATGCAATTAAAATTATATGAAACTTGTTCTAATCATAGTCAGAGCAAACGCTCAAAAAATTATTAAAATTGGGGACTGCAACTGAAAAAATAATGCCCATTAAAAGTTTAAAATTCAGTGTCAGGTATTAGCTTAACTCGGAAACACATCGAGTTATTATTACCGCTGAATATCAAAGTACTAGTGCGAGCATATATCGCTATTTGTGTTGAATCACTATTTTTATTGATTTATTACCTAATTAATAGTTCGAAATAGACTTATTCTACGTGGCTCCGCAATCTGTAATGGGGGATAATGATGCAGGAACTGCAAATGCATTTCATACACATATACTATTACTAATGTTGGTAACTTATTCGCATTCGAGACCATCAATTTTCTGTCTAATGTGTCACCCGGCGAAAAGTACCTCATAATGTAAAGAAATGATAATGACAAATCAATGGATTAGGTTTCACCTTTCCTGTTAAAACCTGCAATCAATTGCATATGCCGTAAAGTAGAAACATGCTTAAAACTTTTGTAACAAAGCTACACAAATGAAAGAAAAAATAACAATAAAAAAAAATTCACGTTCAATTACTTAAAATATGTTGTAAGTATAGGAATCATATTTTTTTCCGATCTAAAATTTCTAACACAAGACTTAAAGAAGCAAAATGGAATTACAGTAAGAAAAAACTTTAAAAGTGTCGACAATCACGATGTCAGGTTTCCGAGTGGTCAACTCAAGTTAACATTGTCCATCAATAAATCGACTAAGTACAACTACCCATTTATTCAAAATTGCCCGTTAAGCCATACATAATATCTCCACTTATGAATTGTGCACATATCACATATCACATATCACTACAAAATAAAAGATTGAAAAAATTGCTTTTTTTTTTTTATATTATTAAGCCAAGCTCAGGGGATACCCTATGATGCAAAGCACAGCGTGGCAGGAAGGAGATAGGGAAAGGATTAAGGGATATGAGGAGAGCGGCGGAGGTGCCGATGTATGTCGCCCTTATACTTTCGCAGGTTGTATGCCGGAGGAAGAGGAAGACAGAAGATGGTAGACTGTTTCACATTCGCACAGTTCGGGATTAGAAAACATCACGGAATTTAAGTGTACGGCCGAAGGTAATTTGAAGGGTAAAAGGATGAGTGCGGGATGCAGCGCGAGTATTGCGTGCAGGAACTATTCTACAAGGGATCAGACTAGATATTTCATCAGAACATTGACCATGCATATAGCGATAAAGGAGCGAAAAGCATCCAACATTGCGACGGTGCTCGAGCGAGTCGATATGACGAGTAATTGCCACATCGCCAATGAGCTTGCAGGCTCTCTTTTGGACAGATATCCAATGAAGCTAAGGCTGTGCGACCAGCCCCGGCCCAGATATGGGAATTGTATTCCATTCTGGGTCTGATGTAGGACTTGTAGAGGATCGCTATATTTGATGGGCTGAAATATTTCTTACACCTTTTCAAAAAACCAAGACATTTTGATGCTTCTTTGGCAACTGAGAAGATGTGATCTGTCCAGCTTAACTTACTGGAAATATTAATGCCAAGAATTCTTAGTGACGGTGAATCAGAAATTAATGCTCCATCAAACGAAACGGGAGTGGTTAAGTGATGGTCTTGTTTTAATGAGATGAGACAGCTTTGGGTCTTAGATGCATTGAATTCGACGCGATTCACTTTGCCCCAAGCGAGAATATTGTCAAGATCGTTATTCAATGATCTAATCATGCAGTCTCGTTTAACACATGTGGCGTTCCCTCTGGAATCCGCAATGGTGTCAAAGGAGTATGCGTAATCAAGGGTACTGTCATCAGCAAAGCTATGGATAGGATTAAAAGTAAGGGAAAGCAGATCATTAATGAAGATTAGAAATAGAGTCGGAGAAATAACAGAGCCCTGGGGGACACCGGCATTAATAGGATGAGGTTCAGATATAACGCCATCTAATACAACACGTATTTGGCGACTAGATAAAAAACTTTCAATCCATAATAGAAGAGGAGGGGAAAGACCAAGTGCTTTGAGTTTGGCTAAAAGGGCTGGATGCCAGACTCTATCAAAGGCCTTTGAAATATCTAGAGCAACGATTTTGGACTCACCAAAATTGTGAAGACTACGATTCCAACGTTCCGTAAGAAAAGTCAGCAAGTCTCCAGATGAGCGACCGTGCCGGAAGCCGTATTGGCGATCGTTGATGAGCTGATTGGTTTCCAGATACTTCATTAATTTGGAGTTAATGATGGATTCAAAAACCTTGGAAAGAATCGAAGTGATTGCAAATGAGAAGAAAACCAAAAATGTGAAAGCCTACAAAGTCCGTCAAGTGCTTGGGAATATAACCATTCTTTCACAAAAATCGTTCAGCAACACGTACAAAAAAAAAGTCGTAAACAAATTTGGTATAAGAGAAGCCAATAAAAGTTATTTCAAAGTGAGGTCAGACCTAGAGCTTGAGGTATCCGGCTAATATGCTATCAGGATTATCCGGAATAATTAGGATCCGATTCCTCAGATTCGGGTATCCGGATCCATGAAATATAGATTTTCTCAATGAATTGCAATCTTAATGAATATTTGACCATCTTTTGCTTAGTGGGGATACGGATAGTTCGGATCCAGATCTGGATACTTCGGATCCGGATTTCAGAAATCGGATAGTTTGCAGATCCGAGTATCCAGATATCAGCAAATCCGGATCCCATTTTCAGCTCAAGTGAGAACCCAAGAATCTATAAACTTTTATTAGGAAATAATACAGAGTGTTTCGGAGTTACAGAGTGATTAAGAAAAAAGTCTAGTTTTTCATAAAACACCCTGTATATTAAAAAGTACAGAGTGTATGTAGAACTTCATGGCCTTTCCAATGACTGATCAATCAGACCCGATAGCTCCTTCACGGCTGCAGATAACACATATGTAGGTGTTATAAGTAAAATTAAAAAGGAGAGTCTACAGTTTATAGTTTTTATAACAAAAAGTTATGTGAACCATCTTTTTGCAAAAAAAAAAAAACAAAAAAAAATTGTAAGACTATCGGAAATTCTTAGTTTAGACTAAAATAACTCCTGAGTGGACCACAGACCGTGTACTTTTTAAGATACTGGGTATTTTATGAAAACCAAGCATGATTTCTTAATCACTCTGAAACTCTGAGCCGGTTGATAGCCTTTTCGAACAATTTAATACGGGTACCTGGAAAACTTAAGAAACCCATATAATCTGTGTTATCCACATCCATAGCGACGATTGAAATATGGTATTCTTCGGATATCAAAGTTTTTAGGAAATATACTTACCTTTCTAACAAGGACAGGATCCCTACTCGTCATCACCGATTTCGTTCAAATTCACAGTATAAGTATGGCTTGACTAGAAATGATAGTGAAGGAAGTTGGAACTCCCACTGACCCACATGACCAAACGAAACCTAAATAATGCATATCGTAGGGGACCTGGGATTTGTAAGTAAATGCTCAAATTAGCAAATTTTCGCGGAAGTTGTCACGATTAAATTGCAAGAGAATTTGAACCGAAGTTCCAAATAATGTAAATTTTTGATTCTTTAAGTGACATTTCCGACTGTTTTCCAAGTTCGCCGGTAGATGGCGAAAAGTGGGTAGCAAAATTCTTATAGATTTTTTTTTTTAATATACGAAAATGACATCCGTTCTTCCTGAAATTTTGTATAGCTAATCTCTTAGTAAAGACGCATCCATAAAACAAAAAAATTGGATTAATCGAAAATTTGTAGAAAAACATTTTGAAATGAATTTCTCAGACCGAATTTTGGCCGTCGAAAATTAAATTTCGCAACTTAATGAGAAGGGGAGGGAAAATATGCTCAAAAAATCACAAAAAAAACACAAAGAAAACTAGCAAAAAGAATTTTGCAAATCGGATAATATTTACCCCACCTCCCGAATTCGGGAAATGAGAAACTTTTTCCCATTGGTGTATATGAATGACCTTTTTCATGCGATTTTGATGAGATTCTGTACGAATATCCTACACAGATGGTGGATTATAAATTAAAAACGCGTGCCCATGGAAAATATTTTTTTTTATTAGAATAATATATAAGTAACCCACAACGGGTTACCACTCTGTAACCCGCTGCCGTACGAATCTCGTAATATCTAGTTTCAAAAACGAACTTAGCAAAAAGAATTTTGAAATTCGATTGGTATTTGGCCGAGAGATAAATGTTCAAGCTTTACAGTGTATGCGCTGCTAATTAACGTAAGTTGAAAGTCATTAGCAAATCGCGCAATCTTATTTTGGAAAATGCTGGGGTAATGCCATCTGGTTTTCTGTATATGAAAGATAACAGGTTACACATAATAGTAACGCAAAGAAAGTGGCTTAAATATTGCGACTATACCCGCAAGATGGTAATTATCATAGTTTTCCGAAGAGTTTTAATTTTAATCCCGGGCTCACCTACATTATGCATAATTTCGGTTTCACTTCGCCATCTGGAGTTGCCACTTGCGTCACTTTGATTTCTAGTCAACCCCAACATAAACTGTGAATTTGGACGATACTTATTAAATCTAATAGGTTATTATTTAAGTAGCACTTCCACTGCTGCTAACAGGTATACAGCAGCATTTATTCAGCTTGACGATGCTTTGTGTGATTTATATTTTTACTTCCAAATTATGATTGTGTTCAATTATAAACTGTCTTTTGATATTTTCTAACAAATTTCCCTTTAAAAGCCTTTTACATAACAATAACTTTGAAGAATCAGTGTTCTTATAATAATTTATTTTTGTCAATATTGGATTCGCTACACACATAAATATGTTCTTTTTTTTTGTAAAAATTACAAATTCAGAAAACCTTTCAACTTCTAATACAATATTGATCCTACTAATACATCTTTTACAACCCACTCGATTTGACCGACAGTAAAAGAATGAAATATGAGAATGTTCTCTTTCAATCCGAATGATTGATTTTCATTTTTTCTCATACTTTTACTGTCATTGAGGAATATTCTCTTATTTTCATCTTCATCAGGAATAGAATGCATTCATAAAATTCTCGGTAGGAAACATACTCTCAAGGATTTTTCAACTCAAATATTCATTCGCGAATGAATGTCAACGATAAGAATGTATTTTTTTTCATTCGCGCATGATTATTTCCGAACTCTATTTTATACTTACCAACCTGACGGTTAAAATAAAGAATTCAAGTTATCTCTTAACCCAGAAGCACATTAAATTTTAACTGAACTGAAAAATAGAGCTACAAATGCATTGCATACTAAAAGTGGAATTTAACACCACAATTCACACAGGGCTATAAAGAACAACAGAAAATCTATGTACAACAAAGAAGATGAGTATGGTATAGTAAAACTAAAGCTTTCCGTCACGCAGGTTACCTAACTGACAGGATATAGTATCCAGAATGTAGGAGTGCTTTGTGGTATTCTCTTAAATTTCATAGCCATCCTTCCAGAGAACCTGAAACCGCGAAATAATTCAATTTAAACGTTTGCATTTCCCTCTGAATGCCAGAAAGAATATTATTTTTTGGGATTTACGGACCTTTTTCACTAAATGCTCGACGAGTTTCAGGTAAATTGAACTTACAAGAACTACAAAAACTTGTCTCTTGGGAATTGAAGGTATGTAACAATAAATAAATAGTATATAAATATACAAATAGTACCTACATACTCGTATGTACTACATACATCATACAGATATGTACGAAGCAACGGAAAACTCCTCGTATATTGAAGGAGTGACTTAAATCTATGCCATCCTTATAATGATGGCGGTAAGTAGAATAAACCTTCCGAGATGGTATTCTTTTATTTGATGTTCACATTCCGACTTTATGTGTGGCTTTAATAAACAAACTTGGAAGCTCTACGAAACTAAGAACTAAATATTCTATAGGAGAAATAACGTTCCTAATTAAGGAGATGTTTACGAAGAGTAAAAGGTTTTTCTTAGAAATGGAAACGTAGGTCTAGGTGCTCTTAGAAGACGTTTACTTATCTAAGATTTGTTGAAAATTTGTCTATATACATATATATATGTAGGTGTATATATATAACATGTATATCTTAATTCCATTGTTTCCTATTCCTTTTGAATTCCTCAAGCCATTCAAAAACCTGTTATTGTGATAAATTAAAGATGCTCGAATGATTCAAAAGCGAATTACAGGGAAGGTAAAAACTAAAAACCTTAAGAAATGGAAAGGTTGTTAAAAGGCGTTGACCTATCATATAGAAATGTTATTCTTAAGGTAAACAGGTCGAGGATATTAAAATGCTAATTTGTTAGTGCAAAATATAGTTCAGGTTACAAGATGAGTCATTCTCCTGCCCTTCACATGGGCTTTTCTTTTGATTGTGGTATTCCATGCTAGTATTAATTTGAAACGGGTAATTTTCTAGGTGTTGTTAGTTAATATTAGGTTAGAGTTACAGTTATCGAAATACTTATCATCTGGCACACTTAAATATACAGACCACCGATGGTCCATTATTTTACCAACTCGTTGGGACCCCATCTGTAAATGATTGTATTTCTTGGGACTTATTTAGATCCTTCAATTTTTTGAATACCTGCCTAGTCACCAGTGCATTAGTCCCTAGATGGAGGTTTGTTGAACCATTTTCTACATTTATTGACCGTGAATACTGATCCTGCTGGGCATTGGAGATCAACCGCAGCCCGCTTCCTGGCTTTGCAGATAGATTTATCAATTTCCCCGACTGAAGAAATCTCACTTGTAAGTAGGCTTAGTTAGTTCTTTCGCAGTAATAACACTCTCATCCACCAAAATGAGCATTTCTACCAAGAATTCTCCAAAGCTTTAGATACGCTCTCATGAATACCTCCTGATCAATCATGGAATCCTTATCTCCTGCGATAGATAACTCTTTAGTCCTAAATAGCCAAAGAAACAGCTGGGCAGTGGGTTGAGATAGTGACCAGACCAAGATCTCAGTTGTGTTCCTCAGTAATATTCGCTTCGGAGCTCGCTTGGCATCACAAATAGAGAATTTTGCAATGAACTAAATTCATAGCGAATTTAGTCAATATGAAATTGACTGAGTTTGCTGCCAAATCCCTAGCTCGAGAATTTAGTGGAAAAAAACTCTTGCAATCGAAAAAACTTTAAAAAAAAGAAATCTCTATGCAAAAGCGGGCGTTTCGTAATGCACTGTAATGTATACGGCACACAGGAAGCAAGCCGTACTGATGAGTAATACGGTTACTGCTATTACGTAACTCCCGCTTTTGCACAGAAATGTCTGTTGTTAAAAAAAATGTCGGTTGCACGGGTTTTTTTCCACATACCCCCTTAGCCATGCAGACCCCTGCATATAATATTCTACCCTGGCTCAGGGATGTATGTTCTTCTGGGTGCCCTTATTGATTATACGGATTGAAGCCGAATATACTGTACAAGATATACCAGTACCACATACTTGCGGGCGCGTCTGGTAACATCCAAGCTTCAGATTTTTGTACATAAACTCGATCTTTCGAAATTGGAATTCAGTGGGTAAGAATTATTTGCAATAAATTTGGAGAATAGAAGAATTTTAAGATCTTTTATTTTTAACGATTTTAAATTAAATCACAAATACAAGAGGAAAAACCAACCAGCTCGTCTGGGATATGAAACCGGGACTTTCCGCTTTCCGAGTAACATCTCTTACCTCTGAGCTAACCAGGCAGGTACTTTTCCTTCTTGTATTTCTTGATTTTATCTAGCCTTTCTTTCAGTTAGTAACGATTAAATCGCACAAATAAATTGTAAATTTTTCAATTTTACTTATTTTTTCCATCGAACTCAAAATTTTTAGAATCGGTCATAAAAATAAAATTCTTCTATTCTCCATCTATGACCGATTCTAAAAATTCTTCTTTCGATTCCCGCATAGGAAAATTAAATGCAATAAATTTATTAAATTCCAGCAAATTATCTCCTAATAAAATGTGAGCATACAATGCCATTAGTAGTACGACTCATTATAGAAAAGATCACCACATTATGTTTTGAAGGAAAAAGAACGTAAAAAATTAACGAAATACAAATTTTATTGAATAATGAATCCACAGGATTGTATGCACTTTTTAAGCTGAAACATGCTTTGTACAAGCAAATAAAAAACTGGCAACAACCTATATTTTAGCGTAAGGCACCAATAAAATTTTTATTCATAATCGCAACAAAATATCATCTCACCTCCAGATGAAACCTAGCCATAAAACAGTCCGTATATTAAGCGGTTTCATTTATCAACTACCATTGGGAAATCATCTCTTTCTGATTAATTTATAATAAATCTACTTTACTAGAGAGGGTTGTACCTATATACAAAATGAATTCCCTTTCAAAATTCCATCAAAAACATCCTGGTTGGTAGCTAAACTTCCTACGGAAATTTCCTTTTTTTTCGTTTTCTCGATGGAATATTTAATAGCGTATGTCAAGTCTGGCAGCAATAATTTTTCCTCCCCTGCATACCTACATATACGAGAGTGTAATATAAAGAAATCAATGGATATTGGGTGAGGTCGTCTAAATTCTCACCATAGCTATAACACTTACCCGTATGGATCCGAATCGTTTTAGGTATACTTTCACGAGCCTTTCTTAGAGCATTTTGGCAGGCTCCCGAAGGGTTAGATTTAAGATTCATTCAATCGTTCATTCAATTCTACACCCCGTCACCATAAAACAGATGATTCTTCGTGATATAGGGATCCATAATACTATAGTAAACTCAGTATTACTCCTATACAGAACCATAGAAAAATTCCTGAGTTCTTTCACTAAGGACCGAGCTGTGCTGTGCAGGAAAAGTCTTTGCCCAGCGATTCTTGCTCGCATTCGTAATATTCAGATTCATGCCAAGTCACATGCAAATGTCACTTGAATGGCGGGAATCCTACCAGGAAGAGAAATGGGTCTTCAGGTGAATTCACAGGGATGTACTACATACATATGTAGGTATATACATATTTTATAGCAACAAATAGGGAGCATGGAAGGATATCATTAACTGAATATCCTCGCAGAAAATAGTACAGAGAAATTTTTGCTGGCAAATATTAAAATGATGACGGCATCAACATTCAGGATGATTTGTGCGTATTTGCTGATGGCTGGGTGCTTCCTTGTAAATTAAAAACCTTTTGAATAAGTGTTATCTGGCAGACTTTGCTTAAAGGCTTTTGAGGTATTTTGTAATAAATAAAATTTATCTCTAGGGGGCGTATCCATGTACATGTGTTTGATCAAGTCAAATGGTGTATGGGGATGCTTAATGAACCTGTTGATCCGAATACCGAGGTTATTATAAAATTTACTATTTTTGAAAGTTTTACTAGTATTTATGTAGATTCATTATTAGTTTGTGTATAAGAGGTTAAAGGCAGCTAACATGTTTGAAGTGAAATAACCTGTACCTATACTGCTTATGTGTATAACACGTATTGATATTATACAGCGTAAGACAAAGTTCAAATTTTCAGTAGAAAAATAGCATATTACATAACTTAGTGGCGACACTAGTAACAAAAACTGCAAAATTAGGTCGCTGTTATTAATCCGTGTTGATTTAGTATTACGTTTTGAAAGTATTATTATTATTTAGTACAGTGAGGTAAAGTTTTTATTATATAGATTAGAATGGCGGTCATCGTAAAAAGCATGTACGGCCACACTTAGACAATCTATGGTCCACTGTGATGCCACTTTATTGGAACCCTGCATGGAAAAGTTATCTAAGAGCTAGCGGGTGCGATGAAACTGGGCACAAGAGTTGATGAACCTTACCAGGTCCACCAACTCATTGTTTGCTAATTCCCCCAGTTGGCAGAAAAAGTAGCTACCAAGAGTATTCCTCCTACACAGGCGCGTATCCAGACCTTCAGCCTACGCGGGGGGGGGGGGGGGGGGGGGGGAAGTCACAACTAAAATGTTTCATAGGGGGGGAAATGTCGGAAGTAGTCGCTTTTAAATTTTTTTTATCATAGTTAAGTTAGATTACACAAAATTCAATATCCGGTTTGATTTGGAAAACCTTATCGACATCCATGTCGATCTCCGAGTGGACAGACATTACGGACTCATATCGAGATACTCTTTCTCGTGCAAAGATTATAGAAATAGATGTGATTCAAGCGATTCTTTCACAGGCGAAGTAAATGACTGAGAGTGAGAGCTTGCTTGCACCTTGATTCACATTTAAAGGAATGGGAGTAAGAGTGCATGATTTGTTACTAACTATTTCTTCTGATGGGAACTTAATTGATCTTGCTTGTTTCTGAAAAAAATTATCAATGGTCTTATCAGTCTTCCGCTTTACACTTTCACTACTATTTCTACATCCATCGCTAACTAATTTAGCAAGTTTGTCCTACTGCTGCAAATTAAAAGTAAACATGAAGTTAAATTAAACAACACTACTTGAATTAATACGAATTCAATTTTAGTGACATCAATCCAACTGTACATTTTCAGCAATCAATAGTGTATAAAAATTCGAAAGTAAAATGTTCAAGTAAATCTGTAAGAACGCAATGTATGCTTGCCAACGCTCATAAAAATCTTTAGAGACCCAGATCAGCCAAGGCACCTGAATCAACATAACTCCTTGGAACCATTGTCCGCCGCCAATAGTGCACGAAAAATCTAAAGAATAATTTTCAGATCTTTCTAAGAAAACTGAATTTTTGTGCCCCTCTCCGAAAGAGTGAACCACCAAAATGAATTTACCAATTCGTTTGGACCGTTGTCGGTGAATTGGTAATCATTCAACTTCTTAAGAACAATTTCTAAATATTTCTAAAGGTACGTGCACAAAGTGGCGAAGCGAGGCTATATAAAGAGTTAAAGAAATAAAATGATTGCACGATGTAGTATGAGAGTGTTCATAAGTGGCACATTCATAGCTGGCATATTCTTATAGGTTTTTTCTTTGATATAATCGAAAAGTTCTTTATTCATAGTCATATATTGGAAGAATTTGTCAGGATCAGTCCGAAATTTTTCACATGGATGATGAATTCGCCAAATTCCAGACGTTTCGTCTTTATCGTGTGGCAAGCAAAAGAGCGGAAAGTACACTCAGATGAAAAATGCCATATAGTGCACTACTTGACAAACACAAAATTTCTTCTTCTGAATATGATGACATAATTTATGCTCTCACTTCACGATTTACCAAGAAACTGAACGCCTTGTTGTGAACAATACCCCTCGAGATGTATCTTTACCTCGCCTCGCCCAACTGCCTAGCCTCGCATTGCCTCGCTACGCTTTGTTGTGCACGAACCCTAAGAAAAATTTAATTTAATGCTTCCCTAAAATTTTTGAAGAACTCAGGCTTTCCGTCCTCGCTGCAGTACTACCAACAGAATCAAACGAATGAACTTGTTGTGGCATTTATTTCTGACTTCGCGGCAATTGTAAAACAATGAATTTTGATGAAAAATTGATTGAGGAAGTGCGAAATTATAAAATATTTTATGATATACAATACCCAGACGGGCAAAATCAATGACCATTCGTTTGTAATTGAATTTTTCAAAAATCGATTTACCATTCAATTTTAATTTTAATTATTAAAAATGTTCTGTCAATTACCTACAAAAATTGACAGGACTTTCGTTTTAATTAACAAAACCTTGGGTAACTTGATTTTTGAAAAAATCAATTACGAACGAATGATCATTGATTTTGTCCGTCTGCCTAGGGCACAAGACAACCAGTATAGACGAGTTGACAAAAATAACATGGTTTGGATGGATATATCGAGGCGCTTATATACAAATGGTAAATTGTGATATTTTTAGCATTTAGAATGATTTTAATTTAGTTAATTTCTGTATTTTAAATTCTTTCTGTCCACACTTTGTTCCATTGCACTTCTTTCAAAATGATATAAAATATTCTCGATAAAAACCTCTTTCAAAACTCTCAAAAATAATAACAAATGGAATTTCAGTACCTTCTTTTTTCACAATCGCGGCTTATTCCAATTGTACTCCCAATTTTTCGGCTACCTGTTTTGACAGCGAATTTCCCGCTGCCGTCTACCGTCGGAAAATCAGATAGGTAAAAAAAATTTATGATCGCTGACCAATTTCTTAGAAACAATAACAATTTTTAAACTCGAAATAGTGTGCTTTTTCATATATATGACTAACCCCCTGTGATCCCCCTGTATACGCACCTACTCCTACGTCTAGCAAGGTTAGGGCATTCACACAGCAGGAGCTGAACACTCTCAACCTCTTCCTCGCCCATACACAACAAAAACAGCGAATACTGTTAGTTGAGAAATATTCTTTTTACTTCCCCACAACTAACACAGCTGAGTGTTTGGTACTTCTCAATACAAATTCCAGAATTACAGAATTTCGAGTGGAGAGTTAAGTGTCAAAAGAACTCTCATCTCTACACCTCCACTACTCTCCGTGCTAGTGAATGCGTCCCCAGAACAGATCTTCAGTATTCTGCAGTGACCAAGATCTGCTGTTATCCAGCAACCCGACTCTTTAAGTCTTATTGCACTCATTGCAGCTGTACATTTCCCATGGATGTTGAGGGGCAAGAGTCCCTAACTAAACTATTAGGATTTATCCCCTCTCCCCATAAAAACCTGTTTGCACTAAAATTTTGCTAATCCAACTATGGACAGATCTCGGTTAGATACGCAAAATTGTAATGCAAAAACGGGTTTGGGTGAAAGTTCTATTCTTCAAGTTTTATGAGTTAACTACAACAATTATACTTACGAAACCCCCCAATAAGATTACTTTTATCTCAGATAATAGTAAGCCATTCAGAGTTTCCCATGCCACTTTCTACAGTTATATATCGTCGAAATACGAAAATTGAAACAATATCCTAGTTTTTTTTTAAATTTTAACGATTTTTCCGCCAAAAAACATAACTGTAGCACTTTCTTACAATATTTGGAAACAGCAGAGTATTACGGGTCATTTGATCCTCACATGTATACCTGTAATTGCTGCCTACATGTGGTGGGTAAGTGATTGAACATTTATTGGAAAGCTTTGTTAGTTTACTCTAATTTGAGGTGAAAGGCATGTTAATAGTATATTTGGTTCAGAAGTTATAATATGATTCATAACATTTGAAAAAAAACGTTAACGCCACCTCTTCCAAAGCTTTAGGATTTACCATCCTCTTGCATATAATTTTTTGCTTGTCTAACTGGGCACCAAAGCAACATTTCTCCTCTTTCTCAGATCAAATTTACGTCTGTTCTACGTAAATGAAGGCAGAGACTAATTGTGGTTAAGTTGAGATTACCTAAGATTTACGTAAGTGGAGAATGAGAGGACGTCGTATCGACGTAAATATTAGGGAAATTAGGGAAAATTTCCCTATTGGGCAGATTACACATTTCCTTGATTTGGTAAATTTCACGTTGACTTTACGTATATTTTACTTATTCTTGACCTATTTTCTACCTAGTTTAATTCATGTCAATCTAGAATGCATTTCATTTTCTATGAATTGTGTGTGTATAGTTTCCTTAGTAGGTAATGTAAGTATTATGAACAAGGCACATAATTCTAACTTAAATGATTATGAGAAGTATAGCTTTCATAAAATATATAGAAATTATGGGGTTATTCAAAATTAATTCGCAATTGATAAATATGGAAATAATTTTTCGAACAACTCCAACGTGCTTGAAATATTGTATATTTAAAAAAGTAAAAAAGCTAGACTTGATCTACGACCAATTCTTATTATACCCTAGATGAATCCTCGTATGTAACTTTGTATGGTCACTTCTCTGTGCTATTAGGATTTTTGAAGTGATTTTTCACTTAAAACGGTTCTTCGGACAGTAAAAATGCTCATAACCAATTTCATAGGATTTCACATTCTGAAGAACCCTTTGAAACATTAAAACCATCTAAGGCTGATCGTTTTCTCAGTATACGTAAAAATCCTAAATTTTTATATGGCAACACAGAGGGGTTGCCAGATTTGTCTAAGTTTCGAACTGTGTAGAAAATTTCGACTCTTTAAATATACGCGTTCTCAAGTTATCGTGCGCACAGACAGACAGACAGATGACGACTTTCCTGGATGGCAAGGTGAAATAACCAAAATTTTCGACTTTGAGGGCAAAAATCCCTGTTTAGATAATTTTGTGTTCCTATAAAGAAATTTCGACTTAAAATAGTGCATTTCACCCTAAATTTCGCAAGATTTGTTAAAAAGCGTGTGAATGCAACGCAGTTGAATATACGTGTATTCCACATGGTTGGGAAATAAATAATCAAGTGAAGTGTATTGGCCCAAATCAGGTGCAGCGTCTTTGACAAAAGATGCAAATGGTATTTCAGAGCCTGACTGGTTCTCAAATTAATGTGTCGTAAAAAGGAACAACATTTGTTATATTGATGAAGCGATTCAATGGAAGGAGGAGTTCATTAATTCCCGTGATACTGAAGTGAAGCAATAGTTAATGAACTTTAATTTTTGGTTGTATTATTACGTAATTTCAACTATTAGGGATTTCGCTAAACGTGCCCATTTAGTATAATTTACCTTGAGGTTAACTTTTTGGCAATTTGGACTTTGAGGGCGAACACGATCGAATAGAGAATGATTTAGGGAATATTTACGTTATCTTCCCTTGAGCTTGGGAATATATCCAACTACAAAGTCCATACATTTCCTTAAGTGAAATTTATGTAAAAAGCAAGGAAATTTGCCTCAGATTTATTCCGTCATTCCTATGAGGTAAATTGAAAAGGAATTATTACATTATTTTTCCCTAATAATTAACTACAAAGTCAAGATTACTTTTAAGGCCTAATTTAAGGAATTATTAAGAAAAATTTCCTTCCTAATTTACTTTAGCAGAGTGGCCTTTGAGGTTAAATTTTTAAGTCTAGTTTACGTAGTTTTCACCAAAATAGGTCCATCGGCCCTCGATGATATGAAATTCAACCTCCAATGTTACTTGGCTGGTGCTACTATTATACCCTCGATGAAATCATAGGTTATACAAAGTTTGCAACGCATAGAAATAATTATGGTAGAGCAAAATGGATTAGACACGAACATATAATATTAAAAGTTATTTTGATTTTTGCATGTCCGTCTGTCCATTTGTCGGTCAGTCCGTCCGTTTGTCCGTTTGTCCGCACGATAACGCGATACACACAGAGCTAAAATTTTGCACATGGGCCTTTAGAAAAAAAAAACAAATTTAAGTTCGATAGTGGGACAAATCGGGTGACTCCTTCGCAGGGTTGCTATAGAAACATTTCATTTTTCATGATATATTTGGACACTGGAGAACGCGTTAACGTAGAAAGCCGAAATTTTGTTCACAGTCCTTTTATAAAAATTTAGTAAATATGATTTATGATTTATGATTGGGCAACCCCTTATTGGTGTTGCCATATAAAAATTTAGGTTTTCTACATATGTTGCGAAAACGATCAGTCCTAGACATTTTTATTGTATTAAAAACTTCTTCAGAATACGAAATCCTATAAAATTGGTTGTAATAATTTTTTCTGTCCGACGAACCGATCTGGAAATATATGCGAAAAACTACTTCAAAAATCAAACTTGCATAAATCGGTAACCATACGAAATTTTATACGGGCATTCATCTAAGGTATCATAAGAATTGGTCGTACTCCTACTCTAGCTTTTTTACTTGGTACTTTATGAAATGGTTAGTAACTGGATGAAAGGACTCTTTCTAATTTCTTAGCCAATTGAGGAGTGTCTCAAAAAGTTTTTTGAAAAATAATGATGTACTAATTATACCCTAAATAAAATCATGGGATGTACAAAGTTTGCCATTCCATCTGTAACGCACAGTTGTGGAGCAAAAATGGTTGGACATCCACGCCTTAAAAGTTATAAAGTTATTTAGATTTTTGCATGCATGTCCGTCCGCACGATAACTCGAGAACGCGTTCTTCTAAAGTGCTGAAATTTTGCACATGACCTCTGTTTTTTTTTATATAAGTTCGAATACGGGACCCGTCGTAGGGTTGTCATACAAAAATCTCATTTTCACTATATATTTGGGAACTGGCGTTATCATAAAAATAGCTAATTTAATTTCGAAAATGAACCAAATTGAACTAAATCAGCAAAGCCTACTTGGTGTTACCATATGAAAATTGATGTTTTTTACGTATACATTGAACACTCTTATACGTTTTTATTGTACTGAAATGTTCTTCATATGAAAGTAGTTATAATCAATTTTACTGTGAGACGAGCCACTCTAGAAATAGATGGGAAAAACAACAACTTTAGTACTCATGCTTGCACAGAGTGCAGCTTCAAACCCAGCTAACTCCAGCTCGAAAGAATAGAAAACCAAGATAAGCTGACTTTTTATTTTTGATAGAAAAAAATAATAAGCCTTTCAGCTTAGTTTTTTAATCTTAAAATTATTATATGAGAGAAATAATAGTTTTAGCACAACTTTTGCTTAAAAAAAGTTAAGTTTTCAAAAACTTTACAGGAATCGAAACGGCTCCTACGAGATATATTTTTATATATTTCACTAAAATGCGTGATCATAATTTATCACAGATTTGTTTTTTTTTTAATTTCAAAATACCAGTTATTTTCGGTCCCTGAAAATGGAGAAAGTACTTCCAGCTAGTTCAGCAGATGTCATTATGGCAAGATGCTATTTATTGCTAAAAAAAAGATAAAAACCAAAGAAGAGGAGATGGTGGATGATATCCATTAACAAAAGCAGAGATAAGTGCGTAATGTGTTTTGTAAATCTTCTAACTGATTGTTTATACATATATAGTTATAATTTTTTAAAAAGGCTATATCTTCTCCGAGTATTTTGTTACGATTTCAAAATGCTACTGTTTTTAAAATTTTATTTCGCCATCTATCTAATGTTGAAACTGAAGAAGTTAAAAAAACAAAAATCCGAGGACACGCTTTTTAAAACCACTACCCCTTTTCGACATGTTGTTTTTTTATCTATATGAAATATTAAAATTAATTACATCTCTCAAACAAATCATGTTGGAAACAATTGTTTATTGCATTGGCATCGGAAATTCATAAATGTAGAAAGTTTCAGAACTCTAGCTGGTCCGGAAGTTTGTGAAAAAGCTTGTAAAAATACCGTTATTTCTTAGTACGATGTGCTTTCGATGTGTGATAAGTTCATCTTCTAAGCGAACTTGATCGCACTAGTACACATGAATTTGTATAACCATCCAGACGATTTTGTATGCGCTGTAATATGGGGCACATTTCACAAGTCAACACACACAAATCCTGTGCATCCTTTGTATTATTTATCCAGACGTTGGGATGGTTCCTTACACATGACACATATTTTTCGTGTGAACGCATTTCTGTAGATATGCGAGCTGCCATCCAAACGATGTAGGTTAATCACCGTAGACTTTTTTATTTAGCATCATATTTTGAATAAAATAACATTTTCAAATTTTTTTAAAAATTTTACCACTTCCACGCGTTAGGAGTGTTTTTATTGTCTTTTCGCCTTTTTTTGGCTCTGAGATGATGCATTTCTGTGATAATACTCCCAGGACCACCCTACACAAACCCTCAAAATTGCAAACTAAAACAAATTAAATGCGATCTTTACCATTTTTTTGGGCTTATCTGTCTGGACTATAACACATTGACCTTAGTTAAGTTCACTTTTTATTAAAAAATTAGATTAAATTATTTTAACCGGTTATTAACGAATTTACATACACAGACCCAGAACGAAATAATATTTTTTAAATAATTGGTACAGAAAAGCGGAACAGTAATGTACTGTGCACAAATTTTCATCTTACCAATTCTGATAATAAAAGTGTATATTAGTGGCATGATTTTTTTTTTTAAATCGTAGTTAAATTTAAATGGAAAATCAAAAATTTTTAACTTAAACCACCGTATCTCTGAAGTGGGGAGGATCACCGATTCTGCTGAATATTAAATATAGTACCTACACAAACTTTCAAAAATACAGGGTATTTTATAAAGGCTGAACCAAAAACTTTCAAGCCTTTATAACTCATAACGGGGTATGATTTATCACCTCGTTCCATGCAATTTATTTTTCTTTTCAACAAGCCCTTACAGCCGGAGCCTTATCGGCTTTCTTATGTAGAACACCCTGTATGTAAATTTCATTGAATGAAAGTTATGAGGAACTCTAAATAGCTCTTTATGACCATAGTTAATTTTTTGATAACACTTTTAATGTTAATTATTAATCAAATCTAGCCATCATGCAATCTTTGCTAGTCAGTAACCTAGCCCCTTACCTGTACAACTACTTTCTCCAAACCTTTCAACGGTGTATCGAATTCTAACTTCAGCGCTGGATAGTGCGTATGTAAGCCCTTAAAAAAAATGAATATCAAAGCAGTAGAATTGTCCTTTTCATTCCTTTTAGTTATCTTAGGACTATTCCAGTGGTTTTCTTTTAAATTCGTAGAAATCCAATTAAAAAACAGCGTAAAAAAACATCAAAATCGTACATGAACCTGTTACATAGTCAATTCCACACTGTTATTGCACCAACTTTCCTAATATGAATAATCAAATCACTTTCAGCTCTGATACCATCTAACTGGTGTGCAATCATCTTGGGCTATACATAGACTAATTGTACAAAGTTAGAGCTTGCAGTGTATAATTAATACTAAAATATGCAAAGCCCAGTTGAGATTGAATTATCTCTGAATATTGATTACCGTTGCATATTGATGCACAATTTGTTACTGTGACGATAGTACCTTCAGGAACAATCGTGGGAAATGAATTTAAATAGTTTTAGCACTTAGGAAACAATTCAGTTGTCAAATCTTTTCATACACCTCGAAGCCTATTCAGAGAGACAGAATGGAACTTCGTCTTTGGGAAATTCTTTCCGCAAAGTATTATCTCTGAAGTCAGAAAAGTTTTGGAAAACTACCTTGTGCATGAGTGACACCATACAGAACTAAAGTTTCAAAAAAGTTTTCAGTCATAAAACAAGGAATACAGGCTGAGAACCTCTGGTATTATATACACATGAAATAATTGAAAATAATTGCCTAATTGAGAAATAACACTGAAGATGTGTGCGCAAATGCTGAGTCATATCTTGTGGCAGTTGGTATGTATATGTAAAGTTTGGATTAGGACTATGTAACAAGCTTTGGTGTACTTTTGCATGTACAAATCTCTTGGATCAATGAAATGCTAATTTTAATTCAATACTTAAAGGGAATGCCCACTTTTCACACAATCTTAAGCCCGACACCCCCAGACATGGCAGATAACTTAATTGATGCGTTATGGTACTATGAACATATTTTATTAACAATGTTTATTTCTATCTAACAGGGAAAAGCTTTAGTGATCGGATATAGCTTGAGCGACTTTCTTGGGTGAAAAAGTGGACTTTTCTACTTTCCGTGATTATGCGAATTGATGTATCGCGGAAAATGACTTCGTATGAGAAAAATGTTCGCAGCAGAGCATATATGGCCGTGAAGGAAAGCACTGCAAAAATATATGCGAAATGTATTAGCTGGGGTGTATGTGACCCAAGTGCATAAAAATGGGATTTCCGGCGGCTAAAGCGTCCCGAGGAATTTCTCTGAGTCGAAAAAAATATTCACCACCCGAGAGTAGTCGGTGAGAGCTTAAATTCGTCATGCAACATGCCGTATTGGAATCAACCCCCCTCCCCCTACCAAGAGAAAAATGTTCTTCTACGAATTGTAGCTGAGGCGAACAGTGGAACCCGTTTTCCGTTTGGACAATAGCCCTACCCGGTTAGATCGGATCGAAGGTGAGAAAAATCTAGTACCTCAGTTCGAATAAAAAAGAGGGAAATACTAATAAAGTGAGTATTGGATGGCTATAAATAGCTATTTAAGCTTCCGAGGACCTAAGGTAATCCATTTTTAACTAGATCATCCAAAATGTTCTAGATCAAACTTTGACTCCCCTCCCCGCAGCTTTCCCCCGCTGTAATATTGTTAATAAAAAATGTCAGTATCATAATGCAACGTTTAAGGTATCTCTCATGTCTGGAGGCGTCGGACCTAAACTGGGCATTCCCCTTTACACTGTAAACAAATGAGTAATTAGTCATCTCGTAAAAACTAGTTACTTTAGTCTTCATCCTAAACTCTGGTAGCACATCTATAGATCTTAATTATCATAAATAAATCACCCTACATATTTTGTTTTTGCAAGTTTATCACATATTGCATACGGTTGGAACTTAACTTGAGTCCAAAGTTGCCTTACCAATGTGATAGTTATTGCTCCATAATTCGTCATCCTTTGCTAAAGTATGATACAAAGTTACAGTTTGATAACAATGACCCACTTTCTCAATCATTCTGCAAAATTGACCACTACATTCCCTCGCACAAGGCTATTCAGAGACCGAAACTTTTCAATAAATGAAATTTTTACGGAACTGACTATATTTAACCCGCAAACAGACTAACTAAAAACTATCAACGCCATTAAACATTTCTCATGATGGATCGATAAGGAATATTGCTTTAATAAAATTTCGTTACGAGTTTGCTTAAAAAGGTTTGTTATTCGCACCGGTATATATATATAAAAGTGTTACGTACTTAGTTTCTCGGCCGAAGCAAAGCGAAAAGCAAGAAGAAAATAAAAATACTTTGATGTTAGAAAGTTTAGAAAGGTACAAAATTTTATTACGCTGTTGTCGACACCATCTGCAATAGAAAAACTGTGAAATAGAAAAAAGGCAGAAAATAATGTTCGTTATTTAAGAACAGGAACAGACACATAACGGTATGAAGTATTTCCTTAGTTCGAATTACAAAAAAGGAAAACTTTTCTACACGACTCGAAAAACTACATTATGGATTTTTGTAATAGAAGTAACGTCTAAGGAATGAAGAAGTTGATTGAATTTTGCGCAGTTCTAGTGAAATTCAATAGTTGCTTTAATTTTTAATTGAATTCGGGTTTTTGGGGATGTGGAATAAGTAGATCTTAGTTGAAAATAGATAGCCATTCTATGTCAATTATATTACCCCGCTAGGATCAGAATTGATGCGGTTTTTTTTCACTCTTATAAACACAAACTTGCAATAATCACTCATAAATATCAAGAGTGACAAATGTCAAACTTATATCTCAAGAAACTGTTAGTGTAAGCTCTTAATATAGTAACGTACTTAAAATTACCTGACTTAAATGCAAGAGAAAACAAAAGCTCATGTGAGGTTATTTTTTGGATTTGATAAAAACAAAAACTTCCTGATAGACGTATGTAAAAAACGAATAATAAATTCGTTACCAGCACTTCTGAGAATGCTTTTTATTTATGATGTTCTCAAAGCTTACGAGATACCCTATGATGCCGTAGATTTTTGTTTCATAGCTTGGGAAGTATTCTTAACGGTTTTGGTGGTGCGCATAGGAAGAATTCTACAAGGAATGAGCCTAGAAATTTCATCAGAATAGAAGTAGCGATAAAAAAGCGATAGACATTCGACATTACACCAATGCTCTGTCTAGAAAATCAATAGTTGCTATTGATATCTATATCATCGCTAATAAGCCAGAAGACCTCCTTTTAGACTTTGTCTAATGCGGATAATGCAGTGCATCCAGCCGCTGCCAAAATTGGAAATTATATCTTAATCTAGGCCTGATATGAAACTAGTAGATTTGCGCCAAGTCTGATAAAGTAAAATATTTCTTGCATTTTTGCAAGAAGCCCACACATTTCATCACGTTTTTGGCAATACCAAAAATATTGTTGGATATTTCAATGCCTAAGATATGATTTTGTTGGTGCAGAGAATGAAGTTACCACGTTTTGAGAAAAACATGACAACGAAACGATGTGCGATACAGATGGTGCACTATTCCCACCATCGCGTTTAGTTTAGTCATGGAGTGAACAGGTTGGTACTAAGAATAGTCGGTGTGGACGAGATAGTTCAAAAGAATTCCAAGCATCACTAATTCTCAATCTTTAAATGTTATTTACAAACACCACAATTTGTGGAATCATTAACTTTAATAAGATACAAAAATAGAATAATACTTACCAAACATAATCTCTTAACTTTTATTAATTCACTTCTTAAAATTCGTGTTTAACCAAACACAGTAAATGCTTCCAGGGATAGGAAAACTGCTGATGAACTCTGTGGTTGGAGAGAAACCTACTTAACAACACCAACTTCGGATTATTTCAATCAGAAATAACTCCTTCATCATCAATTTATGATGGAAGAACAGAAACACAATGCAAAGAATAGATTTACTCTTATGGAATTACCATGATTCGTTCTACTCTAACCCATAACTTGCGAAATCCTTAGTACCAACCTGTTCACTCCGTGACTAAACTAAACGCGATGGTGCACCATCTGTATTGCACATCGTTTCGTTGTCATGTTTTTCTCAAAACGTGGTGACTTCATACTCTGCACCACAAAATCATGATATCAAGGGTACTATGAGTTGGATTGAAAATAAGAGCTAGCAGGAAATGAACGGCGGGAGAGGAAACTTTCAATGGATTGTAAGAAAAAAGGATAAAAAGGAGGATCAAGACGTAATGCCTGAAGTTTACCTAAAAGAGTAGGATTCCTAACATTATCTAAGGCGATAATTTCAGATTCACCAAAATTGTGGAGACGTTGATTCCAACGCTTGGAAAGGAATGTTAGTAAATATCCAGTAGAGCGGGCAGCACGAAAGCTAGCTAGGAAGATGATTGGTTTCTAGATATTCCATCGATTGATGAATGTTTCGAAAACCTTCGAAAGAATCGAAGTAAGGGCAAATGGTCTCTAAATTGAGGGACCGCTAGCGTCTCCTGTTTTTTGGTATTTGCTGAACATATGCAAGTTTCCATACCGAAGGAAAGACTTCTGACGAGTAGGACTGGTGATATAGTTTACGAGAGGTTTAGATAAAGAATAGGCGCAGCCATTAAGTACCAGGGGCAAAATATCATCAAGCCTTAGACACATTGAGAGTCGCAAGCTCTTTGAAAACCTCCATTATGTGGAAATGTAACGGCCCAGAATCTGTTATTTTTCAATGTGTATATATGTGAAGTAGGTATTGATATTTTGCTAACGATATTATCGATACTTAGCATCGATAGTACCTTTCCGATATTCTACCAGTATCAATACAAAAGATAAGATATTGCTCTAGAAGTATCGAAAGGTATACGTAGATTCTTTAAACTGGTAATAATGCTTTACAATCCAAAAAGCGCAAAAAACCAGGAAAATGCTATATCAGAAATATCATATACGTATGCATAAGCATACCATTTTCTAGCCACCCGACTGTACTCATGATATGATAGGGAAACCAATTACCGACACTCGACAGCACAGATGACAGAGATAACGCTAGTGAAAATGAAGAGTTGGTTGGAATTAGTATATTTAATTACGCATTATTTTCTCATGTTAGGGGGAATGATATTACTTTAAAACTTGTGTTGTGCCTATGTGTGCGCCATTCTTTTCATGTTAAAAATTATTTAAGCTATCAATGGATTGCATTAACATGAATGCAAAATGCTTTACATTACTCAGCAAGCCGAAGTATGTTTACATATTTCAACTAGATAATAAACCTAGTTCTGACGGCATACCTAGTTTTTGTATATCTCGCACGAAAATTAGAAAAATAGTTGTAAAGCAAAGGAGGTACGCGGTGTTACCATGCGACCTCCCTTACCAAATAATGCTCGTCTGAACGTGAAAAATTATAGGAGCTCATTGGCATTGCTATGAAAAGAAATAATATTTGGACATTCTGATATCGATACTTTTAATATATCGATAAATTCCCAGTTCCAGTTATCGATTCCAATTTTATGATACGATAATGATACTCAAAATCGATACTATCTTTCGATATCATGTCTTTAGGTACGACTGTAGTGGTAAATATGGAACGCCCTGGCAGTTTCTCAAGGGATTTGAAAGGTTTAGTCCAAAATTGACGAAGAACTCGGTGAAATATATACAAAGTACCACAGATTATTATAATAAAAATAAAGAATAAGAATAAAATATATATAAAACTAGAAAAGTAGTTATTTATTATAATTTTGATGATACGATACGAGTGTCAGTAATGTAGTAAATTCATTGTTTTGAAAATATACCTAGATCTATAGAGATTTTTCGAAATTCTTTCTACAAAGGTTCGTCCAATGCAAAACACAGCATGGCAGGAAAGAGATAGGAAAAGGATCAAAAAACATGCAACGAGTGACTGAGGGGCTGATGAATGTCACGCTTGAATGCCACTTTTGAACCTAGAAGATGGTAGAGTGTTTCACATTCGCACTTCTCGAGATTAAAAAGCTTTATAGAATTTTACTGTACACCCAAAGTATTTTGTAGGCTACAAGGTTATGCGCAGTTTGCAGTGTGTGAGTGTTGGTATATAGAAATTAATTTAGAAACGATCAGACTAAATATTTCATCAGAACATTGACCATGCATTGTATATAGCAGTAAAGTAGAAAAAAGCTTCGACATTGCGGTGGTGTTCTAGGGAGTCAATATGACCAGTTATTGTCCCATTCCTAATGTGCTTGAATGATGTTTTTGGGACTATATCTAATGAATCTAAGGCTGCGATTGAAGGTAAGGGAAAGCAAATCATTAATAATAATTAAGAAAAGTTACAGAGGTATAACAGAGCCTTGGTCACAGCTGCATTTATACAGTGAGGTTGCGATATAACGCCTTCTAGCACAACTAATATAAGGCGAACAGATAACACTTTCAATTCTTAATATTAGAGGAGAGGAGAGATGAAGTGCTCTAAGTTTCGCTAAACAGGTAGGATATCAGACTCTACCAAATGCTTTTGTAATACTTAGGGTATCAAAATTGTAGAGACTACGGCTCCAACGTTCAGTAAGAAAAGTCAGCAAGTCGTCATATATGAGCATCCAGAGCGGAAGCCCATTAACGGCCGATAATGAGTTTTTTAGATTCATGATATTTCATTTATTTAATAGTTAACGATAGATTCCAAAACGTTCGAAAGGATTAGATTGCAATAGGTCAATAATTTTAAAGTACTCTACCCTCGTCTTTTGTGGAAATATGTAGACTGAACGTGGATTAGTTTACAAACAGTTGTGAAATTTTTAAATTGACCATTTGCACTTGAACTTGCTTCTGTTAGTTTTTTGAAGTTAAGCACTTTAGAATCCGAAAAAAATACGAAAAATCTCTGCTTGCTTGTTATCCACCCTAATGAGTATAGCCATAGAGAAAGTATATATAGAGAATTCACTTGAACATATGTTCAATAGAAAGAGATTAGATATACCTGTTTTGTAATGTAGCTGCAAGCGAGCACCACACCTAATTACGGCATTTTGGGTGGTGTTAGTGTAGCGGTATGTTAAAAGAAGAAGATATGTGGGCTTATGTATGTTTACTGTTGTTTTTTATTGAACAACGACCTTATGATACGTTCTTTTTAATTCGTTCTACTTTTTATATACTCAAGTAATTATGTTAGCTTAACTAAGTATCTGTAGGCGTCGTAGCGTGACACGTACTCAATATTATAGGTACCTCAGATTTATCACAAATTTCACTATTATTTCCAGGTTTTATATATTGTTCTGAACTTACTAACTAATTCACTGATTTCACTCTTAATATTACTTAACTAATCTGTTTTTCCACATGAAGCTTTGAAAATGCACAGCTAGCATGGATTCATCCGCTATGTGGAAAAACCTAAATCTAAAAATTTCCGTCACCAATATAAATTATTTTCAGAATCAGATAAAAAATACTTATCTGAAAATCCAATCCAATCACAACACAACAATTTTTCACAACTTTTCCTGAATGCCTTTAATTCTAGAGCATGTAAAATAATGTACCTTTTGTACGTTTATTTATACTGCTAACAATTTTCTCTGAAGTTCACTTTTCTTTTACTTTTATTAAACTGCAAATCACTGTGATGTTATGCCAAAATTGCATGTAGAATCACTATCACTGACTGAGAAAGATTTATGGGAGCAGTGCCCTTTTATAGTGTCGGAGCCGTCATTTTATAATAGATTCCACACAAAAATATGGAATTTCCAAATATTTTTCATGTTTGCTCACTTTGCGTAACTATGTATGTCAAAATATGTTAAAATATATCGTCGAATTTATTCTTCATTATCCACGAATTTTCCTTGTCGATTTATTTAATTATTTCAATTTTTTACAAAAATACCAATATGGCGACTCCCTATGAAATTATGTCAATTTCCAATATAGAACGTAAATTCTCTCTCTAATTTCGTCTATCTCGTTCCGACATCGTTCTCTTTCCCACTCATTATGGGAATTAATTTCACCTATTTTCTTTAATATTTTCTTACTTGGTGAAACTCGCACTTTCTAACCTTGCTCAACAGGCTGCGCGCATTTCATTTCACTAAATTGACTTCTTCGCGAGTCAATTTGACAGTCGTGATCGCGATGTTTTTAATTGAAAGTGTCGTGTTTGTATTGTGTATTCTCTTTGCCACTAAGGGATTAATTCACAAGGTAAGTGCATAAATATAATCTAAAAATATTTAATAATAGTTTGACTGTGCATAACTTGCAAGAAATCTGCAAATTATGCGCATTTTGCACATTCTTAAAGTATTTTCACGACATGTCAACAATTGCGAAAATTGTTGATTTTCGTAAATTATTGTGTATATTTCTTTTGCGAATTTATGTTTGTTGCATGTGAGAACATACTTGCATGTTTTGCAATAGTTCACTTCGCAGGGAATATGAATTTCGCTAAAAAATTTGCATAAATTCATTTACGCAGTGTTGTTGTTGTACTGCCAAGAAATTTAATTCTTGGCACTCTGCATGTATGTGCTTAAATTTTGTATTGTACTGCATAATATTTACTCCAATTGGTTCGATTAAACTAATATATATAACTTTTTTTCATTTCAGATACTTCTTGAAGATACAGGAGGCAAGTGATAACTGGACACAGGATCTTGGAATTCTAGGGAAGTATTAAATACTTTATATATTGTATTTTAATTGTTTTCTTTTTATTTTTCAGCTGTGTTCAAACATACCTATCAGAGTAGGCGTCATTTGAAAAAATAAAAAAATAAACAATGAATCCAAATTTTGGAAGAAAGAATTACATGTAGCATTTAAGGAAATTGAGCATGTGTGTGACAATGAGAAATAAATTTGTTTTTTCTGAAGGAGTAATATTTACATGGCTTTAAGTTTATTAAAATTCTAACTAACCATGGAGTGAACTGATCTTTAAAATATGTTGAATAATAGAACTGTCTATGCTGATCTGGGCGAGGTAAGCAGAGCTTAAAAATATCACAGGGGCACCCCGCAAGGTGGTATTCCATCACCTCTTTTATGGGTACTCCTTATGAACGATCTCTTCCTAACTCTAACCCGGATGGGGTAAAAAGCAGTATGTTTGAGACGATCTGACGATCTAAGTCTCCGGAAGTTATGAGTCTGAACTCTGTGAACTTGTATAAAACGCGATCCGACTAGTCATGCACAGCGCTACGGATTTCGGTCTGAGCATTAATCCACGGAAGACCGACTTATGTCTCTTCACCAGGAAAAGGAAACCCAGCCTAATCCTACCATCGATTGATTCCACACGTTTGGAGCTAAAGGACAGGGTACCTAGGTATTATATTAAACAAAAACCTAAACTTGACATCACACTTCGAAGACAGAGCGAACAAAGCTCTTGGAGTCTTTGCAATATGCCGCAGAACCGTGAGAAATAACTGGGGACTTAAACCGCGGATGATTCTATTTCTATACACTAGCGTCATCCGACCCATGTTAACCTACGGCTCTGTGGTGTGATGGAAATAAATGGAACTCCCCAATCGGCAAAAGATATAGGAGAAGATCCAAAGACTGTGCCTCTTCAGCGCAAGCGGCCCTCTCAGTCAACTAGCACTCGCGCCATTGAGCTTATCCTGAACATACACCCGGTGCAAATACTTATCAAGCAGAGGGCGTCACCTGCAGCCCTAAGACTGCATCTTTATCATGGCTGAATTTACTCTGGAACAAGAGTCCGACACGTATTCATTTATGATTTTGTGGAGTCTATCGCACCTGGAATCGACAGAGACAGTGACCACGACCTCGATACCATGCTGAATAGCAACTTCGAATCTAGCATTCCATCCAGAGCAGAATGGGAATCATAATCTGTGCTACAACCGAAGCAGGCGTTTTCTGCGAAGAGCCTCAAATGGAATTTGCTATACATCTTGAAAGCCATGCCATGAATTTGCAGGCAGAACTAAGCAAAGCGAGAAGACATCTCCATAACCCAGGCACTGAGAACAGGGAGATAGCTATCTACTCAGATAGCCAAGCAGCTGTCAAGGCTTTATGTAAACCCTTCACAACCTCCAAGCTAGTAATGGAGAGTGAAACCATTCTAAATTCTCTCTCTCGGAAGAACAGGGTAACTGTTCAGTGGATGCCAGGGCACAGCAATATTAGTGGTAATGAAAGGGCGATGAACTTGTTTGTCTTAGTGCGGCCTCGGAGGAACCAGCCTCCAAAGTCGGGATTGCACGAAAACAGCTTGTCTCATTTATTTCAACTTGAGCCAACCACCATCACTGTCGCCTTTGGTTAGAGGATCCTTCGGGCAGAACTACAAAGGAACTGTGAGGAAAACCTAGCCCCAACCACCGAATAAGTTCTTGGAACTTAACAAGCCAACCTTGAGAACACTAGTATTTATTCTCACTGATCACGTTAATAGGATGAGACTTGTTGAGGACCCTTTATGCAGACATTGCGGAAAAGAATCCGAAACGGTGACTCACTTTCTTTGTCACTGTTCGGCAGTCTTAAGAAAGCCATATAGATTCCTAGGCTCTCACCTCCAGGACGAGCTGCATGAAGCCGGCAGGGATGGCTGGGGGCCAATACTTAACATTATAAGAGCATCCTATGAGCGTTTGCTCGTCGGGCTGGAGGGTGTATAATAGGCCTTGCTTTGGCCTACGTTCGGCGGACCACTTTCGGGGTCTGAACCTCTTTCCAATCAATGAATTAAGGGTGTATTGAACTGCTGTTCAAAAGATTGCTCGATTAGTATGCGCTTGCCGGTATAGCGAAAATGTATGAAAATTTTCTAGCTACAATTTTACAAAGTATTATTTTCGATTTGCAAATTTCCGAAGTAAACGGTTTGTTTTTCTCATTTAATTCATATATGTAATTGTAAATGATCTTCTGAATAGCAGCACATTCATAATCTTCTCTTACTGCTTATCCGCTAGACTCGTGTACACTGCTTATACATGAGCTCTTTTTGCATGCTCTTCTCTACGCATATGGTTATCCGATATACACCAAAACCATTTATTTTTTTAACTGCACTTCTGGGTTTAAACAGCAAAGAAATAAATTAACTTCTTAACAGTTTTACGGCAACTGGAATTATTATTCTCGGCAAAAACCCAAACCAATTTTCTAAGTTATTTCCACTTTAAACTGTATACCATCATATTATCTATCATCCATCAAAATTTGCTAGTGTAATCAGCTATTCATAATGATGAAGATATATAATTTTATTTCTCCATAGAACGACCTACATGCATAGAGCTCGAACTACAGAAACCCCTATATATTAGTCATTAATTATTAATTATACGACTGCCTAGAGTTGCCTCATTTGAATATTGTTTCAAACAGTACTTACACGCCCTAAATGTTGCCAGAACACTTTCATGGGATTTAAAATTTCTATTCCAGGCATGATAATTACAGATGGCAACAGTCTAATTGCGGTTTATATTCTCTACATTAAATTTCATGTATATGGTAATGAATGTACCTGAGTACATTATGGCTGCAATTCAACTGAATTAGATTTACCATTTGCTTTCCAAAGCCTTCTAAATTGCTGCCCAATAGAACCTAAAGCAATTTCATTTCTGCAAAGGTAAATTTTCAAGGTCACATAATATATTATCGCTGTGCAATGTTGTGTTCGCACGAAAGGATTTATGTAAATTTTATTCGTTGAGGTAATTTCTCTTGGTTTTCCATAAAATTATGTAATTCCAAAAATTTAGAGGCGTATAGCCTCTTGAGTATCTGATATTACATAAACTGATAAAAGCAAGCTCTTCTTCCACTTTCATAAATCTAAAAATATTGTGGGTTTTTATATAAATTAAGTATACTTGTGGAGCAATGACTTAACCAATTTTTGAAATAATTCCAGAGAACTTTTGTTATAAACTCAAATACTCGACTTCTTATAAAGATCGTCTAAATACTGCTAAAAGCTATTAAAGTCGGTGATAACCTGGACTTCAGCAGAAGTTCTGGTCCATAGAAATTTCTTTAGAATTTACAACAGATATTTATTTTGAAAGCTTGCAAACGTTACTACGAGTTTGCAAAGGATTTCAGACAACTTAGCCTGACTTTCTTTGTATTCAAAATCTCATATTGGAAGTACATTTAATGTAAACTGCAAATATAGGGTGGCAATAAATAGCATGAAATTCTAACCATGTATCTATTTAATATATTAATAAAACTTCCCATCCCCCATTAATTAAAAGTAAATCATATTGAAGAATGCTAACACGAAGGCACATTAAGTCTACGAACCAACAAAAAAGAAGTGCTGATCTAGAAAATTTCAATCGTTTTTGGAATGAATTTCAATTCTTGCACCAATTTTATACTAACAATATTTACAGTTAGAATAAAAAATTCAAATAAACTCTAGCAGTTTCTGGACTTATACATAAATAATAAACGCATGTGTAAGGTTTTCCCTACTCAATGAAATTTAATGATGCTAAATTGAATGATTTGCAAGTAATATGCAAATATTCAATATGGGAATATTACTTACTAATATAGCATGAAAAATATAAGCACTCTTAGAACATATAACAAACAGGAATGTTTATAAACTAAATAAAGTGAAGTTTCGTCAATGTTTGTGTTGAGCCCAAGGTTTTTAAAGTGAGAGCACAGTACAGGCAAGCAGAATTCATGAAGGAGCAGTCAAGTTATGCTAAAAGAGTGAAAATTTGTTGACATTTTTGCACGCTGCCATTACCTTACGGCTGAAGGCCCCACTTGTTAATTGTTTTTTGTGCTTACATCAAATTTGCTCTGCATTTTCTGTCCTTTGTTGATCATTACCCCTTCGAAATATTATGAGAGGTTGTCGGCTGAACTCATGTACATGTAAGATTAAAGCACGATTTTTTTACGATTTTAATATATCTGAGAAAAGTTTACCCATAATTAACATTCTCTAAACAAACAAAAAATAATTTTTAACTAAATCTCCATCCCACTACGTAAGCGATATGCACCACGCATAGAATTCCGATACTTTCTGCAAGCTATTTAAATGTGAATATTAATTGTTAGCGGTATTCTTTGGACCGGTTTAGATGATAGTATTATTATAATATTGGTAATCCTCAGTTTGGCACTCCGTTTGTAACGTATTGAAATAACGATTGTAGAGCAAAATGGGTTGTACACCCACGCATCATATTAAAAGTTATTTCGATTTTCGCGTGTCCATAACATACCGTGGCGCAGATATTCTTCAACCATAAGCCCTACGGGTAGATTTGTGGAGCTCTTCTGTGAATCATTTAATTTGCAACAGCTAGTGGATGCACCCATTGATGCAGCTGGAGAATGTACTAGATTTGTTTCTATCACCTTATCCCGACAAATATTTCATCTCAGTCGGCTCCCCTTTTTGTAATTCAGACCATTGTTTGATCACGGCTCAACTTACACCGCAAACATGCACCACCCTGCTGCTCCACCTGCACGGAACACCTGTAAGTCCATTATCCAGAGAGAAAAATTTCTTTTTGAGCAGAATGATAGACAACAAATCATGGTAAGCCGCAATGGCAGGAATTGTCGTGTTTCCTGAAAACTTAGTCACTTAGGGAAATTTCAATAACCACGATCGAATTTACCTTAATAATTTCTTTATTACTCGCTGAATACTTAACTACTTTAAAAAACCGTGAACAGTCATATGTTTTTATCATCTAATTAATATTTGTAACGTGATATCACCGTCGAACGATCACTTGATTAAAAACGCCACTGCTTACCTCCAGTCACTGCTGGTTACTGCCATTCTATAGTCAGCAGCTGGGCTTGATGCTTGATATTTGTTGCTTCATTCGTACACAATCGCACAGCTGTGTCAGTGGAGTAATTAGGCAGTCAGTGTTAAACAGCGCGCAATAGGTTAGGATTATGCTATATGAATCAATACGCCCTGAGAGTGCACACAATGCACCTGCCCGTTACTGATTCATTCCGTTCGGCCTCCGCATACAATTTCGGTCAACGACAGCAAAGGTTTCTGGTCCCTGGTCAAATCATCAGGAACAACTTCACCAGTTCCTCTATACCTTCACTACTGAAGTAGTTGTTGACTCCCTGGATAAAGCTAATATTTGGGCTGCTAGGTTTGCTTCTTTCCACCCACTTCACAGACACCTATTTTGCATCGCCCTTGTGGATGTGTACAAGAGTCAATACACATCTGTACGAGGGATGTATTCAAGATCCTTAAGGAAATCAACGTTTCTAAAGCTGCAGGTTCCGATGGTGTCCCCCCCCCCCTGGTAATTAAAAGCTGCGCCTCATCCTTGGCTAAGATCCTGCGCATACTATTCTACTTATCTCAATCGACAGGAAAATTTCCAATTGCTTGGAAACTAGCTAATGTTTAGTCTATTCCAAAGAAAAGAGAGCGTAACAATCGCTCAAATTTTCGACCAATTTCAATCATTTCGAATCTTTCTAAGGCTTGTGAATTTATCATTAACTCCAAATTTATGAAATATCAAGAAACTAATCAACTCATTAATGGTCGGCAATATGATTTGTAGACTTGCTGACTTTTATTACGGAACATTGGAACCGTAGTCTTCAAAATTTTGTTGAGTACAGAATCGTCGTCCTAGATATCTTAAAATCTTTTGATAGAGTCTGACATCCAGTCCTCTTAGTCAAACTTAAGGAACTTAATGAACTTAAGGAACAGTGATCTGTTATCTCTCCTTTTCTTTTCTTAATTTTCATTAATGATCTTCTTTCCCTTACGCTTACTCCCATCCATAGTTTTGCTTATGACAGTATCCTTGATTTTGGTTATTCTTGCAAACTTCAGAGAGAATTCCATTTCTGTCTATCGAGATTGAATTATTAAATCATTAAAAAACTACCTTGGTAATATCCTTGCTTGGGGCAACGCAAATCGCGTCAAATTCAATGCATATGAGTCCCAAAGCTGTCTCATCTCATTAGAACGAGATCATAATTTATCCACTCCCTTTTTTTTTATGTGAGCACTGATTTACGATACACCGTCTTAATGCATTAATATTTCCAGTAAGTTAAACTGGACAGATCACATCTTCTCTGTTGTCAAATAAGCATCGAAGTGTCTCGGAATTCTGAAAAGGTGTAAGAAATATGTCAGCCCATCGACTCCAGCGCTCCTCTTCAAGCCAAATATTATACCTAGAATAGAATACAATTCCCATATATGGGCTGGGCTGGTCGCTTAGCCTTAGCTTCATTGAATATTTTTCAAAAGAGAGTTTTATGTTCGTTGGCAATAACTTGTCATATCGACTTTTAGATCTTTTATCGCTACATGCTCGTCAATGTTCTGAAGAATTATCTAGTCAGATGCCTTGCACATAGAACGCAATATTTGTTCTGCAAACTGCGCACAACCTTTCACCCTTTATATTATTTTCGGCCGTACAGTAAAATTCCATGATGGTTTTTTATCCCGAATTATGCGAATGTGGAACAGTCTACCATCTTCTATCTTTCCTCCGGCATACAATTCGTGAAGGTTTAAGACTGAAATACATCAGCACCTCCGCCACTCTCCTCACGTTCTCCAATTCATTTTATTATCTCCTTCCTGCAATGCTGAGCTCTGCATCATAGGGTATCCCCTGAGCTTGGTTTAACAATATACAAAATAAAAAACTCGAAAATGCTCTCTAACCTCCTTAATTGAACGCTGAAATTTTACACACGGGCTTTTAAAAAAATATATAGATTTAAGTTCGAAAATGGGAGAAATCTAATATAACTAATAGGTCAATATTTTTCCAAATAATTCCTCTCGTCCAGACAAGTCAAAAATTGTACGGGGGGAGGATGCTGTCGAGTTACAGGGTGATTAGTAAAATATTCTCATTTTTCATTAAACACCCTATATCTTCAAAAGTACACGCTGTACGGCCTATTTTAAGACGACATTAAATGTAGAGCTTCATGGTTCTTCGAACGACTGCTCAACTACCCCCATACCCCTCCCCACTCCAGAGTTATGACGCTTCAAATTCAAAAATGGGCTAAATTTAGGTTTTTTTTACGTATATAGTCCTACACATTTTCATTGTATTCAAGAGCTCTTCAAAATATGAAATTCTATGAAATTGGTTATAATCATTTTTACTGTCCGACCACTTCAAAAATCAACTTGCACAGATGGGTGACCGACCGCAAGCATCTACAGTTGGTCTTACAAATTCTAGCATTTTCATTTGTTCCTTTCTTCACAAATAGGACCCAGGTCCGAAAGAGTTATTGCAGTTTGGAAAAGAAGGACTTAAAGTAAGAAAATAGTACTGATGCATCATCATCCTATACCAGGGGTCGGCAACCTGCGGCTCTTTGGATGTGAAGCTGCGGCTCTTTAATTCTATACCCAAATATTATTTATTTTATACAAAAAAAAAACATTTAAAAATCGTTCTGCATCGATTAACGAGGATTAGGGACCGATTCTATCTCTCAGCCACTTGTACTCAGTGATGCCACTTGGATACAATTGTATCATTTTGGATACATTTTACTTGAAATTCTTGAACTGGATATTTTAATACCTTTTTTATAGATGGATAATTTTTTTTATTTTAAAAGAAATTTTTAAGCATATTATTATATTCTCAATTCAATATTTATAAAATCTTCATTTAACCTGAATTTTGAATCCTGAAACACTTTGCGTGCAGCAAAAAAACGATTCTTCCTTTAATTGATACTTTTCCAAACATTACTACAAATCGGAAAGCAATTTTTAATGAATTCTTTCTTTATATTAATATTTAAATTTTAACGACGATATTGAATTTTTTTGCCAAATTTAAGCATTCAGAAAACATACGAACAATCGCTGCTTGAAGATTAATGTAATTTTGCTCTGCGTATTTTAAGTTTGCCGCATTTCAGCTCATATCAACCTAATAAAAAATAAAAAATGTCTAATACTTTACGTTGACAACCGTTGATTCGAAAATCTTAGCGAAATAACTTGAATCAGAATATTTTGCTCAACTGGAAAAAAGTTTTTTTGGTTTTTTTATTAGTTATCTGTTAGTACCCAGAAAAAGGTTATGTTTATTTATTTTGTATTTTAAAAACTTATAATGATTGTAAAATTCGATACCGTAACTCGAATAGCTGAATGTAAAATGAGCTGAATCTAAAACTGCAAGGAAAGGGAAACCCAGCCTATGTGTTGGTAGAAGAATTAGTTTATTTTGAAGAAAAATTAATTCAAAACCAACAAAACCGCTCTAGCATTCATAGTAAATCCTCTCAACACAAATAGTAACGAAATCCACATTGAGCCATTTGGAATTGATACTGGATCTATAGAAATGCAATTGATCGATTTAAAAAATAAAGCTTTGTGGAGTGGAAAATTGACAGAGTTGAAAAGTAAGTTGGAAGAGTTGGAGGTCCAAAAATGTATGTAGGTACGTAACGCAACAAAAGTGGACAGCTTTAAAAGAAATGCCGCGAGTTGAGACAAGTTCGACGCATGGAATAGTCTTCCAGATTGCTACAGTGAGGTGAAAAAGTTGGCATTTGGAGTGCTGACTATCTTCGGATCGACATACTTACGCGAGCAACTGTTCTCTTGCATGAATATAATTAAAAGTAAAATAAGAAGCCAACTAACAAATGCAAATTTAGAGTCGTGTTTGAAACTTAAAGCAACAAGCTATGAGTCAAATTTATCCAAACTTTCTAAACCCATGCAAAGTCAACGCTCCCATTGAATTTCTTTGCTCAATTGTTTGTTATTGAAATACAAGTTAGTGTTGCTAGTAAAAGTTTAATTGTTTTAATTTTTTACTTAAATAATAAGTAATTATCTAATAATGCCATTATCTAATTTGTTGTGAAAAACACTATTTATACAGGGTGTCCCGTATGTGGTCTGGCACCCGAAGGCTATGGATAGGTCATGCTTAGACAAATAAAAAATTGTGTGGGTGGGGGAGAGAATTTTAACGGGGTCCGAGATAACGGGAGTTTAAGATATATGGGTATGTTTTTATAGATTACCCTGTAACTTCTGAACGTTACACCCTATAATGATGATTTAAACTTTGGTAGATAGATAATCTTTGGGCCTTTCCAATGGTCTCTAAATTGTTTGCCTTGTCCTTTCCGTTTTGAAGTTATGGCTCAACAAATTTAAAATTTTGGAATTTTTACTCGTTTTTTTTATTTAACTACTATGTTTATCAAAAAACACGTCATCAATATCAATTTTTCATACTGAGTTTCAAAAGCCCAAAAGCTTAGCTTTAAAATGACCTATCACACTCTGTACCCAAAATGTAACCCTTTTTGCGTTTTTTGCACTTTGTCTTAGGCATATCCAGCGAAAATGGCTGAAAAGGTCACTTCCAAAAGATAATTTCGCTGTATTTGCTTAAGAAAAAGTGCAAACAGACAGGAAGGGTTACATGTTGGGTACAGAGTATGATAGGTCATTTTAAAGCTAAGCTTTTGCGTTTTTTAAATTCAGTATGAAAAATTGATATTTTGATAAACATAGTAGTTAAATAAAAAAAAACGAGTAAAAATTCCGAAATTATAAATTTGTTGAGCCATAACTTCAAAACGGAAAGGGTGAGGCAAAAAATTGAAGACGATTGGAAAGGTCCAACGATTATCTATCTTTTTTTTTTATGAATAAATAGATTAGTTTTTTTCTATCAGGAAACTTTATTTATGCGAGTACTATTTATTGTTGGCAAGAAAAATTGTGTGGCTCTTTTTAAAAACTTTGAAATTTTGTAAATTGTAATTTTTGACTCTTCCGACTCAAAAGGTTGCCGACCCCTGTCCTATACGAATTATGCGAATCATTCAACATTTCATTCTTTCTGATATTTTTCACTTTAATTCAGCAGATTTAAATCTTTAAATTCAAAATGATGTATTACAGCGATAAGACTTAAAAAGTTTAACTCTTTTACAGTTTTGTAAAATTGAAACTTATTTTACTTCTGCTTTACATCTTATGCAAAATTTAAAAAAAACAATTCAATTCACTTATTTATTGTTCTAATCCCCTCTGATCCTCTCATCTCTCCTGTTGCAAATTAAATTTGTATAGAAAAGCACGTGAACATCAGTCGAGGGAACGTAGATAAATAAAGTGCACTTTTCGTTCAACGACAAAAGTACATTGATAAAGAGATTCCTGCTGGATGAAACTTCTTAAGCAACTTGTTGTCTTTAGCTCTAAACTTTTTGATACCTTTCTGATAAAGAAGGGGAACTTTATGGGTTAGAAACTTTGGAACAACTTTTATTTTAACTGAACGTGCTGTGCATTTCATATATAACTTTCTACTCATAAATAGTTTCAATATATTTTTATCAATCAGGACTCTTACTGCTGGTGCTTTATGCAATCTAGGATAAAATGAAATTTGTTGACCTTATTCCAGATAAGAATTCCCAGGATGTAACTCATGCCTCTGGATGTGTTCAATATTTCAGTCAAGTAAATAGCAATTAGTTAAATGCCATGTAACTTATTCTTATTATGATTAGTCGAATTAACTCTAAATCTAAAATATATGGAAGATACCTAAAGCGCTATTAAGTCTTATTAAAATAAAAATTTGAATGTGTGTAATAAATAAATAAATTGAATGATAAATGTATAAATAATGGTATTTGTAATGTATTTGTCTCGTCCCTAATCAATTTGAAGAGATCATTTTCGCTGATTATGTCAAACCATCTCCGCAGATGTTATGTGCTAGCTTAATGATTTCTGATGAAAACGTAGATATGTTTTCGGTTACATTCCTATTAATGACAGACCGATTTCCAGCACGAATTTAAAGTGTGCTGTTTTATTTGAGCAATTGCTGCAGTTGCGTGGTTCATGCAGTCTAAAATTGAAAACTTTTTCCAAACTTCAGTAAGGCTTATTCCATAGTTTTATAATTTTTCCAAAGTGTAGCTGAAAGTTAATTTTGCTTAGTATTTCTTAAAAGTTGCGATTATGCCCTGGTCCAATGGTTGTATAAGGCTAGTCGTATTGGGCGTTAAAGGCACTACTTGTACATTAGGATGCTCTAAACAAGGACGGCCGGGTGCATTATTAAAAACTAGCAATACTTTAAAAGAAAGACCCATCTCTGTAATATATTTTCAACTTCTGGTACGAAGCAATCGTTGAATCAGGTTGTAAAAACAGCTCATGTGACCCAGGCTTTTTTATTTGCCATGAAATTTACTGGAAGTTCAGCTAAATTTATACCTTTTAGCGCATGTCAATGCAAAGGTTTATTTATAATAAATGGTTTTAACATCCTTGCACCAGATGCATTACTACAAAGAAGGATTGTAATTCGATATTTTCCAGCTTTAAAACCATTTGCAATTTCTTCAGACATGGCGATGAACGTTCGGCTGGACAACTTTTTCCAAAATAACTCAGTTTCATCTGCATTAAAAACTTGATCTGGGCAATATCCACCGTCATCAATAATTTTTTCCAGAACTTCACAATAGTTCTTAGCGGCGGACGCGGCCTAACCTTGTATATTCACATTATGAAGTGCGTGTCGTCGTAAAAATCTAGTTAACCAGCCCTTGCTTGCAGAAAATTTCACTTTTTTTAAAGTGGGATGAGGAATTGAACGGTTCTAAATCCTTCAGGTCATTTCTCTTTAATTAAATCTCCGTCAATGGGGATTCGTTTTCGAGTTGACTCTTTAATCCAAAATATGAGGGCCCTTTCCATTTTCTCTATTAAAGTATTTCTGAAATATGATAATCTTTCATCACTTTCAATTCTTGCACAATTATTAGATTCATTTATTTTACTAGCACGTTTTTGTATGGCTCTTATAGTAGATTCTCCTAATTTTGATTCCTTGCCAAGACGAACCATTTAAATTTATATGCGAAAAATAACTTCAAAAATCCTACTTGCGCAGAGAGGTGACCATACAAAATTACATACGGGCATTCAGCTAAGGTATCGTAAGAATTGTTCTTAGACCAATCCTAACTTTTTTTCTGATTACATTTCGGATTTCTAGATACAATTTTTGGCAGAGCACAAATCATAAAGTGTGATTAGCCGCATTCCTTTGTAATATCTCAGAGAGTCTAAACCGATATGTCGGTATAAGCGATATCATTGAAGCGGTTTCTCTTTCGATGCATATACATAAATGGAATTTTACCGGGACCTCTACCTGCACCTCGTCGTTATATCCGAATGGTGTCATTATAATCGCTTTAAATTGTAGTCGGAAAACGTACTCTCCATATATTGAGAGATTTAACTATCCTGTTAGCTGTATTCATTTTTAAAAATATTTTTAATTATTAACTTAATCTTTTGTTCTATGTACACTATATCAGAAAAATCAAATAAATCGAAATTCAAAACGGGATATTGAAAATGATTTGATATTCGTGTTTTTTACATATATAGAGTTTATCTTTTATTTGTTGGCTATTCTAAACATTTCTTGAAAATAAATGGCTAAGTGGGGTAATAGATATCACTAACTAACTTAAAAATTACAAATACAAATGGAAAACAAATTGACACTAATAATTAAAAGATTAAAATAACTAAGTTCTCAAAACAGACTGTGTAAGTATAACGGATACAAGAATTTTGAAAAATTCCTAAAGGATGTATTATTTTTTCAAATTGTCCCTATTCTGATTTTAGAGTAGGTATGTAGGTATGTAGGTAGTTCTAAGAAGTTCGCATTTTCCGAAATAATGTAATAAATAATCGATAAGAGTTCGAGCGACCGGAAAAGCTTTATTTCTTGTTACAATAATAGAACGGTCATCTGCATACGCCAGGGACGGCTCCATGTTGGAAGCAAAGGTAGCACTACTTCATTTGACAAAATAGAAAACTCCAAACATAAAAGACAAATAAGATTGCATTAAAATATTCTCAGAATATAAAAAAATAAAATTATGAAATATTGAATATATTTCCATCTCTGCTCTGCCAGCACTAAATAGGTACTAGCGGAAACATTTTGAATGAAACGCCGAATTTTCTGCTGCAAGCCAAAAATGTATAGGTACTTACATATGTAAATAATATTTACATATGATGTAAGTTCCTATGGGACTCTGACCACCATCACACCCTTAACATTACACCTAACCTTCGATTCGACCAGTAAATAATAATTGAGTGTTTGGATGAATTTGCTTTGGAGTCAAACCTACTGCAACGCAGTCACAAAGCAGAGACGCCAAAGTATTTTCCGCGTCTATACCTTCCCATTCGAGTCGGCCAGCAAACTATGTATATATAATCAAGTGGTGTGGATAGAACAGATTTCGTCTCAAACTTACTGTACCACAGTCCATCCGCAGAGACGCTGTAACTTTGGCAACATCTTTAGAACATCAAAGCCAACGTACAAAGTTAAATTATATTCTCTTAGCTTATTGTACGCATATGCACTCAAAGGTTTGCGTATGTACTTTGGCATAGCGCTCTAACAATTAATTTACACCCCCCGCTAGAATTTTCATTGAGTAAATTTTTAAGCTGTATGCAGGTAGCGGTAACGGGGTCTCGCTCTCGACTTATTTAATTTGTTGCCAAGGGGCTAGTAATTTTCCAGCTTACGGATTAGAGGAGCTAGTAAGCAAGTATGCAATTAGTTCTTAATATTTAATTTGTTCGTTCCACTCGCATTTGGAGTAATCTTTCAAAGCACGTATGAATTCGACCTTTAGAGAGACTTAGAAGATTAACAGCGCAGTGTAAAATAGTTTTGGATTGGGTCTTCAACAACACCCTTATGCTGCGTGTGGGAGTGATATTACTTTCCAGAAATGGCATAACTATAATAATAATAATTGTATTTTTAATTCTCTTCTATTACTTTAATGGTATTCATTTATTCCATACTTCTTTTTAGCATTGGCAAAGTATTTAGGTACTCTTCCTATACTCACTAGTTGTGTAAATTTTGTAATTTGAAGAGTATTCTTCATATCCCCGAATTGAATTTAAGTATCAGAATCGATGATACCCCAAACAGTATCCTATCCATATCATTTACACCATATCATTTATACTTGCGATTATTATTGTGTTTAAAAAAAAAAAAAAATCAAACAACCATCCACAACTGTTCACACATTTATCAACTCTACAAAAAACTTTCTGCTGATTAACATCTATTTGGAAGATTTGAAAGTTTTAATTTGTCGGATTTTGACTTAATTCACTTATCAACAAAATTTTAAATAAATTTAAGCACTGACTTTAAATTTTAATAGCCATCCAATAAATTTGTTCAAACATGAAAACAAAATGATAATCTAAAACCTCGTTTAAAAGGTTCCATGTACTTTTGGTAGATTAACCATCGAAAGCCAAAAAGTTTCGGATAATAAATAATCATTAGTGGCCATTATGGCACTCGCTCCCCTCTGATTAAATAATATCCCGAGATTTGCGTGGGAGGGCAATTTCGCAAATACAATTTAAATCGAGTGCTGCGTAGCATTCATTTAAACCAACACTATAGCGCAATATGTAGGTATATATGTACGTACATATCTACAAATTTAAATTTTCTATAATTCCCGTTGGAGTTAACTTTGCGATAATTGCAGCAAAAGTGCTAAATTAAAAAAAAAAACTGAGCAGACATTGGAACTTTAAAACTTCAGCTAATCTGTGGCGCGACGAACTTTTGAAAGTGTGGGATTGAGACAGCTTCATAAATAAATATGTATGAAATGATTAGATGAGCATCATCCATTTTTAAGGAAAGGAAAGCGAACACACATTTAAGGAAAGGAATCGCAATATGATGTCAATAGCACCTGTGAAAATTACCAGACTGTTTTTTTTCATAATTTTCAACAAATATGAAACTTTTTATCTTTGTCAAGATTTTTAGCCGTAAGAAAACAGATTCGTGTTGGTACCTTGTGCAAGGTTCTGTGAGATACTATAGTTACAAATGCCGGCCCAATTGAGATAAGCATATGTAGATTAATTAATGTTGCTTAATCCTTTTACACTCCAATATAGAAAAACATTTGAAGTACTTTTGATTAAAGATGAATACAAATCAGCAATTAATTGGACATTTTAAAGGTTAATATACGTGATAAAAATTTAAGCTTACAGAAGACTCCGAGGATGCTTTCAAAATTCCTCCAAGGCCATATGACGTAAAACTAACATGTGTACTTTGTTCATATCTTCACACCTTGAGTAGAAATAATCATACGAGCGTCATTCCATGTCAAATAGGCAACAGGTGTGACATGACCATCTCCAGATTTGTTGAAACTTTACGTATTTGGAGGGTTTGCGAAAACAAAAATACGAATTAAACTTTTTTCTTCTACAATGCTTATTTCGCGAGTTATGGCATTTTCAAAACTTCGCAAAATTACTGTTGTGGTTTTTTTTTAAAAATTCATATATATTTTTTATTTATGCTAGGACAGTGAAATACAGCTCATTTAAAAGATAGGACTTTGAAGCTATGTAAGAAAAATAGAATCTTAAAAGTATATGCAAAAGGGGCATCAAGGATAAGGATTTTATTTTTTATGCTTGAATATCCTGGAAGACATGCTTTTGATTTTGTTCACTTTCTTATATTTTATACCTAATATTATCCGCTAAAACATATTAATATTTTAACTTGGAGTCTCAACGGGATCAAGGAGTAAAAAATCTAGAAAATTTCACAAAAATACATTTATAACTACTTACAAATAAAAAAAAATGGTTTCTATACAGGGTGTCCCGTATGTGATCTTGCATCTGAAGGCTATAGATAGGCCATGCTTAGACAAGCAAAAAGTGGAGAAAATTCTTACGGTTTTCGAGATAAAGGGATTTAAAAATATTTGGGTATATTGATATATATCAGCCTGTAACTTCTTAACGTTGATGCTATGAAATTTTGTAGATTGATAACGTTGGAGCTCTCCAATTGTGTACAAATTTTATCCCTCCTCTTCTCCCATTTGAAGTTATGGTTCAACAAATTTTAAATTTTGGATTTTTTTAACTAGTATATTTATCAAAAAACACGTCATCAACACCAATGTTTCATACAGGATTTAAGAAGCCCGAAAGCTTCCTTTTAAAATAAATTATTTAGGTACAGTGTGCCTAAAACGTAACCCTTTCTGCGTTTTTTGCCCCTTTTTTAAGTATATAAATATGACAAATTTAGACTCCACAGACCAGCCAAGAATGGCTTACGATATCAGAAAGGTTTGAAAGGCAATTGAACTTTCCTCGCCGTTTAGGAGAATTGCGTAATGTACGAAGCTTAATACATAGTTAATTACGTTTACCTTTTTATTTGTGAAACATAACGTCTTTAGAGCAAATCAACGTCATGGCTCGTTTTATTACAATTATAAAGACTTTAACAGCATTATATTATTAGCTCTGGTAGATGCTGATTACAATTTTCTGTACGTTGATGTAGGATGTAATGGCAAAACCAACGATGCTGGGGTTTATAGTAACTGCATGTTAAGCAGAGCTATTGAATTAAAATTTAATTAAAATTTCCTTCTGATAAAGTCTTGGAAAAAATCACACTTAGTGCAGACGATGCCTTCAGACTATCTTCAAGAACTGTAAAACCCTATGGGCAGCAATCCACAACTGAAGAAAAAGTATTTAATTACCGCTTAAGCCGTGCACGCAGAGTAGTGGAAAATGCCTTCGGTATTTTGTCGAACAAATTTCAAATACATAAAATAGAAAGAAATTTATCTGTGGAGAAAGTAGAAGACCTAGCAATAGCTACTTGCATTTTGCAGAACTACATTCGAAGAGATAATGGAAAGAAGTCGACCGATAGAATACCTCAAGTATATTATTTCAACAAGGAAACTGGAGAAGTAATATTTTCTTAACAAAACTTTAAAAGGGAAATCGATCTACCACGGATGCGATGGCTGTGAGAGATGGGTCAAGTTCCTTGGCAATGCGAAGTTATTATAATTTATAAAAAAAAAATCTTTTATTCAATATCTAACCAGTTCAACATTAAAAAACATCACTTATGTATAAGTATTATATATGTAGGTACGTTAAAGAAAAATATACATATTTCAGAATTATCTGGACTAAGCAAAATCTGTCCTTTAAAATAAAAAAAATAAAAAAATCACTTCATAAATCATATACATAATATGTTTAAGAAAAAAAATATATATTTCACACTTTCTAATGATTTTCAACCGATACTGTGTTGATAAAAAAATTATACATTTTTTGCATTTTTCGATACATTTCTTCTTAAGTTCATAAATAATGTTCTGAATTTCATGTTTCGATTCATTTAGAATTTCCGGATCTTCAATGGGTGCCAGTTCAGTATATATAAATTTTGAGAAGTTTTCCAAATCTGTTTTAATTGTTGTTGGCTCATGTAACTTATTTATGGTTTCAGCAACTATTTCGATTGCTTTGGAGGTCCCCTCCTTAATTTTCCTTTTCTTTTTTGAGGCAGGCTCATTGTTACAATCCATGTTATTTATTTCCATAAAAGGCTCTGGAGAATAAGTAAAAATGTCGTTCATGAATTAAATGACGCTCACATGAGCTTATTTTTCGTTTTTACATTTTTATATCTGTCATTTTAAGGAACTTATGTCAGAACTCACGTGAGCAACACTCATAGTGTAATATGGCCTTTAGAGCAGACAGGAAATATTCCTTATCTATACTTAGAAGGTAATGTATAAATCCGAAGGTTAGTCCGCATAACTTAACCTTCTAACTGTTATAACCGCTTACAAGCGGTCTCTTTATAAGTAGGTACTTAAATTAAATTGAGGGGAAAAATGTTTTTCAAGTTGATTCGTTTTACTTACTTTACTTTCCTACAACTGATTTAAACTTCCTAAGGTCATTCGTTTGAAAGCTATTGTCATTTGAATGTTAAAATTTGATGCGTGAATGCAAAAAAAAATATTTTTGAAATAATAGATTTTGTACAAACAGGAGAGGGACTTATAGTGTTTGGATTTTTGTGTAAAATATATCGGTAGGTAAGTTCTTTTTCTTTAATTTTGAATAAATGAATTCAATAATGTAGTTTTGTTTTGCCACCGAGATGCAATAACCGTCTAGAGGCTGTTATAAAGGGTTAGGTGTAAATTTTATCCTGCTGTGCTTTCTTTTATTACTACGTATTTATGATTTTATTGTTTCATTTTTACCTGTTTGTTTTAGTTTTACCTGCATAAGTTTATTATCATGAGTGGTGAAATGGAAGCGGATGAACAAATTTGGTAGTTTATAGATTTGGTTGAAACAGACAATTCATATTGGAGTACGGATAGTGATTTCGAGGATGATGATAGCATTACTGATCCTGACTTCCTTTCCGAAGATGTACCTACTGGTTCATTAGGATGTAATTCCACAAAACGTGGAAAAGATTAGCGAAAACTTCCAAGGATTAGGGAGAAGTGAGTCTGCAGATACGTTCATCAGAGCTGTGAATTTTACATTGAATATCAGCTGTATCATTGAATGCCGTGCTTCGTTTACAGAATCGAGGTTTCCCGATGAAGCTGATAAGCAATTAGAGCGAATACCTGGTCCATCCCATGTACACCTACAACAACACACAGATAGAAACCATCAAAAAGGCACGGGATCACCATTGTCAGAAATTGAAAATGCCGGTCCTCAGTTCAATTCATCTGAAGGTGGTTTCACTGGAAGAGGTTTGTGTATCGAAACCCACTAACACTTCGTTGAGAGTTTATTTTTTTTCTCCTAGAGACGTACAGAATATCGATATAAAATCTAAATAATTTTCTAACATTACATGGCGAAAGAAAGGCATTCAGTTGCATATAAACGAAGTGGCTTTCCATGGGAATAGTACCTTGCGGAGTTCGTTCCATTCACCGGGATATTTTTAACTTGATTGCTGAGGAAGCAATTCGAGCTGCCCAGCAACAAAACATAAATACATCATTTTCGATAAATCCTGTGCAGCTCCGCCAGTATGTGGGAATTCTAATCTACATGTCGAGTTATCGTTACTCACGACAAGAAAGCTATTGAGGTCAAAATTATTTTGAATCAATCAGAAGTACAATGACATGTACAGAGTTCGAAACAATCAAATGGTATTTGTGTTTCGCTGATGAAGAGCAACGTAGAAATAAAGGGCAACCAGGATACCATTCTTTATTTAGGATTAGAAAACTTTCTAACATGTTGAACGAACAGTTCGATTCCATTCACAAGACTCCTCGTTTATTCATCAATAAGCAGATGTGTGCAATAAAAATGATCCATCATCTCCGCCAATAATTATTCGTGCTTTGCGATTCTTATCGCTTTGAAATTTACAATGGGAGCTGGCGATAATGTAATTTTTCCAGGTGTCCCAGCTCTTGGAGCCACCTATAACGCTATTGTGAGATTGACACAGACTGTTCCAGACTTTGTGAATCACATAGTGTATTATGACAATTTATATATGTCATTACCTTTGCTGGTGTACTTACATGCGCGCGGGTATACTCTTTAGGAACAATTCACGCTAAAATAATTCCGAACTAACTATGAATTGCAAACTGAGAGAGGTTCAGATTTAGCTAAAGCTGAAAGAGGATATCCAATTGAAAATGTTGGAACGTCATATGGCGTGGATATTTCCACAGTGTTTATGGAAAGATACTAAGAATGTTCGACTTGCTTCTAAATACGTTGGAATTCAGCCATTTGCAAGAGCAAAAGGACCCATACGGTCAAAGAAAGAATCACGATACAACCGGAAAGAGAGGAAGTACAACAAACTTGACTGCCCACAAATCGTCCAGGAGTATAATAGCCATGTTGGGCGGAGTTGACCTAATGGATGGACTAATGGGCCGTTTATCACATCCGCTTGAAAACACGAAATCCAATGCTTCGGCTGTTTTATGATATGCTGATGACCTGCTGTTTTTGTGAATTATCTTATTGTCAATTAATAGTGTCTGCAACACAAGAATTAAGCAAATTTGTGTTAAAAGCGAGCATTGTAATTAAAAGAGCATTATATAGATCGTTCTGTGTAACTCGGCCAACATTATAATAAGTGGAAATCTATATACGTACAAGCCTTATCATAATTTCACTGACTCAGATAAATAATTGTTCTTCCAGTTTTCTGATAAAGGGTGTTCAATATCGAAAAAAAAACATAAAAAAAGGTTGGAAACAATACAAAGAAAATTCGTTATAATTATATAATATTTAATCCTTTGTAACGAAGTTACATACACTATAGCTAGAGACCAGCGAAAACGAGTGTCTAGCAGCCGCAACAATGTAAGCCAGCCGCCGAGAGAAGAGCACACTACTGATAAGCAGCTCAGTAGTGTCCCGTGCTGGTGGCGTGATAGTAGAAGGGAGCATTCTACACCCGACGCCATCAGCCAGCCTGCCTATAAATAGCCGGCAGCCAGTAGTAAGATCACTCAGTCGATCACCAAGCATCGAAGTGAACACAACCGAAAATTACAGTCACCGATCAGCAAAATATCCGACCGCAAGAGGACAACTCCAAAGTGAACAGAGTTGACCCCCACCAGTGGATTACCAGCAGACTGACTATAAAAATCAGTGAAGCACCGAAAGATTAGTCAGTTGCCTCCCAGCAGCTCGACTAGATACATCTCCCCTCCAGTCCTATCCGCAAGTCGTGTTGACTAGTTCAACGGCAAGCGCACGTTAATCGTGCTGGCCTGAGAATTGGTAAGCGCACGCATTCCATCCCCGTACCCCCATGTAGGCTACTCTGCCGATAGCCGCACGTTAATCGTGTTGATCAGAAGAGTAGCGAGCGCACGAATGTAAATTCCGTACCCGCACCGTGTTGGCTACTCTGACGACGAAGCGCACGTTCATCGTGTTGGTCAGAGGAGTATTAAGCGCACACATACATTCCGTCCCGTACCCCCCGTGTTGGCTATTCTGACGACAAGCGCACGTCATCGTGTTGGTCAGAAGAATATCGAGCGCACGCTCCATCCCGCATCCCCCGTGTTGGCTACTCCTAACGACAAGCGCACGTTAATCGTGTTGGTCTAAGGAATAGTAAGCGCACGCTCCTACCCCGCACCTACGCCGCGCAGTCCTAAGTTATTGTAAGTAAGTGAGTGAGTGTAGGTTAAGTTGTGTGTGTGTTAGTGTGTTACGTATACTGCCCGAACCGCAGAGCTAGAACAGCGCTCTGAACCCAGCAACGTGGGAAAACGGCCGTGGACAATCTTCTGACTGCCCGCACACCAACTACCGACGTTACATAAATTTGGCGCCCGAGCAGGGACCGGCTGTTCATCCAGAGTAGATAGAGCGAGATGAATCCAGAAAAGACCCCCAGTTGGGTATACACACTAAAGAAGGAGGACTTGGCTATAGAATTAAGTCCATGAGATCTAGACTGTACAGGCACAGCCGATGAATTAAGGAAAAGGCTGAGCGAACATCTCAAACAAGAGAGCCAGAGAAAAGTCAAGCCAAGCAGGGAGGTTGTCACTACTATAGCAAGTGATACTGTGACAACAACAAGTATCATAACTACGACTAGTAATGTGAGTGGTCTGACCAGAACCAGAACAACTGATTGTATCACACCGATGACTAGCTATCAGTTCACGACCATGACACCAGTACCGCCAGTCTGCACACAGGCATATACAACCCCTATACCGTCATCGTTGCCAGTAGCAACGAGCACTTCTCACATCACAGATTCAGAAGTGATGGACAAAGTGAGGAAGTGGAACGTAAAATTTGATGAGACGCAAGAGCCACTAATCTTCTTGGAAAGAGTAAAAGAGTTGGCAGATTGCTATCAAATTCCGACCGACCGGCTATTACGAGCACTACCAGAGCTAATGCATAGAAATGCGCTCCAATGGTATAGAAACAACCGCCAGAACTGGTCCAAGTGGAATGATTTCGTAGAGGACCTAAACGAAATTTTTCTTACGCCTCGATTTGAAATCAAATTGGCAGGTGAAATCAGAACCAGAACACAGAAACCCGGAGAAAAGGCGAAAATATACATCACGGCGATTCAATCATTGGTGCGATGGCAACAGAGGAACACTACCGAGGAAAATTTAAACCGAATATATGAAAATCTATTACCAGAGTATAGATTATATATTCAACCCCGAGATTTTACAAATCTAGCTGATCTAGTAAAATTAGCCGTAGAATATGAATTAGTAAGAGAAAAGGATCGAAATATGAAACCAAAACCTAATCCGCCAGAGGAAAAGAGATGCTGCGTGCCACCTCATAACGCATTCTCGATCACATTTCAGTATTCCAGAAATGAGTGTTGTTGGAGGTGTGGATAAAGAGGGCATATACACATTCACTGCAGAAACCGAGCAAAAATATTCTGTTCGCGATGCACAAAACAAGGCGTCCTTTCAAAAGACTGTCGATGTAGCCAGACATCACATCCACCAGATACCAGAAGTAAATACCGAAAAAGAAAGCAAAATATTGTACCCGACGCATCGTCCCGACAACCACTGCCCAAAACCCCACAGTGGAATATACAGAATCAACAAAACACCCGTATGCGCCTGGAATGACAATAAACTACATACCGTAAGAAGAGCCGCATAGGAAAAAAAATGAAATCGATACCTATTTTTTTTTTTTGCGAAGAAAGGGGGAGATGTAACGAAATTACATACATTGTAGCTAGACACCAGCGAAAACGAGTGTCTAGCAGCCGCAACAATGTAAGCCAGCCGCCGAGAGAAGAGCACACTACTGATAAGCAGCTCAGTAGTGTCCCGTGCTGGTGGCGTGATAGTAGAAGGGAGCATTCTACACCCTACCTATCAATAGCCGGCAGCCAGTAGTAAGATCACTCAGTCGATCACCAAGCATCGAAGTGAACACAACCGAAAATTACAGACACCGATCAGCACAATATCCGACCGCAAGAGGACAACTCCAAAGTGAACAGAGTTGACCCCCACCAGTGGATTACCAGCAGACTGGCTGTAAAAATCAGTCAAGCACCGAAAGATTAGTCAGTTGCCTCCCAGCAGCTCGACTAGATACATCTCCCGTTCAGTCCTATCCGCAAGTCGTGTTGACTAGTTCAACTACAAGCACACGTTAATCGTGCTGGCCTGAGAAGTAGTAAGCGCACGCATTCCGTCCGCGTACCCCCGTGTAGGCTACTCTGCCGATAAGCGCACGTTAATCGTGTTGATCAGAAGAGTAGCGAGCGCACGAATATAAATTCCGTCCCCGTACCGTTTTGGCTACTCTGACGACGACGCGCACGTTCATCGTGTTGATCAGAGGAGTATTAAGCGCACACATACATTCCGTCCCGTACCCCCCGTGTTGGCTATTCTGACGACAAGCGCACGTCATCGTGTTGGTCAGAAGAATAGTGAGCGCACACTCCGTCCCGTACCCCCCGTGTTGGCTATTCTGACGACAAGCGCACGTCATCGTGTTGGTCAGAAGCATATCGAGCGCACGCTCCGTCCCGCATCCCCCGTGTTGGCTACTCCTAACGACAAGCGCACGTTAATCGTGTTGGTCTAAAGAATAGTAAGCGCACGCTCCTACCCCGCACCTGCGCCACGTAGTCTTAAGTTATTGTAAGTAAGTGAGTGAATGTAGGTTAAGTTGTGTGTGTGTTAGTGTGTTACGTATACCGCCCGAACCGCAGAGGTAGAACAGCGCTCTGAACCCAGCAACGTCGGAAAACGGCCCTGAACAATCTCCTGACTGCCCGCACACCAACTACCGACGTTACAACTTATTTGAGTCAGGTTAACTCCACAAAGTCTTTTCGTTAGGGCCACGAAAGGATTATTTTGTGCTAAAAATATAAATAATAGTTAGGAAATCAAGTTGTAATGCAATATAAACATAGAGTAGGTACATATGCAACACATTTGTTACCACTAATACACAATTTTACGCAACAACTATCATAAAAGATATCACAAAAATTACAGGACGATAATTATGCTACAGGAACAAATCTAAAACAAAATCCAAAAATATAATGTGTAAATAAATTTTCATCTTACCTGGATTATTATAGTTACTGACTGATTTGACATTTAGCAGATGACCAATCCTAAGACTCGAAAAAATTTCGTTGACCATTGTTGAACTTGTTTATTTGCCAAATCATCGGGCATACCAATATGTAATCTACCATAAAAAGAGAAAAGGGAAGGTAAATTTGTTTTTTTTATTTCAGGGAAATTGATCTGATCCGTTTTATATAGTTGTAACGGAGAAGTCCTCCCCAACCATAAGACTAGAAAAAGACTAGAAGATTCGATTTTTTAAAATCAAACAAGTCGTATCGTTCGAAATCAATTAGCAAAAAAGTACCTACGGAGAAATCTATGATCGGAATCCAAAAGTTGACGTTGTTCATATAATTACGTATATATAAAAAACAAAACAATTTAAAATTGTCGGAAATTTGTTGAGCGAAATTGTTGAGTGAGCTGATCTTTATAGAATCAAATAGCAGCAAAATCAAAAGTTATTGAAATAAGATAAAGAAATCGTCGCGCTCTTTTAGTATTATTTAAGTTAATTAGTCAACAATTTAAACATAAAACTATAATAGAAATTCGGAACTGAAATTTGTGAAATTGTGCATGTGTGACTAAGGAAACCTATATGCACGAGGTTGTGATTTAATTCCTGAACATATAAATGTGCATATAACTTTGGTGGAGGGGAACAGCGGCTTAATTAGCAAAATCTTTTTTGGATTTGATTTCCAGAGTTTGATTATTCTTGTTTAGAAAACAATTCATTTGGTTCCATATCATTATTGGAAATTTTACAGATCATATTGTCATTAATCACGTTAGAAACCTCCGCATCCAAAGGATGTAAACGAAAAGCTCAAGGTAATATTAGTACTAGTTTGTTACGCGCTATTTCTCATGCGTAAAGGCACTAGCTCAGCTTGGTCATGGGAAAGATAAGGCAAATATAATTTGGTTTTTCTTTTAAATGTGATCACCAAAGGGGAGTAAATCATTTGAGCTGTAGAATCATAACACAAAATTAACAACATACGCAGTTTTCAGAGATACCACGAAACTCAATTAGAGGAGTGACGAAACACTATTTTCAGCAGTCACTTAAATATATTTCACAACAAAAAAATATGATGTTAACAAAAACGAAGGAATACAATTTCAAAAATTTTAAAAATGAAATTTGTACCTCTATCAGGCAAGTACCACACCACACTATTCATATACGGATGTGGTGATGATGAAATTTAAAATCGCTTAAAGTGATCTGATTTTTATGATAAAATCGTAAACATTTAAAATGAAATTCAGAGAGGAGTAAGAGCTTTTGCTGCTTTTAATATTAAAGAATTTAAGAAAAACGCAAAATAAACGCAAATATTAGGTGTGTAGTGGGGGTTTTTGATAGCATTTACATCTGAAGGAAAACTATCTATCATTCATGATAAACGATAAAGTCCAACTATCATTCTTGACAAGTGATAAAATCCAGGAAGCCCAACAAGTGAGTTATATCTCGTGTATGGAGGAAAGAAGCCATGCTAATTGACGATTGTAAATTGCAAATTTGAGCTTCAACAATTAAAAAAATTAGAATTGGTCTAAGACCAATTCCTATGATACCCTAGATGAATGCCCGTATGTAATTTTGTATGGCCACCTCTCTGTGCAAGTAGGATTTTTGAAGTTGTTATTCGCATATATTGCTAAAACGGTTCGTCGGACAGTAAAAGTGGTTATAACGAATTTCATAATATTCTGATGAACTTTTCAGTACATCAAAACCGTCTAGGACTGATCATTTTCACAGTATCCGTAAAAACCTAAATTTTTATCTCGCAACACCAAGAATGGGTTGCCCGATTAATCCCATTTTTTTAAATTTTATTTGCTATTACTATGAAATTACAACGTACCAAATTTCAGTTCTCTATGTCGATGTGTTCTCAGGAAGTGTCCAAATATATAGTGAAAAACGAAATTTTTGTATGGCAATCCCACGAAGGGGTTGCCCGATTTGTCTCATTATCGAACTTACTTTTACTCTCTTTTTTTAAAGTCCGTGTACAAAATTTCAGTTGTCTAAGTATACGCGCTCTCGAGTTATTGTGCGCACAGACAGACAGAGGAACGGGGATGCAAAAATCAAAATAACTTTTAGTATTATGCGTGGGTTGAGTGTCCAATCCATTTTGCAAACCATCATTATTTCTGTGCGTTACAAACGGAATGACAAACTTAAGACATATGTATATCCTATAGATTTCATCTAGGGTATAAAAATTGATTGGAAGAAGCGTCAAAATGAAGAAATATGCATTTAAGATTGGGTGGTTATTGCAGTAACGATGCAAAAAATTACATTAAAGTATCATGATATGTTCCAAATCATTTTCTTAATATATGGCATTTATTCTTCTTTTATTAAATATATATGGCACATATTACATTTATCTACATAAAAGTTGGTTTTATTTTTATTTTGATGACGATTTTCATGGACGTCAAAGCGAAATATCTAAAATAATCGACTTTGAGGGCAAAAATCCATGTTCAGGTAATCTTATGCCTAAAGTCAACGATAATTTTTTCCTATAAAAATATTTCGACTTAAAATAGGGCATTTAGCCCTTGTAAAGCAAAAAAGACCTCGCAATTAACAGAATTCTATTCTAGAGCATGATCTAAAATTTTTAAATTGTTTTTGTAATGCACATTTATTTATAAACGATGCCACCAAAGCAGATGGTACTTCTGTTGCACTTGAATACCTATGCATAAATCAACTTAAGAATTATCTAAACTAAAGATTGATTTTACAAGTTTTAAAGTACATTAAACTTCGAAAATAATGAAAAGTATTTCGATAAGACTTAGAACTTTGAATAAAATTAGAAGCCATATTTTCGATGTGTGTTTTATTTCATTATTTCAAAATAAGTCTTCATATTAAAACACATTAAAAACATTTTTAAACACTCACTAATGGTGAAAAAAAACTTCTACTCGTAGTTTATGTTGATTTGAAGGTAGCATTACGAAGTTTTAACATTGAGGAAACTCGCTAAACATGTCTATTTAGTCCTATTTGCCTTGAGATTAACTTCCTTGGGAAATCGGACTTAGAGGACAAACACAATCGAAAAGAGAAATATTCAGGGAATATTTCTGTTATATTGCATTCAATTTGAGAATAGATCCAACTACAAAGTCCATACATTTTCTTACATTTGACTTCGAAGTCAAGTAAAATTTAGGTAAAAAGTAAACAAATTTGCCTCAGATTTAGAAAATATTCATTATTTATTTCTCTGTTTTTCTTCATTGCAATGAGGTAAATTAAAAAGGAACTATTACGTAATTTTTCCGCGATAATTAATTACAATATTAAGATTACTTGGAAAGGAATTATGAAGTAATATTTCCTTCCTCTTCTTCCTGTCAAGTTAAATTCCTAAGTCTAGTTTACGTAATTTTAACTAACATAGGTCGATCGGCCCTCAATAATACGAAATTCAACCTTCAATGTATGTAACTTGTTCTTCAGAATATTAAATCCTGCAAAATTGCTTATAATCATTTTTACTGTCTGACGAACCGTTCTAGAAATCTTAGTTATACCTATGTATATCCAAAAGTCCACTTCAAAAATCAAACTTGCACAGATGAGTAACCATAAGAAATTACATACGGACATTCATTAAGGGTATCATAAGAATTGGTCTCACACCAATTTTACCTTTTTTACTTGTTAAATTACGATTAGACCTGTTAAACTATAGTCGGTACACTTGAAATAATTTTTTTTTTACAGTTTGCGTAATATTTATTAATTCCTTCGGACTGATCCAAAGGTTGTTATATTGTCGTGAAAAGCAACTGTGCCATCCAACAAACTTCATACATTCGAAGCTTCAGAAACTTTGAAGCATTGATAAAACGTACATGCTTCAAGGCGTTCGACTCTAAGCTTCGAATAATTTGAATCGTCAAATGAGCCTATCTTCGGTATTATTTTCTTAAAAATTTGTTTTTGAAGGTTTTTTTTTATATTTATTATTTTGTCCTTTCCATACCTTCGCAAATTTGTAATCTTACAAAATATTGTATTGTCATCGGGACTAAGTATACATTACATATTTTAAGTTACACGTCGATCAGATTATAAGATTTGACCCTAACTAACAAATGAAACTAAGATAAAAATTTCGATAGTTTGTCCAAAAATCCATAATCCCCAAACCAAATTCCCCAAGATATCGAATTGGACCATAAATAGCTAAATTTGTCTGACATATTGAATCTCTACATTTTGACAAAAATATTGTAATTCGCTACCCTGGAAATCTTTAGATATTGATTTTGTGTCGAATCTTGCATTTCTTAATTTTGACTACAAATTCGGAATTTACAACCACGACGGTTCTAATAATTTTGAGCAAAATCTGCCATCCCGACAACTCCCAGATATTGACTTTGAGTCACATTGGGTCATACGGGCAAAATTCGTTCGCCATCTTGTAGGCACCATATTCATTTTATATTATATAAAAGTGCGAACATTTTAGCACAATAACTCACCGAGAATTAGGGGTAAATATAGTACTAAAAATAGTGCACACACATGTAGCTTCGAAGCTTCGAATATCTTCTACTTGAAGATTGTTATTCGAATATTCCTCCGAAACTTCTTCGCAATTCCGAAAAGAATTCGAAACATCGAAAATCAACAGTTCTAAGCGATTGCAATTCATACATTTTATTCTTGAAACAAGAACGATATTACGCCAGTATGCATTAGACTTAAAGGTACGCGCGAGCAAGTAAGAAACTGTTGTATATTTTGTGGGCAATTCTCACAGAAGCTTGCATTTTCTTAAAAACGCCACATAAATACGAGTAATGGGCCGCAAATGTAGAATCAAATGGTCATAACTATTTTTTTTTCTGCATAGAAATTGAGTGCATTTGAACTACGGAGAGGGTAATTTCAAAATACACAGATGACAACAATTTTTATCATGCAATTTAACAATTTATTTCTTGAATTCAGACAAATACATGGTCATCAGTAGAATCAGCTACATTTAGCCAGAACGTTGGCAGTTATAATACTACCAGCACCACATGGCATGGCAATTCCTTCTCCGAAGAAAACTGAAAATTAATTTTATATCATTAAATAATATCAATTTATGACTTTTTAGAAATTAACTAACCAGCAATGAGAAGTGCTAAGAATATTCCCGAAACGTTCATTTTAGAATACAGTTTTCAACTATACAGTATTGTTAAATCTGTTGTCACTCCATATAAATACGATTTCTGTTGTAATAAAAGTAGTAACTGTAATCACGATTTCTGCATTTTATATTATGATCTGTACACGTTTACTTTTTTATGGGTAATTAGTTCTACACGATTACTCTATCTCACAATAGCACCAAATTCAGTAAGAAAGTTAAATACTTAATTATATTTTTGCGACACTCAAAACATGAGAACAGCAATGCAACAGTACGACCTTCGCTCCAACAGATAATAATAGCGTGAAAGTTATGAATACTATGATCCGTTTTATTAGTTCAATGCAATTAAGAACGTTTCTTGCTGCTACCAGTGATTTTCGTGTGCATCTATGTAATTATGACAATTTATTGTTAGTCCTGGTTATAGTTTTGGAATCTAGTTTTATCAAAATACTTATTTACCCTGAAAACATAAGCGAACATGATAACGCTTATCTTGTTGTGGCTAAAGATGTAAGGAAAGTTAGCATTGTAAACATTACATTCTTTAAACAAAGAGGCCAGTCGATTATAAAATCAAATTTATATGTATATAAAATTAAATTAATTTACCTATCTTGATTGATACTACACACCTGTACTGAGCTCTCAACTACTGCGGCAATAGAATTTGACTACGCTAAGTTTGGCTTATCGCACATCCTGTTTTCTCTACAGGGTGTTTCCGCTATGGAGATCCATAGGGCAGGAGGTGATAGCACTCACCGATAAAAACTAAAATTTTGAATAGCAGGGGGGGAGCATATCAACAATTTCGAAGTTACAGGGTGATTAGGAGAATATGCTAGTTTTTCACAAAAATCACTGCATCTAAAAAAGTACAAGGTACATGTCACCGTTAAGAAACCATTCATTGTACGAGAAAAACTCGATGGCCTCTCTCCTTTCTGGAGCTATAGAAGTCTAAAATAAAAATTTCGGAATGTCTTACCTTTTTTTACTTTTACCTTTTTACCTAGTTTTTTTATTATAAAATCTGTATTCTCTGGACCATCCTCTTCAATTTGACCTATTACACCTATGTGCTAACTGTCACCGTTAAATAGTTATTGTATGTTGCATTAGTGACTAAAAACACGGTATTTAAAACAAGTTAACAAGCAAAAATTGGATCAATTATTATGATACCGTAGGTAGATAAATGCCCGTATGTAATTTCTTATGGTCACTCATCTGTGCAATTTTGACTTTTGAAGTGGTTTATCGCATATATTTCTAGAACGGTTCGTCGGACAGTAAACATGATTATAACCAATTTTATAGGATTTCATATTCTGAAGAACTCTTCGGTACATTAAAAGCGTATAAGATTGATCGTTTTCAAAGGATGTGTAATAATCCTAAATTTTTATATGGCAACACCAAGAAGGAGTTACCAGATTTAGCGAAATTATATTTAATATTTAAATAAAAACATTGTATAAAATTTCAGCTCTCTGCGTTAACGCGGTCTTAGGCAGTGTCCAAATATATAATGAAGAACGAAATTTTTGTATGGCAACCCTACGAAGCAGTTACCCATTTTCGAATATTATTTTACTTATTTTTTAGAAAGTCCGTGTGCACAATTTCAGCTCTCTAGGTACATGCGTCGCTCTCGAGTTATTATGAGGACAGACGGACGAAAATACGTACAGGCGGACAGACGCGCAGAGGGACATGCAAAAATCAAAATAACTTTTAATATTATGCACCCACGCAAATCATTTTGCTCTACCAGCATTATGTGTATGCATTACAAGCTTAATGACAAACTTAGTATATTCTATGATTTCATTCTCTGTCTAGGGTATACAAATATCGTTTAATTTCGGATGACCTGAATAGGTTGTGAGCTAATAATTTTTTAATAACTCAAGGCCGTATATATAGATCACAAATGGGAGGGGCTTAACCTAGTAGGCTAATACCCCTTAGAGATGAAAGAATAACTGGGAATTATTGTGAAGTCAGTAATCGGAATGCTTGTGTTAATTTAATATACATATTAATTTTCTAAGCATATTAATTTGTGATGACATTCCAATTGAATTGAAAATTCCATTCGTTGTGTTTGAATACTTGTTGTATATTCCTATTTTTACACCCTTGATTAAATCTAAAGGGTGTACTAAGTCTACACCCATGCATCAAATTAAAAGTTATTTTGATTTTTACATGTCCGTCCGTCCATCCGCCCGTACTTACGATAACTCGAGAACGCGTGCACTTGGAGAGCTGAAATGGGAGAGCTGCATATGGGTTTTTTTTAAAAAAAATTGGACAAATCGGGTAATTCCTTCATAGGGTTATCATACGAAAATTCCGTTTTTCACTACAGATTAGGACAATGCCTGAGAGCGTTGAAATTTTGTACATAGTGTTTACATAAAAATAGTAAATATAATTTCAAAAATGGACTAAATCGGGCAACCTCTTATTAGTATTGCCATATAAAAATTTAGTATTTTTACGTATACGGTGAAAACGATAAGTCCTATATAGTTTTAACGTACTGAAAAGTTCTTCTAGCCCAGTCAAATAAGGCCAAAAAAGTGGCAAACCTCGGAATGGAAGCGAACAAGCTGTAAACTGGAATAAACCTTTGTTTGGGCATTGTAAAGACTGGGAAAAAAGTCTCATATAATCTCGTGTCGGCCTCACTAGATATTCACGGTCAAAAGTCTCGAAAATCGACTTTTTTTCAATTATCTAGTTTTCTATGGAAAATCCGTCATTCAAGATCATTATTAAACTTATACATTATAAAATTATCTAAAATTTTCAATCGAAGCATTTTTCGTATCTAAAATCGTATCGAGGTACAGCGCAGAGAGGGCAAGCGCGAGTTACATATCCAACACCGGAAGCAATTTAGACACTGTCCTTCTGCAACAGTTCCACGAAACCATTTAAATTCATTAAAATAGCTCCATATCCACATTTCTGGAAATACGGAACTTTTATTTTTCAAGTCAAATCGAAAGTTTTGTTAAAGTTACCAAGTAAAATAATTTAATCATAAAAGTTAGTTCTCGGTAGAATATTGTAACGTAAATTACGAAAAAAAAATTGAATCTTTTATTTATTTTTATTTTATTAAATTGTAATTATCTTAACTGGCACAGTCGGTAGGATATTAAAAAGTATCCACGGTAAATTGCTAAATTAATTACTTGTGTCGCGAAAATTATAACGACGGATTATCGTGAATAAATTTCGCATACCAACGGTTTATTGGTAGCAGTGCACAAGTGCAAGGTTCGAATCTCAAAAATCTATCGAAGGATTATCGACAGAATCAGCAGAAAAATCGACCCTGGTGGGTTTCCACCCATTAGTTCCCAAAAGACCTACATTGAAGTATACACCATATCCAGCATACTTTATTGAGGATACCATTGTCATTTTCACGAAGTATTATCGTAAAAGTAAAATAATAGAATGGTTCATTATAATGTTACTAATACTAGTAACGAACAGACAGAAACTGGAAATTCACAACCTGAACAACACGGACTTCTACCAATGAAACTAGAATAAGCACTGTCCTGGGTTACTATCTTCCACAGTTTATGGCCAGTGTAACGGGCAAGCATGCCTCAATGCCTCATCAACACCAAATAGTTCCGATGGAGACAGTGTGCATGAAGTCCTCGAGCTTGGGCAAACTACTGTAACGGATATCGAGGACGATGATAATTATGTCGACATTGACCTTGGGTAACCTCGTGACGAAGACGCCGACGAACACGAATAATTTTAAATACGCTATTTTGTATTTGGTCTTAATAATAAATAAATAAAAAATGAAATTCTTTGCCCCACATAGCGTTATACGCTAAATACGCCCGTAAACGGATGTCCGCTTTCCCTCTCCGCACTGTACCTCGAAAACGGTTTTAGATAGAAAAAATGCTTGTAATGAAATTGTGGTAATTTTATAATCTATAAGTTTCATTATGGCTTTGAATGACTTAAACTAGATAATTGAAAAAAATCGATTATCGAAACTTGAATATCTACTGACGCCGACACAAGATTATATGAGACTTTTTTCCCAGTCTTTACAATGCCCAAACAAAGGTTTATACCAATTTACAACATGTTCGCTGCCATTCCGAGGTTGGATGCTTATTTCACTGGGGTATTCAGAATATGAAATCCTATAAAATTGTTTATAATATTTTTTTCTGTCCGACGAACCGTTCTAGAAATATATTCGAATAACCACTTCAAAAATCAATCTTACACATATGGTGACCATACGAAGAGATACACAAGTTTTCATCTAGAGTATCATAAGAATTTGTGTTAGACCAATTCTAGCTTCTTTAATTGTTATTACAGATATTTAAGTAAATTCCAAGAAAAAGCATTAGAAAAGCAAGAATTGGTCTAAGACCAATTCTTATGATACCCTAGAGATGAATTTGGTAGGTCATCCATCTGTGCAAGTTTGATTTTTGAAGTGGTTTTTTGTATATTTTTCTAGAACGTAATTTTACTTTTTTTTAAAGCCCAAGTGAAAAATTGCAGCTCTTCAAGTACACGCGTTCTCGAGTTATCGTGAGGACGGCCAGACGGACATGCAAAAATTAAAAAAACTTTTAATATTATGCGTGGGTGTTCAATCGATTTTGCTTGCCATCATTATTTCTGTGCGTTACAAACGGAATGCCAAACTTATTATACCCTATAGATTTCATGTAGGGTATAAAAATTGATTGGAATTAGCATTACGTATTCTCAGAAACCCAATACTCTTCAGTACGGAGTATAGTTTAATAAGAAATTACGTCATTTACGTTAAATTTTCTCTCCAAGCTTTTCCAGTTTATCCTTTTGCCAGTACTGATTCCCACAGGCACCTTCGTTTTTCAACACTTTGCACTAATTTTAAATCAAAATTGCGTTCAACCATTTTTAAATAAGTTTTACCAATTCACAGACTCCTGACTAAAAAACTTTGTGTCTGAGCGCCAGAATGCCTGTGAGTGCCGTTCGTGACAAAACACTTTTCGAATAGTGAATGTGGATGGATTTAAATGGAGTTTTCTTAATTTAGACTGAGTAAATGGGGAGGTTTCCAATGGGGTAAAATTTTCTTACGTTTTGGGGTGCTTGGGGTGGGGGTGGTAAATACCTCCCTTGGGGTTGTCCAATTTGGGCCGTGTCTGATATGAGTCGAGAGCCGAAAGTGGTGAGTCGACAGTGGTGAGTCGAGATACGAGAGTCGATATTACAGAGTAGAGTAGAAAAAGTTAAAAAATTTAAAAAAAGGTAAAGAAAATTAAAAGTTAAAAAAAGTTAAAAAAGTTAAAAAGAGTTAAAAAAGTTAAAAGGGTTAAAAAAGTTAAAAAATTAAAGAAGGTTAAATTTAAGTTAACTCGTGATTCGATAGTAGAGATTCGAGAGTCGAGATCAAGGGTCGACATACGAGAGTCGAGAGTGGAGAGTCGAGAACGGAGAGTCGAGAACGGAGAGTCAAGAGTGGAGGGACGAGGGAGTGTATAGAATTTATGACTAAAAATGTAGTAAATAAAATATATTTAAAAAACTTTTAAAATAAATAACTTTCATACATAAACTGTACCAAATAGTAAAAAAATATTTTTTTCTTTCTATATGGTATACACAAGAAAAGTGCAAAATATGGAATGCTAGAGCTCAGATTAAATCTTAAAAGTTTGGCATGAGCTACAGTTAGACAATTGTGATTATAATTATAGTTATAGTTTCCACACTCGCTTATCCGGCTGAAAAAAATCAGGAGTATTGCCCCCTTCAAGAAGGCAGGAGAAAGGCTGCAGTCCGCTGTGACTGAGGCCTTCGAATCTTCCTGTCCTAGCAGCACGCGCATTGGAAGAAAACCTATACCGGGGTGGAACGACAGTCTTTGTGAACTCCGTTAGGCATCGATAAGGCATTTCAATAAGCCCTGGTGAATCCAGCGCGAGATTCAGAATAACTGCAAGAGGCTTGGTGGTAAATTGAAAAAAGACAGGCCTTTGTAGACTTCTGCGAGGGGCTTGACGGCTATCGTCAACCGGTTAGGCTGCTATGGGGTCTTAGGATTGACCCGTCAGCCAGGCTAAGTATGCTGAGAAGGCTAGGTGGCTCCTTTATGGCATTGAAGGAAGAAGCCTGTAGACTTTTTCTCTCGACGCATTTTCCATACTGTAGGCTTGAAGAATACCGGCAGTTGTGTGCCGAACATCCCCTACCTATCTGCACTGGTAGTGATTGGTCCACTGCTGCCTCCTCCGCATTTAAAGCCTCAGGTCCAGACCGTATTTTGTATACCCTTCTTAAGGCAGAGAGTATCGCATTTGGATATGTCCCTGAGGTATGGAGGAAGATGAGCGTTGCTTTAGTTCTGAAGCCCGGTATGGCTTCTTGCACGCACCCGAAGAGTTTTCCAACCATAAATCTCTCCCCATTCATTTTGAAATGCCTAGAGAGGCTTGTGGATGAATATATGAAGGGAGTAGCTGTAAATGCTTCTCATATAAACACCTCACAGCACGCTTACCGGAGGGGCAGATCTACGAAGGCGGCGGTCCATTCAATGGTTACTGTCATTCAGCGGGGACTGGATCGTGGACTCTTTACCTTGGGAGTATTTCTGGATATCGAGGGGCTTTTGACAGGGCCACCTCCGAATCGCTTTGTGACTCAGATCGGCGCCATGGTGTTGACCGCACTGTAGTGCAATGGATCGACCAAATGTTCAGACGACAATACTTAGTTGTAAGGTGGGCGGCCGAACCTCTCTCAGTGTGCTGGTAGAGAGAGGCTATGCGCAAGGTGGCATGCTTTCCCCAGTACTCTGGTGTATTTTAGTTGACTCACTCATTGCGGTGCTGAAAAATATGGGATTCTCATGTGAGGGTTATGCGGATGACATCCTTCTGCTCATTTTATTTTAATTATACAAGGTATCAGACTAGAAATTTTGTAAGAGCAATGACCATCGAAGTAGCGATAAATGAGAGACATTATTCCGGTGCTCTACGGAATTAATAGTTGCTATTGATATGCCACCGCTAATATTCCGAAAGGCCTTCTTCTGGATTTTGTCTAACGCGGACAATACAGTGCGTCCAGCCACTACCCAAACTGGAAATTATATTTTAATCTAGGCCTGATATGAGACTTGTAAATTTGTGCCGAGTCTGATGTTGTAAAATATTTCTTGCATCTTTGCAAGAAACCCAGGCATTTCATTGCGTTTTTGGCAATACCAAAAATGTGATCGGACCAACTAAGATTGTTCGATAATTCAGTGCCTAATATTTTAGGAGATGGTGAATTCGAGATATCTTCACAATCAACGGAATTGGTTTGAGTGGGAGTTGGAATACGTTTGAGTGGTAATAAATAGACAATATTGCATTTTGGAAGCATTAAACAAGACCCGATTTGATCTGCCCCAACCAAGTATTGCTGTGGGGTCATAGTTTAGTGCACCGAAAACGTAGCCAACTATAACATTCCCACGGGAATCAACTATAGAGTTGAACGAGTACATGAAATCAAGGGTGATTTCATCTGCAAAACTATGAATAGAATGGAAAGTGAGAGCTAGCAGATCTTTAATAAAAATTAGGAAGACACTTCTGGACTGGAATCACTACATTATTTTAAATTCTTTTATTTTACACAAAATTCTTACGAATCACGTAAATTATGGGGTAACCCGAGATGTGTGACCGTTAGTATCGCTAAAAAATATATGCATATGTATCTTGAAATAAAAGATATAATAACACAAAGAAATGATGCAATCTTTATATTAAAAAGAAATCACTTAACTAATTACTGATTATTATTTCGACACATAAAAGAATGAACGAACGATCGGAACGGAACGGAATTAAATCAATTTCATTTAAATTCTTTCTTTCCATAAATACATACATAAGCTCCGATTTTGATAGATAAGCAAGAAATGCATGAGTCGACAGCATTTTTGATTTTTTTTTTCCTATTGTTGACTAGGCGAAAAATGCCTGAAAACGTTAAATATTATAATTAAAACAATGCAAGGGACAATTGGTGGATCAAGTTCTTTATTTTGAAGGAACGCGTGGCGCCCAATATATTTATTTTGTTGTATTATCTTGTTTGTGAAGTGAACAGAAGCCTACCTTTAAACTGAACTAGCTCTGTTATACCTCAAGATGTCGCAATCAAATTTGATAACTTACTTCAAGAGATTTAAATAAATTATGGTATTTTCTTTTAGCCTTCAAACGCACTATTTTGCCTTTTTCGTACGCTAAACAGCAGCCCATTACCAATATGGCCTTGTTCTGATTTTTAAAAGTGGGTTGAGTGTACTAATATGAGAATGATTCATTTGCCTTTTCAATATGAATATTCAACAATGGCTACGCTAATTATATTTTATCAATCCATAAATCCTAGACATTTTCAGACTCAGCCTTCATAATGTACCTATATATAAAAACGTATCTGTATATCCATATTTGTTTACTTAAGTTATTTTAGTATTTTTTCAAGCTACGCGACCATGAATTTTATCCTTATGTAATGTTCTTCGAATTGTTTGTACGGAAGAAGCCGTCTTACCTTCAAAAGGGAGCTTTTCGTGAATTTTTTAGCTGAAAGGAAATTATTTGATGATGACAATGCGAGAATTCTGTTATTCGTTTTTCTTCTTCTTAAAGATGTTTTTCTTTAGATGCCACCATGTAGCATGTATTAAATCACGGTTACTTTATGTATCCTTATTGTTGGTCTACTTTCATCTGTTGCTTATGCTTAGATTAAAGGTATTTTATTTTATTCTTAAGGAAATAGGAACATTAAAAAATCAGCTGATTAATTTTTATGACCAATTTGGGGCCCAATAAGCCAAATTACACTAAAAGAAGCTACACTGTAAAAAATATGCTCAATATTTGCCACAAAGCTTAGACATTTTTCGCGATACATTTTAAGGAATATTCCCTACATTTTACGGAAAAATATCTAAGCTTTGTGGCAACAATTCTACACATTTTGTACAGTGTAATTGCACAATAATTACACTTCAAAATACATATATTACTATAAACTTAGGCTTTAGCTTTACATAACTTCATAATTCACTGATTCAAATCATATGGGTAAAAAGCGAAAAATGTGGTATATGTGGAGCATGTAAACTTAATTTCGAGAGCCACTAGTTTGTATGAATAGCACACTCCATTTTTTTTATTTCCTTAATTATCTTTATTCCCTAAACTTTATGTGAATGCAACATTAATTTCCCGCGGGAAGCAGCTCAACCTAAACTATAATGTTGCCTCGCTGTTATTTCTCGCCGACTTTGCATGCATATGTTACGCTTAAGCATTGTAAATCGATTGAAAGTAAGAAACCTTTTTAATTTTTAAAAGTTTTATATTTATTCGTTCCATCGGAATTCTTAAACTTCCAACTACTACATAAATAACATTTAAGTGAAATGTCATCCTAACAGGAAGGGTTTTTTGTACAATTTACTTAATGTCGATGTATAAACTTTTGCAGGTAGTACAACAGTAAGTTGAATATTTATCTTTTAATTTAAATTAAAAACTAAAAACATTTATCTAGTCAGCATAATAATTGAAAATGTCAGTGTATGCGGAAATTACTAGTTTTTGCGTCCAGTTTAAGCTAGTTTGCGTCCACCAAGGTGCCAATTAACATTCAGGTTAAAAAAAAATTATAAAAACAGCTTTTATATGGGGGTGTTAAATAAATGTCGCTTTGATAGATACGACTTCACTACATTTTTGTTATTCCTGATTTTAAAAGTCATTAAAAAATAACAAGTTGTGATAAAATTCACAGTAACAACATTCTTCAGATTAAAACTAATTCAAATCAAATCGTATTGTAAAACAACAAATCAACCAAAAATTTCATTAAATTAAAAGGAACAAATTAAGAAAGAATTATATAACATAATAGAATTCAACGTTTTATAAATTAGAATAATAAAGTAAATTTTTTACCTTGAAGCTATATTTAGTTCAACATACTTTTAAGCCAAACTTGAAGATCTCTGCGTCTTTCCTTTCAATTTTCATTAATGATCTGCTTACCCTTTCTATCAAAGCCATCCATAGTTTTGTCGATGACAGTACCTTGATTTCGCTTACTCCTTTGACACTCTTGCGGACTCCAGAGGGAATGTCACATGTGTTAACGAGATTGAATGATTAAATCATTGAATAACGATCTTGACAATATTCTCGCTTGTGCAAATTGATCGCGTCGAAAAATTTTCTTAGCTTCAATGTTAAATGGGACTTATCGCCTAACCTAACTTGAATTTGTACCATTTTCGAATAAATTATTTAGAACACGTATGTCTTCGGTTGGGACTTCGGGAGTTCGAAGTGTTAACTCTGGATTGCATTTCAGGGAAAGGTCATACCATTTTCATCCTGTCACGCATTTCTGAGAAATGTATTTGTGCCATCGCCTTGCTCATTTTTTTTTTTTTTTTGGTTCCGTACCCGTACTAAGCTTCCGCTGTCCGTCTGTCTTTCACCGGGCTGTATCTCATGATCAGTAATAGGTAGACAGTTGAAATTTTCATGTGTATTTCTACTGTCGTTATAATAACAAAGAATAAAAAACAATTTTAAGGGGCTCCCCAAACAAGAATCCTGATTTTTCGGCGTTTTTTGCTCGACCTTAACAATCGCTGTAATAGGTAGACACATCAAATTTTCAAAAAAGTCAGTAATACTAAAGCTGCTATAACAACAAATAATAAACTAAAAAGTAGGGGTCATTACGGGTCACTGGGGTGACCATGGTAAATGACTGGGTATAGCGGCGAACGATTTCTGCAGGAGCTGTAAAGACTCGGAGGATATCGAATCCGTCCAATACTGCTTTGCGAATGCCCCGCTCGGATGAATAAAAGAAGTAGGCTATTGGGTAGCTACTTCTTTTCAAATCTGGGGAGCTGCAAAATAAAGATTTTAGATATATCCTGAGTTTTCTGCGAGAAGCAAAATGGATCTAGTTAAAGAGTCTTGGAGATATCGCGAGTTCCATGGGGTCTAGGGGCACAATGGACCCACTAGAGGTCTAAGTGATGCAGGCTAATTGTCTTGCGGAACCCGTCTTACCTAACCTAACCTAACTCGTTTCCCTTTATCAGGGTTATTGTATTTTTTTCCGTAATTGTACTTCAATTTAAAATAGTTATTAATTACTTTCTGTGATCTAACTATTCATTTTTTTACCAATAAGTATTAAATTTTTTGTTCCATTAAGCTAAGATGCACTCACTGATAAATTATTCACAAGTTACAATGTGAGCAGTGCAACCAAACACACTAACTATCACTGAAGCTTAAAATCGCTTAAAATGAAGAATTCAATCCGCTCACTGGCAAACCCGTGTATGCTCGTCATTCGTCACTCATTTCATACAAATGCAAAAATCTGAACCGTTATTGACAGCTAAGAACCCATGCTTGGAAAAATTCTCATGAGGCTATTTGAATTTCCCTAAGTGTAGAATGAGAAGAGCAACGTGAGTGGAAGGAATCATATTGAAGAAGTTCGTTCTGAAAGGGATTACAGGGACTTGTAAGGGCCAATAATAGAAAACATAGTCCCACTTTTCTATCTTCACAATCCAACTAACAACAATGTAATATAATCTCCCGGAAGAAAATCGCAATGCTCATCAAATTGTTGGTACTCTTTTCATCCAATTTTCGTAATTATGGGTAATTCCCAATTATATAATACCCTCTCAGAAATCATAAAAAGCAATTATGTCTCGAAAGCACAGAAAAGATAAAAAGAAAATGTTGTAATTTCACCTGAAGTATTTCAAGGAAAAAGTTTCTCAATAAAAAGCTTTTATGTTGCCTACTAAAATTTTTTTATTTTAAAAGTTTTAAGCATCCCATTTACATATATTATATACATGTATACAAGATACACTTATGTACACCTTTACATAGATTCGCCATGTTTAAACGAAAAATATCTAATAACATCCTTTTTTTCTTTTACAGAGATGAAAATAAGTATACCGAGATTTACAAAGAAGTCGTGGCTGGCATTTCCAGCTCTGAGGGGAGCTTACAAGCACGTCCAGGTAAAAATCTTATTTTCAACAAATTCTCACCTTGCCCCGCCCTTTCCTGCCTGCTCTAGTATAGAGTCTCTTCTTATTATTATTTTCCGGAAAAATGCTTTAAGACATTGTACAACTGAAAGCCATTTTATTTCTTTCCAGCTCAGAGTAGAATTTCGTCCAGAATCATTTGATGGAATCATCCTATTAACGGGCGAAAGGGATGATCTGACTGGGGATTTCATGGCTCTCCTAATACATCAAGGATTTATTGAATTTTGGTAAGATGAATTGGATTCTAGGATTCAAGACTGTGCTTCGTTTACCTCTATATCTAATTAAATGATAATACGGGCATGTGTAGTTTTTGTATATATACTATGTATGTATGTGTGTATCTTTAAGATAAATTCAGCAGTCCCATAATAAGTCGGTACGGATGGTCGCCTATGGGGAAAACTATGGTATCTGTTTGATATAATGGTCTGTCCCTTGGAAATGAAATGACCCCTGTTAGCCATAAATGAAATCACTAATCGAGGGAATCTCCTAGCGTACGACGAACGAAATTAAGCACCCTAGCAGAATAATTATAAGGACTAGGCACATTAATTGCCTATAAATTGAATCTGTGGTGGCACTTAGATCTATGGTTTCCAAGGTGATATCCTTGGGGACAAATGTCACTATACGAGTATTTTCTCGGAGCATTAATTATATTAGAATGCAAGATAAATTCTAGGTTATATTATTACATTGCTCGTTATTAACTTTTTATCTGACCTCGTTGATTCATTGAACAATTATTAATGAATTATCAAGATCTCATGGTCATTTGATTATAAGGATTTGGGCCTGAATTACTCAATCTGTTAAACTAGATAGTAAGGTATGTGCTTTCGTTGGGACTCAGTATGTATGTATATATGCTGACAATTGAATTATTATTCATTTTAATTACTATACGTACATGTAAAGCTTTCATATGATTTCAATTCGTCCAAGCATGTTCATTACATTGATACTAATAAGGAAGTTTTGTTAAGAAATTTTACCGTCTAATGGAGCCATCTAGGTCTCCCATAGTTTTAAATATGTGTGTACATAGTTTATAATGTTGGAAGCCCCAAGGCCCCAAAGAGTCCCGTCGGTAATTAGTATTGCATTTTGCAGTAGATAATTGAATAGTTGGAAATATGCTACAGAACGTAATGGAATGCTTATGGGGTGACAGATGCGACCTTGTCGAGCTAAAGGGTGATAAATGTTTTTTTTTAATTTGAAAAATCAGAGGCTCTGCCGCTATCACCAGTACATCGTTCCATATCGAGTTTTTTAAGGTTGCTACGAATCAGAAATTACCTCCACGTTCTTCCATCTCTCCGAATTTTTCCACTGACATTCTAATACTTTGTTTACATGTCCAGTCAAAATATCAAACAGGTACGTTTCAACTTTCTAAACTATACTAAAAATAAATTCTTTTATAATTAATCCAGTGCAGTCAGGTTCAGGAAAGTAGACACCCACCCTAGCTTCCTCATTAGTGAGGGAGCCGTCGGTGAAAATTTTTAAAGCGGACCGGGGAAGGCTCGATAAGACACTGCCCTCAGTCAATGATTCGCTTACAAGAAAGCTCTCAGAGAATCCAGGCCCAAAACGAGGGTCAGGTACATTCTCAATCCGTGGCATACTGGCCAAAGGGTTTTCCAAGTCCAGACCATACCCCAGAGAGCAATGAGAAGAGCCAGTCCAGACGTCCTATCAACATTCCCATGAGCGCAATCTGCACACAGCCCTTTTGGCATTTGCCTAAATGACAAGATCCAGGGGTGTCAGGTTAAATAGGACCGCAAGAGCAACAGTAGTCATGGATGGCATGGAGCCCGTAATTCCCAAGCAGGCAAGCTTTTGCAGGCCCGCCAGCTTCTGAATCACAGTCCCCACTAGCGCCCTCAGCCACCATACACAGGAAGCACGAGGTGTACGTCTAGTGCACAACCCTCTGTCTCATGCCCTCATAGCCACAATAACTTTTTCCTCTACGTGCAATCCCCATGTCAGCTTCGAGTCTGGGTAGACACCAAGGAGCTTGACATGAGGCGAGTGTTGCAGTGTGTCCAAAGAGCTTTGGAAGAAAAAAGTAAGAAAAAAGTACCCAAGCTTACGTCATCTGAAAAAGAGCACCAAACTGGTCTTTGTTCGGTTCAATTTCATATCGCGACGGATGCACCAATCCACAACAATACTGAGGCCTCGTTTCATGAACGCACAAGCAGCAGCAAGTTTGAGCTTACTAAACAGACGTACCTTTAGATCATATACTGTCCTTTATTAAAATTTTCATTGCATCCCTAATAAGATCATACTGTCTTACAATCTGTTAATCTTTCACTCCAACCCGAAACAGGTTGAATACCCGTACTCATCCAAATTGTCTACTGACAAAACTGAAGGTAGAGTGGGAATGCTTACAACAAAAACCAAATCTCTTTTATATACATTACATAAAATTATATAGAAATTGCAGGAGCATCCCTTGTACGTCCACCAGCATTCTTTTAATGGACTTCCAGCAAGTAAATGCTGTGTCTAACCAACATACCTAGTAATTAAGGTTTTTAGGCAGATTCCTTAAATTGAACCAATTATTATTATTTGTATTTTTAAGGGCAAACACCCTCATCAAAACCATTTTGTTTTGACTTTTATTTAAGTAGACGAGAATTGGCTCAGACTCTGTAAATCGTTTCTTCTAAGCGCTCCCCAGACCTCATTAGCATTCAATTTTCTCTCCCATTTTCCAAACTTAAAAAAAGCACCCACAATGGATCAGGGATGGGCGCAAAATTTCTCCAAGACTTCTTGTCGCTGCCATTTCCTACTGCCAACGATGATAATTCATTCAATATTTAGGGCATTGTTCCTAAGTTAGTCATTTGTTTACAGAAGTAATCCTGATTATATAGTGTCGCCCCTCGCACTCGCTGTACCACTTCGCTTTTTGGCATGACAGCTTCTCTAAGTGTTTTGAAGAAATTCTGATAAAACTTTCAAACTTTTCACTTTACTTAAATGTTTAAACACGTACACGAGAAATTCTCCGACGTGTTCGCATGAAGCGTTCGTTCGTTCCACTTCATAGGATCTGAAATAGATGACTAACAAATACGTAGACAATTAGGGGTACCTAGTCCTTCAGTCCTTTATATGAGACTCATTTTCTCTGTGGAAAAGCGACATTTTAGCATCCGACAACTTAATTGGAATGAAGTTTGGAATCAGGGATAGAAGGGTGTTTGCTGTGGGAAAAGATGCAATACACATTGTGACATTAACTGAACACATGTCTGAAGTGAGATGTCAACTATAATTAAACTCATTAATTTCAGGTTTGACTGCGGCTCGGGTACTGGAAGTGTTCGGTCAAAGGAAACAGTTTTGCTTAATCAGTGGAACTCCGTGACAATATATAGGCATCGATGGGATGCATGGTTGATTCTAAATCATGGCGGTAGAGTGCAGGGCCGTTCAAAGGTAAGTGTGCTACGGATCTAACTAAGTTCCAAGAATAGACTGTGGTTGTATGCTCGTTTACTACAAAATAGATATTACTGTCAATTTGTTGGTATTTAGATAGGCAGGTGCAAAACATATAAACGTAAAAATTGATTTGTATTTTAATTAATTATTAATTATTAATATCGATTTATAAAGAATAAATTATGCCTATCATCATCCCAATGCTACACTCTTATAATATAAAATCCAACTTATGGAAACAATTAAACTTTCTCTGGAGGAGGTGTTATGATGGTCATAAGGTTTATCAGGTGATAAAGCGGACATACGATTCGTCTAACATCAGCGAAATAACCAAGGGAGAACTCCAAGAGTTGAACAAATAGGGGGCTAATAATTGTTGCCTTGCGGTTTATTCATAATTAGTCCTCCTTACACGTAAAATAGTGGGTAATTCTTGTCCAAAAAGCTGGACGACAGTTACTCTTGAACTTAAAGCTCAAGCCAAATAATGGTATATTACTCGATTTAAACTTAATTGAAGTATTAACATAAAATATCGCTTAAAATGGAATTTATTAAGAGGAGTCAGTACTCAGCAAAAGTTTCAATTTAGATACCAGCGAAGCTGCAGGCAATAAAATTTACTATCGTAGATTTGTGTTCTGAAAATGAGAAAATTCATATAAAATGAGCCTAGACCGAGACCACAAGCCCCATCAGAGATATCTAGCGCAAAAGACAGAAACCCAGCAAGCGACAATTTAAGACGGAGAATGAAAATTTACGGTTCAAAGAAATTAAAAATTTTTAACGAGAATTTACTATCCTAAATTTTTTTTTGCATATAATTGTTAAATATACTATTTTGCTTTGTATTTCAACAACTTGCAACGAAATATTGCAATTTCTCATAGGTGAAATATCATTAGAAAAACCAGGACTATTGGAGTCAAATAATTGAAAAAAGCGCCACTAAAAATGAGAAAAACTCGACGTTATGTGCTAGATCTGGCTTTATCTTTCTAAAATAGTCACAATCTACAGAAATGAGAATTCCTACTAAAAAGACTTCAATTTCTACCATTTTTTATAAGTTTCCGAGCCAATATCTCAATTCCACTAATTTTTTTTATTTTTCCCACCATTATTTACTAGACCTCTTCATTACCTTTCATTTAAGATATGAATCATTATTCTGCTACAAATTGTTTGCCAGAATTCGGATTGAAAAATGTATGAAACTTGCAAATCTTGGGACTGACTCCTCTTAAAGCAATATTAATGTGTTAAATGCAACTTATTCCGCTAACCGCAGTATGATTTTTTATTGCAAAATAATGCTTCTATTAGTAATGAATAACAAAAAAAATACCAAAGGTGCTGCAAAACGGTCGAATAGCTGTTGCAACTTTCCTGAATACCTATACCAATTCGCAGCTTTTTATGTTGCCCGCAATATATATTTTTTTATATCGATGAAGAAAGATTTGCTTTTTTTGGTGCCATATTGCAAAAAAAATTATAAAAGTTGGGTTGAAATTTTCTAATCTTTGTTGGTCATAATCTTCTAAGTTGCAACATCAGACAAGGTCCGCAAACTAAAAAGAAAATAAGCAAACAACTTTTTTGTTTTTATTTTGCACTTTTTGCAGTCGTTCAAATATTGCAAAAGCTTTGCAAAGTTTACGCAGTCCTTCATATATCCAATCACATCAGAATATAAATTTGCTAACCTCTACCTGAGACCTCTACCACGCAAATTTTACAATTTTCAAATAACGAATTTATTTAGAATAAAAATATTTGCTTTCACTGCCGCTGCTACCTTCGACTTAATCTAATTCAGCTTTAAGGACGGCCGCTGTACTGTGTGACAAGACTTAAACAATTTTTTAATTTACTGTAACACGGACTAATAGAAAATGCGCAATTAGCCCTGTTCACGGAAAATAACCGCAAAAATGAGATACATACGTGCTAAAGCTTATGGTTAATAAATGGATAATTTTGAGGAAATTTTGTGTTTCATTTGCCGCAAAAATACAAATAGTGGAGCTATTGATAATGTAAAGAAAAGAAGAATAATAAATATCTTTAGCGAAGACAAAATGGGAAGGTAAACTTTATTGTCGGATTGTCAAATGTGAGAGTTTATCAAAAGTTTCAGAAGCTGTTCATTTACGAGAAAAGCATAAACGCATTTCTGAAAAAAAAACACGTGAAGTTCTTACAGTCCCAGTGAGTAGCCCACCGTTGGCACCACAGCTGTTCGATTTTAGAACAAAATGTTTATTTTGCGTTGAAGAAATTAGAGAGGATTTTTTGATGAAAGAGCGCAACAAACTTCCCGGGAAGCGTATCGAAATATAAATAAAATAAGTAAAAAACGAGTTTTCAAACAAAACTGAGGCCAAGCCGCTTGAAAAAGTAGAAAATAAACACACACAGAGGTGGACTCAGATTTTTTGATTGGGACATTTCTCTTGAATATTCTTTCTCTTTATGAATGAAATCACTTATTACCTCTGATTGATCATACTGAAATATATCGGTGATTGTCAGCGAATAAAATCTGAGTCCACCTCTGTGAGTAAAGAAAAGTTTATTTTCTACTTTTTCATGCGGCTCAGTTTTGTTTGAAAACTCGTTTTTTACTTATTTTATTTTCTGCCTTTTTCACGTTAACTAAATTGTTATTACGTGCTGCATGGAGATATTTTAAAACAATTTTATGACGGCTGAAAAGACACTGATTAACCAGTTTTTCATAAAATTTATTCGAGTAAAAATTATTTTTATTTACAGAACTTTTGCGTCAAAATAACGCTAATGAACAAAAGCTTATAATTGAAAAATTTGTTTGCTAAATACACCAACGAAAGTTAAATTTTAGTTGTTGCCTGAGTTTTCTTTACGGCTGCGACGCACTTCGCTATGGTTAGTGATGCTCAAAACTATTTTGTCGGAAAATTTTCCGGAAAAGTCGGAAAACTCCCGAAATTTTCGGAAAATTTTCCAGAAAAATTGGAAAACTCTGCATTTTCCTGAAATAGATTTATCACTAATCATATCGATGAAAATTTTTCCGATGATTTTCCCGCTATTCCGGGTTTTCCATGCAGTTTTCCACAAAAGCAACTTTATGCAACTCATTTCGCTCTACAACTTTGTCTTAGGTTGCAAAACGCTCAAACGCTTCCTTGGTCGTAAAAACTCCGGAAAAGCGTTTTACATGAATTTTCCTCGATTTTTTCTGCAAGTTTTCACCATTGTCGGAGAGAAAGTAATGATGCCAGTTGATAGGGAACTTGATCCTGCATAATGTAGGAAACTTTTCTACCGGAAAATTTTTCGGAAAAATCGGAAACTCTGTATTTTTCCTGAAACGGATTTATCACTAATGAGATTTGTACCAAATTTTGAAATGATTTTTCCCGATTTTCCGGGTTTTCCATGGAAATTTGATAGATTCAATTGTCACTCGACATGAACCTATGTGCCAAATTTCAGCTCGCTGTGATGACGAAAAGTGCGTCTACGAGAGTGTCGAAAATAGTAAAAAAGAAATATATAAATAACTATACAGACAGACAAATTCGTTAAATGGACGGGCTGACCTCAAAAAATATCATATCATCGAATACATTATTCCAAATTTTCCATGAAAACGAGACCTACCTTGAATAAAACGGGTCGAATAATTGACCTCAGTGTATCTTCATCTATGGATCGTATCTACGAATATTTAGAGGAAAATAAAGATCAATGTCAATTTTCTTTACGATAATTCAGCAGTGTCGTTGAATATTCAGATTCAGATTTATTAAAGGCTTAACGTACAATAAGATTACACATCTTTTTAGTACAAAGAACGTTTAGTAAGCTAGCTAAAAACTTAAACTAAATACTTTAAATAAAATGTAAAATGCATATGTGAAATATAAAATAAGACATAAATAAAAAATAAAAATAAAGATTTATATTATGTGTATTATATAAGATATATTATGAACAAACAACAAACTAAAATTACAGAAACTATATACTCGATCTTTGCCAGGACCACCCCCTTCAGAACGGAAGCATTTTTAAGTGGTGGCAGTGTAACTCTGTGCTATCAACCTCCAAAACCTATTAGTCGAGTCCACACACTGAGCATCAGTTGGTAAATGATTCCAGACCTGAATAGCTCGAACAAAGCAATAGTTCTCCATTATGAAATGTTGAAACCTTGGTCTCAATAAGTTGAAATGTCTGCCAGAGTTTAGAAATTCAAGTTGGTTAAAAAGGTACCGAGGCTTTTTGGAGTGTATATATTTGTGAAGGGATGCAAGAAGCTTACGCCTTATATATTCTATCAAGGGACAACCAAGCAGATGGCTACTATGTGGTGAAACATGATCAAATCTTCTTAGGCCAAACACAAACCTTCTACAGTCATTGAATACAACAGTTAATTTCATTGAGCATACAGAATCCAAGTGCGGGAATATTAGACTGCTAACTGTAAGGTAGGGTAGAAGCAGGGACTTAACTAGCATTGAACGAATGGTAAAAGGTAAAATTGTAGAAGACAATCACAACCGTCGAAAACAATTATAAACTTTTCCCAAAATATGACTAATCTGATCACAACATTTCATCCTGGAGTTGAGAAAAACCCCTAGATTTCGCACACGATCAGTAAATTCTAATACTTGATTATCCAGAAATATAGGCAGTAAATCAGAAAATTCAATTGGTCGTCGATAAAATGGAATGCATTGGCATTTTTTGGGGGTTCAGTTGTAAACCATTATTAGTCGCCCAACTCGAGATATTCGTCAGGTCAGAATTTAAGCGTTCAATACAATAATGCATTAGACCAATGGGACGACCAATATATAACTGCACATCATCAGCATATATGTGAATTTTACAATCCCCAATAACCTCAGGAAGATCATTAATATACATGTTGAAAAGCAAAGGCCCCAAAATAGATCCTTGAGGCACACCACGAGTAAGAGGCAATGAATCAGAAAAACTGTTCCCTATTCTTACACGTTGAAACCTGCCAGACAGAAAACTGCCGATAAGGGAAACTGCAGTTGAATGTAATTGAAAGTTAGTGGACAACTTAGATAATAATTTAGAGTAGCCTACCGAATCGAACGCTTTAGAAAATTCAAGTAGAACTATATCCGTTGTAACTCTTAAAAGAGCCGTTTCGTAACTATGCGATTTGCGGAAACCAGATTGGCATGACTTTAGCAAATTATTGGTCTCAAGATATTGAATGATTTTCCAGGTTAATAGCTTTTCCATCACTTTGGCTAGAATACATAACAGGCTGATTGGCCGAAAGCCCGCAGGATCTTTAGGTTTATTGGTTTTAGCCACCGGTACCACCGTTGCGTTTTTCCAACTAGAAGGGAACTGACATGTAGTGATGGAGGTATTGATAATATTAATTATAGGGTGGAGTATCCAAGGTAAAAGAATTTTTATAAATTTAGAGGTAATGCCATCAGGACCGATTGCTTCTGACTTAATAACTCTGACCGCAGCAATAACTTCCTTAGCTTCAACACATCTAAAACAGAAAGCAGGCAAATCATTAGTAGCACTAGTACCTGACACAGCGCCTTGAAGTGGGGAACCACCGGCAAAGGAAGAATATATATTAGAGAGGTGCATATTCATTACATTGGGATCAATGTTTGAATCGAACTTGTCTTTGCCACAAGCACCAGCCCTACGCAGGTTATCCCATAATTTTCTTCAAGGTAAAGAATTATTTAATCTCGACTTATAATATTTCCTTTTAGCTGAACGTATCCTCAAATTGACCCTATTACGTACAATTTTATATTGATTGTAGATATCAGTAGAACTTAATCTACGACATCTGTAATATAAGTAGTCACGCACAGATATAAGTCTTTTGATTTCAGCCGAGAACCATGGACAACCGCTGTCTCTAAAACGTCGTATTCGAATAGGGGCACACCCATCATGAAGGTAATGTACAATTTGTTGTAAAATGTCCACCTTATCTTCGATTGAAATACATGAAATGATACTATCCCAGGGACAGCATGGCACATTCATTTTCTAGAGAATCTAGGTCTAAATTTTGATAATTTCTATATGCAACTGTTTTATACATTAGATAGAAATATATATCAATGTTGTACGTCATGAAAAGAAAATCATGGCCAAAAATAGCCGGAGGATTAATTTGATTATTAAAAGAAACAGCTCCTCTATCAGCAGTAAGAAGTAAATCAAGCATTGATGGATTTACCGCATTAAAGTAAGTAGGGAGACCATTAACAATAGATTAAGAGGTTGCAGTATAAATGAAAAGGTGTCAGTTGAGCTATTAGACTGGATCGTCTTTACATTGAAGTCCCCCCAATGATAACATTTGGGTATTTATGTACAAGTTGTGTAAAGGTGTCTCTAAGCTCGCTGACGTTTTCAAGAGAAAAATTATATCCTCCTAGCGATGCAATAATAAAAATAAAAATATACGAAAAGTAGAAGGAAGACATTGTCGTCACTAGTTTTGGAGTACAGTCTCCAACTATTTGTTTCCGGAATTATCAAATTTTGTTAGATACGTGGTATAAGAATAAAAAACTTGACAAAGCAGCCGAAAAGTTGAGAATGTTCGAACGTCGGCTGCAATAATTTCCGAAGATATAAGGCACAAGGTTTATGATATCGACAGCTATCGAAATCCTGGGAAATTCTAATGGACTGCAGAAGACGACATTCCGGTAAGCCATGGATAAATATTAGAGGCAACGGTTATTGTGCATTCTATTAAAGTAGCCACAAGACCAAGGTCCTTCAACTCTGGTTTGGCAGTTGGACTTTCATCTTTCTACATTCCAGATTAATACAATATCCTCATTGGCCTTTTGTGCTTCATATGTTAAGGCTGATACCTTCCAATTATCAGGAGTATTGCATTTCGAAATAGAAACAAGCAGCGTTGACTGTAATGTACATGAATGCCAGAAGCTTGAGGAATAAGGTAGGTGAAGTGCAAGATATGCTTGCTGATACCAAGAATCACATATTGTGTGTATCTCAGACGTGGCTTAATAGTAGTGTGAGCTCTCCATTATGGTTTCAATGCCTACCTATAACATCTGTAGGAATGATCGTTTAGATGACCGTTTAGGTGGTGGTATTGCCATTTATGTGAAAAATGTTTACAAGCCCAAATTCTTAAGTCGTCGTCTCCTGGGGCCGGATTCACTAAGTCGAAGAGTTGTGGAGTTGTTGAGATAAGAGTTCTTTTGACACTTAACTCTCTACTCGTAATTCTGTAACTCAGGGAATTTGTATTGAGGAGAGTTATCAAACTCTCTATTCCACTCAACAAAACTCTCAGCTGTGTTAGTTGTGGAGAAGTAATAACATTTCTCAACTGACAGTAATGTCTGTTTTTGTTGTGTTTGGTGAAGGTACCAATGTACGTAAGATTTTCAAATTAAATTATGGACTATGTTTACATAATCTAATTATAGAAATCCTTCCAATACTTACAGAGAAATATAGATTTTGGTGTCTCAAGGTACCCGCTAAAAATTTTAAATCACGCGGAAATGGTCAATTTGGTCGTCTTCCAGTGCAGGTGCAATAAAAATTTTAAAAATGCACGTTAAAGCATGTATGTAGGATGAAATCGAATCTGCATTTTCTCCCCCAATTAGATATGTAATTAGTTTTTGAATCCGGTAATCGGTTTTGGAGATAACTGCAAAAGAAGTGAATCAGTCCTTCTTAAGATGAAATAACCGGCCAAGTCCGAGACGGACTCGCGCACGAAGGGTTCCGTACCATCGTACAAAATTTAACACTATGTAGTTTTATTTATTTTTTTAAAAGAGAGTAGGCGTCATCTGAAAAAATAATGCTGTCATTTGAAAAAAAAATGCCTACTTATGATAATAATAATGAATGAGAATAAAACGAGGAAAAAAACGCCGAAAAAATCACGTTCCCTTTAATTTTTAATTTTATTTAATTTTAATAATTTGTTGTTGTAGCGGCAATAGAAAAACATAGACTGTGAAAATTTCAACTGTCTACCTATTATGGTTCATGAGATACAACCTGGTGCCGGAAGGACAGCGAAGCCTTAGTAATAGGGTTCCCGTTGTTACCCTTTGGGTACGAATCCCTAAAAATGGCCTTTTTTTTGTACAAAAATGGAAATATTTTCAACTCGTCATTATGAAGAACTGGCAAGTCGTGGAAATTCACTTTCCATGAAAAAAATGTTCACAACAGAGTACTAATGGATGTGAAACAAATAACGTAAGAAATATATTCAAAATATAGGAACTGGGGTGTATATGACCCAAGTGCAAAAATCCGTCTTTCGGCGGTAAAAAGTCAGCTATAAAGTTAAAATTATCAAAAAAAAAACTACACCACTCGATTACCCGTTTCTCGCTCTTTAATTTAATACCCAAAATGACGTGTTTTGGACAACCCCAAAGAGGGGTCGTACGACCCTATTCCCAAAAGCCCCTCCCCAAAAATTTTTCAACTATGTTTTGGACCCTAGACCCTATTCTTAAGGAAACACCCCAATGTTCTACGACTCTCCCACACAGAGTTAGCCGTCCTTCAATATTGCGATACTTCTCACGTTTTCCCTAACTCCCCAAGTAGTTGGGGAAAACGAAAATTCTTATCTCCCAAACTCCCAAACTCTCCAAGTTACAGAATCCGACCCTGGACGGTATTTTGAGTTTATAGCAGTAGAAGTTAGTTCCGTTTCCGAAAAATGTATCCTGTTCTGTGTCAATTGTCCACCTAATAGGTATAACCTAGAAAGTTCCTCTGAACTTCTTGATGTAGCGGCCTCTGTTGTTCAACAATACCAAGACGTAATAATTTGTGGCGATTTTAATGTTAATGCTCTCAATACTAGTCACTCACGGGAAAATTTATTTTACCTTTTACAGACACTGGATATTAAAATAATTAACTACCAAGCCACATATTTCAATACTGAGTCTCCATCGCAGCTTGATTATATCCTCACAACGAACATCCATAATGTTCTGTTCCACAGTCAAATATCACCGCCAAGTAATTGTGATCACGACTTTCTGTTTATGACTTTCAACTTTAGATTTGACAATACTTTCGTGATTTTAAAAGCGTTAGAATGCGGGCGCTTTTTTCGGAGTGCGACCAAATATCGTGGAATGATATATTTACTTGTAATGAGTTGGACGGTAAGGTTGAGCTTTTAACGAATATTCTTCTGAGTCTCTATAACAAGTATGTGCCTCTAAGAACATGCGGAGTCCATGACAGTCATAGTCCTTGAATCACCCGGGAGATTCACCACGCCATGGCTGAGCGTGATCTTATGCTTAAGCAGTAGAGAAGATCGCACTGTGTAGCGACACATAACAGATACAAAATGGTTCGTAATAGGGTAACATCTATGATTCGTTCATCTAAGTGTGTATATCTTCGAAGTAAGTTAGATTTAAACCAACCTTCTGGGAGGTTGTAGAAAAATATTTGCAACTTGGGAATATATGGGCAAGAATCCACATCAGTTATCTGTGATCTTGATACACAGAACAAGTTTTTTACCAATTGGAACAAAAACTCAGTCTTTTCATAAGTTACACTATTCTAACTTCCTTTTTGAGGGCTTTTCTTTCCACTGCGTTGACGGATGTGAAACTCTCTCTACGTTGTACTCTATTAAGTCTAACGCCACTGGTCCTGATTTGCTAAATCATAAATTTCTCAAACTCATAATTCCATATATATCTTGTCCCCTAGTCCATATCTATAATTGCTGTCTCACAATTTCTCAGTTTCCTACCCAATGGAATTAAGGTACAGTTATTCCTATTACCAAGATAGTGTCCCTGTCTCAGCCCAGCGATTATCGTCCCATTAGTCTGCTTAATTTTCTGGCTCAAGGGATTGGAAAAGATTTTATATAAGCAAATTATGGATTATTATGTACAGGTGAATAAAATATTGTGAGATTGGCAGTCTGGCTTTCAGGGAACAGCTGTGAGACTGCTCTCTTAAAAGTTTTCACAGATATTTATGATGCTCTTGACAATGATCATTTGACAATATTGGTTCTGCTTGACTATAGTAAAGCAATTGACTCTGTTAATAATATGAAACTACTTTCTAAACTTGGTAATGGGCTTAACTTGTCATCTACAGCTGTAAAGCTGATTACTTGTTTCCTAAAGAATAGCAGTCAAATGATGAAAGTAGGAGAAATTTTCCCCAGCGTATCTGTTCTCAGGTGTTCCTCAAAGATCAATCCTTGGTCCACTTTTATTTAGCCTGTGCATACACTACCTACTAAGTGCTAATAAAAATTGTTCTATTCATTTATACGCTGATGGTGTACAGATGAACCTTAGTAGACCAATAGGATTGTGTCTATTGGATAGGACTTATATAAGTGGTCTTCAATTAATGAGCTTTCACTGGACCCGTCCATATCAAACTGCTTAGCAATTTATAGGCTTGCTTTAGAGAAATCCGAGCTTCCCCTTGTGGTATTGAACAACACAGTGTTGGAATATGTTGACTCAGTCAAAAATTTTGCAATCAAATTTAATTCTAAGTTCAGCGACTGCACCTACATTGCAGATATGATGAGAAAGGTATATGTTGCTCTGCGGCAATTATGGATTATCACAAGCTCCATGTCAGTGGTTTTTGAACTAAAGTTAACTAAGTTAGTAATTCTACCACATTTTACATATGGCAGTTTAATATTCGGCAAACTTGATTCTATTTGTCAAAGGAAATTGAAAGTTATGTTCAATGATGTTACTCGATACATGTATAACCTCACTCGTAGCGCTCACATATTAGCGTATGTATCATCGATCTTGGGCACATCCCTTGAGACATATATAGCTAGACGTCAATTTATTTTCTTACAAAAATTAATAATTCATAAATGCCCAGCTTACTTATATGAGAAACTGCAGTTCTTGCATTCTATCAGAAATCTTCAGCTTCTTATCCCAAGGCACATCTCACAATATGGTGAACGTTCTTATTTTGCCCAGGCTGCTCGTAAATTGAATTCTCTTCCAAAGTGAAGGCTCCAGCAAAGCTTTTTCAAAATATAATTAATAATTTAATTTTTTGAGGGGGAATGGTGCACGGATCTATTAAATAAATTAATTAGGCTGCTATCTCTCATATTTCTTAGTTCTTAGTTTGTATATTTTTAAGTTTATAGTTTTATTAGTATTTATTATCTACTTTATTGCTTTTTTCCTCTTCTTCTCTTATGTATACCAGTGATATTAGTACTGTAATAAGATTTTTAATATTGGGTGCATTAACAAATAAATTATTATTGTTATTGTTAATTTACATGATTAAATGCATTACACCGAAAATAAACAATGCTGGCTGTCGTTCCTCAAGCGTACATGCGAGCTCTGCACAGGTGCCCGCATAATGTCTTGAAAAACATACTATAAAAATCCAACTTCGTGCGACTAAAGTTAAACAGATAGAGCCGATAAAGCAGATAGGCACGGCAACAAATATGCTTTATAAATTTTAACCCACCATTCTATCAAAAACTTCGTGAAATCATCTCATCCAGATCAGATCCTTTACTGCAATCTGTAGTGTTAAGACCTGAAGGATTTCATATGTTGATGTCAAGCAATAGACTTGAATCGGCTTTAGACACGTACTTCGATTGCAATGACGCAATATGTGAGGAAGATTACGAAGTACCTGATTTCTCACATCATGATTTGATACATAAAGGCGAAATATATCCTAAACGACATTTTCGATAACCCTGGATCGTCTGGCAGCGAAAAAGTGAAGCTTTCATAAGCAGGTTGCAAAGTTGACATCACGCGTGAACGTATGTTTAATATATTTCTTTGTATTTGGAACACATTCGCACTGGTAGAGGGTTGCAAATACTCTGATGGAATAGGACATACGAAGGACTATGTAAAATTTGCAAGCGTTTTGCAATATTTGAACGACCGCAGAAAGTGCAAAACTAAAAATAATAATTGTTGGTTGCTCATTTTCCTTAGTTTGCGAACCTTGTATGAGGTTGGAAGATTATGACCAACAACGATTCGAAAATTTCAACCCAATTTAAGAACTTTTGTATTTTTTTTTTTTTTTTGCAAGATGGCAGCCAAAAATACAATTTTTGCTCCATCAATATAAAAATATATACCTACCACCCGACAACTGGTTGAGACACCCCTTGGAAAATTAAGTTTCGAGATGATTTTGTTCTACAGGTACCTACTCGAATAATTACTCGTAAATAATCCTAATCACTTTTCGTAACGATGCAAAATTTGGCCTACCTCTAGTCTCCCTTAAGTACTAGCTGATTCTGGCTTGGCCTTTATATAGGTACGACAACTGGTTGAGACGGGCTTAGGATTTTTTGTGACAAAAAAAAACAAAGAAAAAAAATCTTTTGTTTTATTTAATTTTTTTATTTGCTAATAATGATTACTTCCACCATTTTTTTCATTCTAAAATTTTTTCTAACATTCTTGAAGAAAGAGATTTGTACAAAATTGTTAAGTTTACTTGGAACTTTATCCCCACCTATCTTTATCGCATTCTTAAGGTCTTCCATGTTATCAAATTCTCGTCCTGCTTGGTAAATTGTGTCCTAGAAAGATGTCCCGAAACATGTTCAATAATGTTTAAATTCAGGGAAACTGCCGGCCTCTGAAGAACACGGATGTTATTCCGCTCTAGATAATCTTTAACCTTCTTTACCGTGTAACTGGCGTGTTGTCTTGAATTCTGATCCGAATCGATGATCCGAAGAGTTGCCAAGCTCTTCGTCAAGGATCTTTATGTAATCGTTGCTGTTCATTCTTCGACTGACAAAGCGTATATTCCTCTTTTTTCCGTAGCATATTCCTCCCCAAACCATGACTCCACCTCCACCCTGCTGACGTTTTCTCGAAAACAATTCTTCCTTCCTCAGATCATGAAAATAATGATGAAAGCCATCAGTACCGTCCCGGTAGAATCTCTTTCCATTCGTAGAGACAACGTTTCTCAAACGCTTTTTCGACCTTAAATGGTCTATTGCAAACGACAACCGGGCATCCCGGTGTCTTTGTTGCAGGGCTGGTTTTGTCCTCAATCTCTTCCGTTGTAAGTGCTCTGCTGAGGCAAGTCTTTAGTCAAAGATTATAGAAGAATAAGAAGATAGGAAGCAGTAGAGCAAAATTGGAAATTTTTGGTGTTTTTTAGAATGAAACAAGTAATTTAATATACTTTCGTCTTTTTCATGAATGAGGGAAAAGAACTTGGCTATGCACTATTGTAGTGCAACTGAGACAATGAGTTAGAAACAAAAATCGAGAGAACGTGGGATATCCCGAACGACAAAATCTTATTGAAACTCCTATCAAACTATTCATAATAATGTGCATCAGGTCACACTACCTCCAATTTTTAAGAAAAATATGAATTTCGCTTTGGCCCAGAAACTAAAAGGAGATGTAAGGTTTCTCTTAAATAAAATTCCCATTTTTCCCGAAAATATCAGAGAATCCAGGATGAGTTCTCCTACTTAATCTCTTCAGAGCAAAACGAATGTACACAGAAACACGTGCTGTTCAAATATCATAGGATTACAGCAACAACATGTGTCCATTTACAGCAACAACATGAATCCAAACAGTGTCAATACTTCATGAAAACCGGTTTTCACAAAAGCGCGGGAACATTTTATGAGAGTAAAACGTGAAAACTCCGCCCGTTCTCATTTATTTACGAAAATGAAACATTTGCCATTCTGTTTTGTTGCATGCAATCTGCGCTTTCACATTTTTTATCCTTAGTCATAAAATTTTTAAAACGAGTTTTTTTTTTTTTTTTTATTATTTCTTTCTTCCTTTTCTTGCCGTGTACATTTTAAATGTAAAACAATCGGAAATCTCGCCTGCTTCCTAACTTACTATTATTCAGTGAACTTTGCTTTAGTTTTTGTCAATGTTAGAAATTTCCGCTGGTGTTTCCATTTCTCTTGTTGTTGTCGTCGAATTCCATGCTTCCCTTAGTAGGCACGCTGGTCAGCTGCTGTTGCTGCTATTGTCCCAGTACGTACCTTTTTCCGTAGTTTTCAGGATCTTTCAAATAATTTGAAACCACTGTACCGATCTCATAGGTTATATAATGGCTCACAATATTCAAAATCGAGTTAAATTATCTTTTCACAACTGAACTTCAACTAAAAACTAATATCCTTGATCGAAATTCCTTGAGTGTTTAGAGCCTGTCTCAACTAGTTGTCGTACCTACATAAAGGTCAAGCGGGAATTTCCAAGTACTTAAGGGAGATCCGAGGTAGGCGACATTTCGCATCGTTAAGAAAAGTGTTTAGGATTATTTAAGAGTAATTATTCGAGTAGGTACCTGCAGAACAAAATTATCTCGAAACTTAATATTCCAAGACGTGTCTCAACCAGTTGTCGCAGAGTGTATATATTGCGGGAAACATAAAATGTTGCAATTTGGTACAGGTAAAAGGTAACTTGCAACAATTATTCTACCGTTTTGCAGCACTTTTGTAATGTTTTTGATAATTATAGCAAGTAGAATAAAAAATGATATTGCAGTGAGCGGAATGATTTACAAATTTAGCACAATGTGAACTTTTGAAACTTCTTATGGAAGTTATAAAAGCTTTTATTTTTCTGGAATTTTGAACATACTTCGAACCTCAGTGATGGTCGCAAAATTAGATTTGTAGTTATTTTATCTCACCCAATATTCAATCAGAATTTCAAAATTTTTGTAATTAATGTGAACTTTTTTTTCCATGAGCTAGGTATTACAAAATAAAATAATTAAAAATAATTTTGATATAATCTTGACAGATTACCTTACTTATTAATTATATTACTCACTTATCTGGAAAGACACAAACAAAGCTGTACTGCTGTCAAAAACTACGGATTTTTCTAATTATCGGAAAAATTAGATAAAATGCATCGAATGTGCCTTCTTAGTGTATGTGCGTACTTAGATCGTGTGTATTCTTGAAAGTAAATATGCCTGAAAACCACGGTATCATATTTATCAAACTCTTTGTCACCTCCAGAGTGGTAATGGAATAATATAATATAATAATAATATAACTTTCATGTTTTATCAACCAGCTTCTTCGGTCGAAAATGTTTTTCGGCCTATAAATCAGAATAGTTGTGTTTTTCTTAAAAATCTGAGATAAGTTCACTATTTTCTCAGTAAAGCTCCTAGTTTATCCCATTTCCCTGGATTTTATTAATCATTGGAGTAAAAATCTTGTTTTAAAGTGAAATAAATTGTGTTTTTCGGTTCTTGTTTTCGATGTGAAAGTGCCTTAAGTCTTGAGCGTTTTTGGGCCACAACATACATGAATTTATCCATTTATGGGGGGGGGGGGGGGCAGACTTCTGTATTTTAGGCCATTGTACTCAATATCCTGCATAGGACTTTGTAACTTACTCTATCTGTCGCCCTGAAACCTTTGCTACCAAATTTGAGCATATATATTGCAGTATTTCAGGACCTCTTAAAAGGCACTTAGAAGTAGATAAACTGCACCATCCCTCCATAAATACTATGTTGAAATCCTTCATCAATACAAGAAAACAAACTATTTATCACGTCTGGATCTAGGGGAATAGTCTCCGATCCTTCCGTTGCCAATACATCTGAAATCTCATTATTTTCCATCACCTGGAAACCGGAAATCTAAATAAGGCAGACGCAGTTGTGTTTGCTAATCGTCTTAATTTTGCTTCTATATTCCTACACAATGTACGAGTGATATTTCTCTCTGTCATTTAAAGTCATCCTATAATTGTAGGTCCAGTTTTGTAGCATTACGAAGAATCACATAAATTTCCCCATCTATCCCTTTAAGTCACGAGAGATTTGAAGGAGTTGAGTATAAGAAAAAATTTCAGTACAGGCTTCTATAAGAACTTTCTGATCCAGCGGTTTCACTTTACAAACAACAAAAGAGTTCCAGAATTTTGTCATACATACCAACATAAGGCTTCGTAGAGAAAACACTTTACTATTAAAATGATTTGGATAATGTTTTTCCAGAGCTGAAAGGGTTCGAAACTAAAATATAATTAAGAAGAGCATGAGCATGCAAGGTGGTGCCAAATCGAAATTCCATTTTTCTTTCTTGTCCCTGTTTAGAATGCAGAAGAAGTATACGTCCGGAAGTTCATTAACTGAAATTTCTGTAGAACTCTCATTTTTTATATGTAATCCCCGACCTCTTATAATACTGCTGTCAAAAACATAAAATTTCTTTGTTTCGACTTTATACAATATTTAATTACAGCATATCGTTTCAATTCGTGCAGAAATTTGCCAATTACGTGAGGTAATGGGGATCAAATCCAACGATAAAGTTTCTCTTTTTTACCCTTTCGATATCGATAGGGAGCGAACATATGAATGCTCGGGAAAAATTTTAGTTGCGAGGCTCTTTATTCGATGTCGATGAAGGGTTTCTTAATTACTTGTGATGAACTTTGATTTCTTTTTTGAATTCTTCATTAGAGAGAAACAGAAAGATTTTTCTTGTGTTCGGCGAAACATCAAAGTATTTCCTGAAAGCCTTTTATGTTCATCTCCATAAGCCTAGCGTTACTAATTGGTAAAATTTAATTTTCCCCTGAAGTCCTTAGTCCTGGTTACGGATTATTAGAATATTTAATTAAATTTTATAACTTTTATTTCGGGATCCTTTCACCAAGAATTGGGACATTCTATCGATATTGTCCTGCTTTAAAGAGATGAAGGGAGGCAGTAATTTAATTATACGTGATTGCTTCGAATCTGTTTTAAGGGGGTTCCAAAGATAAAATGGTACTTTGTTACATGTACTAATATATTTTATAGTCAGTGGAAACTTACCCTGAAATACTAATCTTATTTTTCATTCGATTACTTTGCGTTCAATGATTTGAGTTTGATTTTATCTTCAATTTAGAATAAATAATATACAGGGTGTCCCAGTCTATTATGATTATATTTTGGCAAATGATTGCTCTCATCCAGACAAATAAAAAATTGAATAGCAGGAAGGGGGAGGGCAAAATATCACCCTACCGAGTTACAGGCTAATTAGTAACATATGCTCTTATTTCATTGAAGACCCTATATGCATTTCGAAAAGTACAGGGTATACGATCCATTTGCAGAACCTGGGAGTCTTTCATATGAATGTTAAACCACCCGGTAACCCTCCCCACTCCAGAGTCAAATTCGAAATTTCAGTTTTTAAATTTGGTTTTATTTTATTTTTCCGTTATTTTGTTAAAAATACTCCCAGTAACATACATTTTTGTTACAAAATTTCGAAAGCCCAGAATCTCTTCTCTAATTTACCTTTTTACACATATGTTCTATCTGTGACGGTTAAGGAGTTGTTAGCTCATAGCCTATTCAGGTCATTCCGAAATAAGACGATTTTTTTTTAAATGATATGTTCTCAGCTACTAAGGGAACAAATTATCTGTGACCTGAATAGGTTAAAAGCTAATAACTCTTTATCCATCACAGATAGAGCACAAATTAGAGAGGAGACTCCAGGCATTCGAAATTTCGTAACACAAATGTAGTGGGACTTTTCTTACGGAAAAATAAAACAAAAATAAAATTTAAAAACCGAAATTTTGAATTTGAAGCATAATAACTATGGGATCGGCAGAGGTACGGGGACGGTTTAACATTAATAGAAAACACCTTACGGTTTTGCATACAATGTCGTCTTAAAATAGGCCGTATACCCTGTATAGTGTTTAATCAAAAAGAGCATATTTTACTAACCACCCTTTAACTCGGTAGGGTGACATTATGCCTCCCGCTCCTGCCATGCAATTTTTTACTTCCCTGGATGACAGGAATTATTTGGCAAAATATAGTCATATTAGTTGGGGAACCCTGTATATTACCTCTGAAACACATTAATAGTTTTTATCTTAACAATCATTATATATGTAATTGCAATATACTGCCCGTATGCAACTTACGTTGACATCTAAGTTTAATTGTTGTTTTTTTTACATCAGGATCTTTACAATTCCTGAGTATACATACAATGCATGTGCACCATACATGGTGCTGTCTCATGTTTGCAACTCCGCGGCCTTTTACGTAGTAGTTATTGCTAAATAGTCGCTAATCTATTTTAAAATATTTAGTAAGAGCAACTTGTGCAGACTCCACTGAAAGTAAAATCTCAGTGCGATCATCAAACATTTTTTCGGTCCACTTCGATAACGTATTTGAAAAACCTTCTTTTTTATTGAGATTTCCATCAATTGAGCTGGATAGTTTTCGCCATTGTGGTTTTGCGATTCAGCCATTTGAGATCTTTGGGCTAATTTCTGTATGTTTGTGTTTGAAAGTCTTGTTCTTTCATCGAGAAAATTAGTCTTTTGAGCGATATAGACCATAAGATGCTCTGCATTCTAGTCCGTTCGCCTGTATAATCCAATGATTCTACATAAGAAAACCATGATAATTCCGTGTAACTTTTTTTTATGCATAGGTACATATATAAAAGCCAGCTTGAAGATACCCTATGATTCAAAACACAACATGGCAGGAAAGAGATACGGAAAGGATTAAAAACTGAGGAAGTGGTGGAGGTGCTAATATATGTCTCTCTTACATTTTCGCAAATTGTACGCCGGAGGTAGATTGTTCCACATTCCCATGATTCGGGATAAAAGAGCATCACGGAGTTTTACTGTACAGCTAATAGTATTTTGACGGTTCAAAGGTCGGCTTGCATTGCGAGCATTGCATGGAGAGATTAATCTACGAGGGATCAGACTATATATTTCATCAGAAATTTACCATGCATGTAGTGATGAAGGAGCGAAAAGTATGCAGTATTGCGGCGGGGCGGTGCGGTGCTCGCGCGAGTCGATCTGACAAGTAATTGCCATATCGCCAATGAGCTTGAAGACTCTCTTTTGGACAGTATCTACTCAAGTTAACGCTGTACGACCAGCACATGCCCAAATATGGGAATTGTTTTCCATTCCAGGTCTGATATAGCACTTGTAGGGGATGCGTTACACCCTTTCAAAAATTCAAGACATTTCGATGCTTGCTTGCCAACAGACAATATACATATGTTCTCTCCAACTTAACTTACTAGGAATAATTCCGAGAATGCTTGTATGACAGTAATGTTCCACTACTGACGAGACGCTCAAGGACGAAGGGGTGTCCTTGGCTAACAAAAGAAATACATACCATACTGGCTGAACACGCGATTACTTGTATAGGCGATATAGAGTCACACATTCAGTTGAGATATACAGGCGATATAAACTCGTTCGTAATGGGCCAATTGCAGGATCAGGTCTTCTAATTATGCCTACTTTGGCGATAAACTCGATGTCAATTTGCCCCCGAAGAAGTTGTGGCAAAACATACGTAATATGGGCATATATGGAAGCGATCCTCCCAGGATAAGTGAAGATCCTAACATTCTCAATGATTTTCTTGCCACGGATTCCATGTTAGTGTCTCTGGTATCCGATTGCAGCGCTGCTACCGAAAATTTTCCTGTTAATGGTTTTGCCTTGCGGAATGTTGACGAAAAGGAGATATTGTTGGCCATGTCTGCAATTAAATCTGATGCAACAGGGCCGGATGAGCTGCCCCCTCTTTTCATTAGAGCGATTGCACCGGAAATAATCAAAGTTTTAACCCATATATATAGCTATTGCTTAACGACATCTAAGTTTCCTACCAAATGGAAGCAAGCGCTTGTAATACCTAATATAACCGATTACCGCCCAATTAGTCTTCTTTGCTTCTTAGGCAAAGTATTGGAAAAGATTATGTATATGCAGACTATTGACTACATTAATAAAAACGGCTATCTGACTACCTGGCAGTCTGGATTTCGTCCAAATCATAGCTGCGAAACTGCTATGCTTAAAATTTCGTCAGATATTCACGAAGCTTTGGATATAGTCCATCTTACAATTCTCTCTAAGTTTGGTTAATTTAGTGTATTTGCATTTTAAAAGACTTCCCGTCATTACACCACTTTTGCACTTTGTACTTTTAAGATCATGTAATCTTTGTACATTATCCAAATAAATTATATTATTATTAGTTACATTGTATCGGAAGTTAATGCTTCATCAAAAGAAATAGGTGTCTTAGATTTATTGTCAAGATACGATTGGCCTTGCCCAAGCGATGATATTGTCAAGAGTTTTAGTCAAAGACCTAATCATGTAATCTCGTTTGATACATGGTGTCCGTAAGAGTGCCAAAGTAGTAAGCGAAATCAAAGGTACTGTCATAGGCAAATCTAGGGATGAGATTGAAAGTAAGAGAAAACAGATAATAAATGAAAATTAGGAAGAAGTTATTTATAGTGTGAAGAACAGACGTAACGCCGCCTACTTAATAAAACTCGCAATCCATCAAGTGCTTTAATCTTGGTTAAAACGGCAGGATGCCAGACTCTATCAAAGGCCTTTGAAATATTTAGGGCAACGATTTTGAACTCACCAAAATTGTGAAGACCATGGTTCCAACTTTTCGTAAGAAAAGTCAGGAAGTCTCTAGATGAGTTTCCAGTCCGGAATCCATACTAGCGATCATTGATAAGCTGATTGGTTTTTAGATACTTCATTAATTTGGTGTTAATGATAAATTTAAAATCTATTGAATGAATCGAAATTATTACACTTGATCGATACTTTGAGGGGTCGTTACCCTCTCCTTTCTTGGGAGTAGGCTGGATATGGACTAGTTTGAAATCAGTTGAAAAGATTCCTGTCGAATATGAGAAACAGAATAGTTTGCATAGATGTTGAGCCAAGGATGAGACACAGATTTTGACTTTGGAGACGTTTATTTATCCCCTTATGGATCTTGAACATTTCTCTCGTACGGATGTGTATTGGTTCTTGTACACATCCACACGGGAGATGCAGATCTTTGAACTGGGTGAAAGACAAAAATTCAAAGCGAATCTAGCATCAAAATATTAGCCGTATCCAGGCAGTCAACAATCACTTCACCATGGTTAAGTAGCGAAGGAATATAGGAACTGGAAAAGTTGCTCTTTACAGTTTTGCTATCTTTGCGGCTTATGAAGATTCTTTGTCTAATATACTTGGTCAACAAGAAATGTTCACCTTTGAATAGTGGACTTGCAGGTGTTCCGCGCAGTCTTGTACACTTGATTTAGCTCTGCACATGGATGTAATTGATAAACGCAAAAAGAAAACTCTTTAGCTCTCATAGCTTGATTACACTTCTCATTAAAAGAGCGATTTTGTTGTTGCTCAGATTTGCTGTAGGAATACGGAATATATTCACGCATACCAAGCCTTATTATGTTACTAAGCTCCAGAGCGCATTCATGGACAACCCCGGAAGCAAAACCGATCGACAATCAATGACCCTGACGAACTGATTGAGACTTTCCCAATCAGTCCGCAATTGAAAATTATTGCAAAACAAAGAATATTCCATTTAAAATCAAATCCTACTAATCAACTACAATGCCTCAAGTCACCCAAGGCTTGTGATTGAGGCTCATAAGCAAGGCAAAGTTGTGTTTCTGCATCAAAAATTCAAGACACAACTTCTTTTCTACAGCTGCAACCTAGACCAAGGAGTTACTTTATCATTTAAATTGTTCTACTTACAACAGAAGGATGTTTGCCAGGGATATAGGTGCACTAGCGAATTAAATTAAAGCCTTTTGAAAAGGATTCACAATTCTGGATGACATCAGATACATGGGCCGATGTTAAAGAATCCAATTTGAACGGCGTTTGGGAAAGTTTTATTCCCTCCGTAATGGAAATGTTGAAGAGTTTGACGAAACAGTTCAGGTCATCCCTTCAAATTTTTTGGAAATGGCTCAGAAGCTACAACTGAAAGTAGAGGCAGAAGTTGTTAGAGAACTGATTGAGTCTCAAGATCATCAATTAGATGATGAGAATCTCCTGATAATAGAAAAACAAAGATGAATAAACAGGAAACCATGCCTGAAAATACAGCTAACCGTAAAGAAATGAACACCAAAGAACTGAAAGTCGGAGTCGCGAAAATAGAGGAGGCGATGGCACATTGGAAAAGTTCTTATAAGTTCTAAGGAAAATAGTGGGATAGAGCACCAAATGGCCTTTTACAGAAAATTTCAAATTGACAAAAGGAAAACATCAACACGGCAAACGTCCCTACTCTCTGATTTTAATAGTAGCAACCATTATAACTAACTTCAGTCACCGTTCATATTAGGAACCATGGATATTATACTCACCTCCTGTTATAATTTTATTTAAAGTTCTCTTCACGCAAAAATAAATTAGATTGAGTTTTTCCAGTTCTGAAGACATATGTACTTACCCTTAAATAATTAAGACTCAAAACTCTACAAGTACTTGCTGTTCATCGTTTACTCATCAAGTTTTAGACTCAATTAACTTTTTTTTTATTAAAACTTATTCATTCTTATGTTCGCACCCAGTTTGGAGTTAAGTGCTTATGGCGCACTCCAAAGGTTCAAGGACCTGAAATCAAGCCTACTGATTAATCGACTTTCGTTAGTGTTCTTGTCCCTAACCTGTAGAAAGAACAAGGTATTGTTGTAATTGCTTTATTCCTCTCGTACTTCGTGCTTTTATTATTCCATAAGGGTTGTTGCTATGCATCGAATAGTGTTGAAAACTGGTAGACGATAATAAAATTTCTAGGCTAGGTGGGCATGTGGCGGACACCTTGAGATTTTCTTAGAAGGAAATTTCTTGCAGATTATGTTTTTCATGTAGGGTGCAACTTTTGGTACCTACCTAATTATTTATATTATAATTCATAAAAAAACTCGTAAAAAATTATATTGTAGCTACATGGAATTGGGGCTTCAAATTTCTTAAGATTTCTATTTAACGCCTCCCTTCTTACCTAATTAAGATAGTTTTCCTTATTTATTTTGCATATTTTATTTGCGTTTATCCAATTATTGTAAACATTAACTTCTTGTTATTAATTAATCTGTTCTCTTTTGCATATAATTGTTGTTGATTTTTATTTTAATCGTGAAAACATGAATCGCTTGGATGGATCAGGTAATATTCTGAATAATAGGCTTGTTGAGATACCTGGATATGAAGCTCTTCGTAATGATCGCTCATGCCGCACTGGTGGCGGTGAGGCTATATACTTCAGGAGAGGATATCATTGTAGTGAAACCTCTATTGCTGGTGCCGAATATATATTTTGTCAGCTTGGCTCAGGTCTTGATTAATGTCTAATAGGGTACGTATATATACCATCTCACATCATTCTTGATAATCTCAAAAATGATTTTTCCCACATCATTCCAATATTTTGTGATATCATTATCTGTGGCGACTTTAACATCAATTTTCTTGATGGCTCTAGCTCAAACTCATTTGATAACTTTATATTATCTGTAGGTCTTTACAGACCCATTAGTGAACCAACACGGGTTACCAATTCAAGTTCTTCCCTCGTTGAAATTTTTCTAATCGCTGATCAATCCAAAATCAATTTCATGAACCAAGCTTCTTTGCCGGGTATATCAGACCTTGACCTTATTTTTTTCATATATAATCTCCACTTGCACCTTCTATTCAGGGTTTCCTTTCCTTCCGTAATTATGTTGCGATTAATTTAAATGAGCTTCATCTCGAGGCTACCTTCTTCCCTTGGGATATCGTTAATTATCTTGCTGATGTTAACGATCAAGTTTAATTGGTAATTAATGCGATCAATTATTTCCACGATAAGTATGTACTCTTGTCACTGGGGACTGTCCTTGGTTTTCTGAAAATATTAAACACTTGATTCAGTTGCGCAATAGGGCATATTCTATATGGAAACGATACCGACTTACAGTTTTTTGGAACCAATTTCGGTCCTTGCGCAAGCAATATATTTCTCATCCATTCTAAACATCAAACTTCCTTCTAAACAACTTTGGAAGCATTTAAAATCTCTAGGCATTGAAGATCCTGGTGAGCTTAATAGACAGTTTCTATCTCATGCGAGATTGTATAATAGTAATGCAATTAATATCTCCTTGATGACTCCCCATGCTTCCAATACTCTTACCTTCTATCGCGTTACCGAAGTTGATATATTTAATGCAGCTTCCAGTATTAAGTTAAATCCGGCGAGTATCGAGTGCATTATACCAAGATTTGCATATTTGCAATACATGCATTATGAGTTGCCAGTTTCCCATTTACTGGAAACTTTCTAAGGTCATACCAATCCCCAAAAGCTCTCCTCACACTGACTATCGTCCGATTAGTATTATTCCCTTTCTTTCCAAAATATTTGAAAAAGTAATTTTTCTTCAAATATCTGAATACGTTGTTGCCCACAACTTGTTACATGATTGTCAGTCTGGCTTTCGACTCAACTATAATTGTACCTCTGCTTTACTGAAGGTGATTAATGATATTTGAATTGCTTTTGATGAGGATATATTCACGGGGTTAATTTTTCTCGTCATTTCCAAGGCCTTTGAAACTGTTGATCACTCACTGATGTGCAAGAAACTTGTAGATAATTTTCAATACTCGTAGCAGGCTACGAAATTTGTCTATTCTTACCTTTTTAATCGTGCACAAATGGTGTTTTCAGCTGATAGGTATTCATCTCCACTTTCTGTTGTATCTGGGATTTCTCGGGGATCAATTCTGGTTCCATTAATTTTTTCTATGTTCATTAATTTTTACCTGTGCTAAGCACTGTCATATGCACCTGTGTTACATACAGAGCATCAATTAAACATGTATATACATACATGCATGCATCTCTGAATCGATTTCGCTTCACGCAGAATTCTAAAATTCATGCATCAATAAAGAAATGCAAACATGTAGATATGTACATACCTACAGCATTCTCATTGCATGCGGAATTACAATTCCCAGCTGCTAGTATAAACATACATATATCTACAAACATATTTGCAAGTTCAGTAAAGTCACTCGCTACTGACCTACACCAATTTCTTAATCATATAAAGAAACAAGTGAAGGCAGTGACACAATCCTCTGCGCGCAAGAATTCACACGATGCAATTTGATAACCTTGCGCCGGCAGCGGTAGAACTCAGGTGAACGAAACAATGGTTCACGATGATGTCACAATAGCATCAAAGCGGCGAACGGTCTACGGAAGTATTTATGTATGTACATGTGCAAGCGATGAATGCCGTGATGTAATAACAACAAACCGGCAAAAGCTTTGCGGATATTAAATTATGAATGCCACAAAGAAACACTTTGCGGAAATAATATTTATATACGAATAAATGCTGTGATGAAATTAGCTTAGCGTAGTAAGAGAATAACAATAGTATTAAGTGAAAAACTGTATAAATAAACTGTGATTGTGAATAAAGAAGTCAGTAAGTGAGTTAGTCAGAACACGAGTTGTTTCACTTACCCAAGAGTAAAGCTAGTAAGCTGCTCCATTCATCTGTACCTAGGAGTAAAGCTAATAAGCTGCTCCATTGAACCGTACTGGGAGTAAAGCTAGTAAGCTGCTCCATACGCATCGCTGCTCTACCCATCTCGGGACAATCAAGTAAAACGCCCAATCATCTTGACGGCACGTAGTTGATTACCGTGTCGTGTTCCAGATCAAAAGGTGCTCAGATGAGAGTACTAGAAGTACATTAATAAACTCAACAAATTTTGGCGCAGCCGGTAGGATCGAGGAAGTTATATAAATTCAAACTTGAAAAACCTTGATCCTCGAATTTACAACAAACGAGTGCATAAGAGCGCATTATTTTTGAATCTGGCACACAAAACCGAGACGTTGGGCATTTCTAACAACATCCATTGACATCAGTAACAACAATAAAAGCATCATATCTGCATAGCGGGAAAAACGTTAACAGCTTTTCTCTTCTCTTCAACTAAAGTGAAGTAAAAGTAAGTTAAAAAAAAACAAATTTAAGAAGACGCGTCAATTTAGTAGCAAAATTACTTTAGACTAATAAAAAATTAATAAATAAATAAAGAAATAAATACAGTAGTCACAGCGATATATGTGCATGTACATAAGCGACAAAAAACAGTAGAAACATTTTTTTTAATTAATCATTCTAATTTCTTCGGTTATTATACGGAATTAGATAAACTACCTAATCTCTTTTCTCTTCTCTCTCAATAATTACGTAAAACTCGAAGTTTTGTTTTTCATGCCAAGACCTGATCAAAACTCTCCTGGCCCAGATTTTGAGGCAGCAATAAACTCATTGTCTTTTGACAACACAAGTCCTCCAGACAGCCCAATAGTAGAGCGAAATTCACCCCAAAGCAGACCATCCATAAATTGGTATCGCGAGCATCGCTCAGGTAAACGCTTCAGAGGGCACAGTCTAATTAATTTCCTAGCAAGAAATTATTGTTTAAGCGCCCTAGTATCCCAGCAGGCGTTAGACACACCAACTTCGAGTATAAACACTCAAATTACTCCCAACACAGCGCAACACAATAAAACGGATAAAATGTCGGTAAACTATGAAAAAGTAGTAAAACTGACGGCACAAATGGTGCCTTTGTTCTCTGGGGAAATTAGCGCGCAAATTCTTACAGAATTACAGACTTTTATAGGCTGTTGTAAGCAAGTGCAACAGTGTCTAGGGGAAGAGGAAAGGAAAGCCTTCATGCAGATTTTCCCCACCAGATTGAGAGGAAACGCGTATCAATTAATAGCGTCCAGCTCTCTCACAAAATTTGAAGAAGTCGAACAACTGCTTTACCGAACGTATTTACCTCGTGAAACATACCATGAACTAATAAACAAGTTAATTACTTGCCGGCAATATCCGCCAGAATCATTTAGTTCATTTACAAATAGATTAAAAAGTCTTTTAATTCAATGCAACGAGGCAGCACAAAGTAAATACGGATCTGAAAATTTTAAAGTAGTAAAGCAGCAAATAGAAGATTTTGCTATAGCTTCCATAAAGAGTGGTGCAACTAATCCCCATCTAAGCGCCTATTTACTCACATTGAATGAAAATTCTTTGGAAACTCTCATTCAAAAGGCACTACGTATGGAAAGATTGCAGCAAGGACTCTTTTTCATTCCACAACCAACAAATTATATCCCTAACCCAATAAACTCTTTCCAAGTGGACCCTTTTCTAAGACATAATATCCCAAATTTCTCTAATACCTATGGTTATCCCATACCTGAGAGTGTAAATTTGTCTTCCTACCCTTACACAAAGGAATTCGGAAGACATAACATAAAAACTGAAATTGGTATACCTCCAATAGCGGAACAACCAAGAGAAACTTCAGTATCCTTTAGTACCGACAGAAACTCAGAAAATTATTGGCGCTCTCCTCAAACATACATAACAAGGAAATCGTTAGGAAGTCCACCTCCAAACAGGAAATCTTTTTACGAGCAGGCAGAAAAAAAGTACGATAAACAGAAAGTGCTGTTAAACAAGATCACCTGCAGCTACTGCAATTATAAAGGGCACACGTATGACGAGTGCCTAAAGCGTAAGAATACTCCTTATTGTACTAACTGCAGAATGAAGGGCCATGATGCCCAATATTGTAAACAGAATATTAAAGCACCACCCGAACATGTAAGCTCAAAAAACAATGATCGGTGGGGCTCTGCAGATAGGGAACAAAGATTTAACCAAATACATTATATGTGCGACTTCTGTGGGAGAAGAAGTCATACGGTGTCCACATGTCAGCAGAAACAACGATGGGAGGCCACACATTCGGGAAACGGCATACTGTCGACCGAAAAATCCCCGGCTCGACATTAAATAAAACTGCTCAAATTACTTCAGGGTCCTCTCAAACAAAACAACAATTAAATAGAGAAAATGTACCAGTGGTAAACTTATCACTGGACATAGGCAAAAACACAGCCGTTCGGCTGATAGTAGACACTGGAGCTGAAGTAAGCATCATAAAAAAGAAAGCATTAGATAACCCAAAACATATAGAACGAAGCCAAAAGGTAACTTTGAAAACTCCATTTGGAGAAGGAGAAACATTGGGAAACTGCCAAGGCAACTTTTTATTAAGCCGCAGTGTCCCATGCAAACTCCAGGTAGTAGAAGACATTACCCAAATCTCCCACGATGGGCTGTTAGGCAATGACTTTCTTGCAAAAAATTGTAATATCGAAGGGCCTAATAAATTACTCCGGTTCCCTCGCACGGAAACCAACCCTATTGAATTCACGGTACCTCTCGAAACATCCCTAGAAGATGGAGAGGAAATACCAAGTGATCAATTGGAGGAGCAATTTAAATCACGGGCACCAGATAACAAAAATGCTTTACCTCCAATGGAAGAAACTCTGAACATCTCAAAAGAAGATGAAAGTAGGCAATATGAAGTAGTACTTCAGCGATCCAATAGAATACCCCCTCGATCTCAAATGGTACTGAGCATACCGCTACAAATAGACCAAGAAATGATCTGCTTGTCTCAGGAGATCCAAGAAGAAGTATTTGTCGCAAATTGCCTAGTTAGTCCTCATAAAAGCTTCATACCGTTATCCGTTCTAAATGTAAACACGGAACCAGTATTCCTAAGGAACTTAACGCTTACTCTAGTTCCAAGTAATTGCTATAATATACAGTATCTCCATGTACCTTTGGACGACGTAAATACCCAAAGTACTCATAAAAAGGGTGATCCACCTTTCCTAAGTGCACAAAACAAAAGCACACACAACGTCAAAAACGACAAATTAAAATTTAATTCCAACCCATATTTTCTTCGTGCACAAAACAAAAGCACACAAAACGTCAAAAACGACAAATTAAAATTTAATTCCAATACATATTCTCTTCGTGCACAAAACAAAAGCACAAACAATGTCAAAAACGACAAATTGAAATTTAATTCCAATCCATATTCAAGAAACGTAAACCATATTAAAAGCTATAACCCAGACAGACTTGTGGCTTTACGTAAAGAATTACTGTTGGATGAAAATTTAAATCGCGAAGAAGAAAAATCAATTCTTGAGTTATGCTATAAGTATAACGATCTTTTTTATTTAAAGGGAGATAAGCTCACATGCACTAATACCATAAAGCATACCATCCCCATACTACACAATCAACCACCCATAAATCAAAAGATGTATAGACTTCCAGAAACACACCGGGCAGTCATAAATGAGCAAATTCAGGAAATGTTGGACAACGACATAATCCAATTAAGTAAAAGCCCGTAGAATTCTCCATTGCTGGTAGTCCCCAAGAAAGCTGGGCCCGACGGCAATAAACGTTGGCGAGTAGTAGTAGATTTCCGTAAAATTAACGAGAAATCTATAGGGGATGCCTTTCCATTACCCAGGATAGAGGATATACTGGATCAGCTTGGGCATTCGCGGTATTTTACTACACTTGACCTTGCAAGCGGATATCACCAAGTATTGGTAGACCCAAGGGAGAGATCAAAAACTGCATTAAGTACCGCTTACGGGCATTATGAATTTAAGAGAATGCCATTTGGGTTGAAAGGCGCACCTGCGACTTTTCAACGCCTGATGAATTACATTCTAACGGGTCTCCAAGGATTAGAATGCTTTGTCTATCTCGATGATATTGTAATATATGGAAAAAATTTACAAGATCATAGCGAGAAACTAGCTAAAGTATTCGACAGACTTCGAGCCCACAACCTTAAATTACAACCCGAAAAGTGTCAGTTCCTTCGCAGAGAAGTAATATACCTCGGACACAAATGCTCAAACGAAGGGGCACTTCCAGATCCCAGTAAGACAAGCTGTGTCCAAAATTTCCCTCCACCACGAACTATCAGACAAACTCAATCGTTTCTGGGATTGGCAAACTACTATCGCAAGTTCATCCCTAATTTCTCCAAGATAGTCAGGCCAATAACAAATCTATTACGGAAAGACGTCAAATTTAATTGGACGCAAAAGTGCCAAGACTCTTTCAATGAGATTAAAAATTCTCTTATAAATCCACCTCTACTCAAATATCCAGATTTTACCCAACCTTTTAATCTAACAACAGATGCTAGCAATGAGGCATTGGGAGCTGTTCTATCACAAGGGGCAATAGGTAAAGACAGGCCAATAGCGTACGCAAGTAGAAGATTGAATAAGGCGGAACAAAGATACTCCACAATAGAAAAAGAGTTGCTCGCTATTGTGTGGGCCGCCAGGAACTTCAGGTGTTATTTACAGGGCAGAACGTTCACGGTTTACACCGACCACAAGCCCCTGAAAGGCGTATTCAATGTGAAAGACCCGACATCGAGATTAGTCAGGTTTCACCATAAACTCTCAGAGTTCGACTATAAAATTGAATATAAGCCTGGAAAATATAACACTAATGCAGACGCGCTTAGTCGAATACCTGCCCAGCCAAACCAGGAAAACCCCAATTCGTTCATTGTGGAAGCTTACGTACATCACCGAGCCGATTCCGACATGGACGAAAAGGATTCTAGTTCTCCAACACCCTCAAAGCCTAAACAAAAACATTGTCATACTGTAACGAGAGCTCAAATAAGGAGGAACAAAATAATATTGAAGGGGAAAATCAAAACACAGAAACTCCCAATAAAGTTCAAAAATATCCACGGAACCTCCAAAATGAATTAGTCGAAATTGACTCAACTGATAGCAGCAAATCCGAAAGCAGTGCATCTGAACACGGCGAATCACCCTGGAACCAAAATCTAATAAATTCCCAACATACATTACCAGAAAATATCTCAGACCCTGAGGAAATCGAAACAATTCTGAAGGACTATCATGACTCCGCATTTGGTGGTCACCAAGGAGTAATCAAAACTTATAGAAGAATAAAGAAGAAGTATAAGTGGAAAAACATGCTTAGTTCTATCAGGAAATATATTCGGAAATACTCTAAATGCCAAAAACTGAAGGCTAGCCCGGAGTATCGTATGCCAATGGTCATAACAGATACTGCCCATATGCCCTTTGACAAAGTTTATTTAGACATAGTAGGTCCTCTTGAGGAAACGCACTCAGGAAACAAATATATTCTGACTTTCCAAGACAATCTAACGAAATTCGTAGATTGTTATGCCATACCAAATGGCGAAGCAGAAACGGTAGCAGAAATATTTTTCGATGAGATAATCACTCGTTATCGCATCCCTAAAAAGGTAGTAACTGACCAGGGCTCTAACTTCTTAAGCGATCTTTTCAAACGAGTATGTAAACTTCTGAAAATAAAAAAAATTCAGACTTCCGCTTACCATCCGCAATCCAACGGCGCACTGGAGCGAACCCACCGACCCCTAGTGGAGTATTTGAGAGCTATTGTATCTGAAAATCCAAAGGCTTGGATCGATTCCTGAGAACCGCGGCTTTTGTATACAATAATAGTCCACATGATGGCACCAAGCTCACACCAATGGACTGTCTGTTTGGATTCACAGCGGATGTTCCCTCTAATCTGAAAAGAGAGCCGGAACCCATTTACAACCACGAAAGTTACTACCACCTTCTGAGGTACAAAATACAAAAAGCGTACGCTACCGCTCGGAAAAATTTGTTGAAAGCTAAGGAAAAGTCAAAAGTTTACTACGATAAGCGTTCACGTCCAGTAACCTTCAAAACAGGAGATAAAGTTTTACTAAAAAACCCCGCTAAAAAACACAAACTTTCCCAGATATGGCTAGGACCATATCTAGTGGTACAAGTCTTTAACACTGTTAATACTGTTATTCAAATCGGTAAACGAAGAGTAACAATACATAACAACAGATTGAAGCCATTTCACGAATAATGGCTGTCAAAAATAAAAAAATAAAAAAAAATGGGGGCAGTAAAACAAGGGACAAACTTATGAAGCAACAAAAGGCAATCCAACATACCTATTCAGTAAAAACACCAACAGTATTAACTGTCAGTAACCAAAAGGTACAGTTAGACGCTGAGACATACCCTAAATTTTCCAAAGAAGCTACGGATACCTTGAACCATGATAGATACCAAGTTTCAAGATAAACCATCTCCACAACAAGAGATTTTTCCCACAAGTAAAGTCAAGCAGATCTCGCAAAATTTCCAGTCGGAGATCACTAACACAAACAAATCAAAATTTAAAACTCTATCCTCTGTAGAAGTAACGACAGCGAGAAACAAAGAACAAGCTGTCTCACAAACTTCTCATTCAGAATTAAAGGATGCCATTAAACAACGTGCCACCCATCAGCAACAAGCAGGTAACAGACAAAATTTACATATTCCTCCACCACCACCACTTCCACAAACACTAAGCCGTGTCGAATCTGAATCAATTCCACGCACCCGCCATTTACAGGTAGTTTAATTCCATTCTGCATAGCCAAAGATAAAACAAACATCTCAATGGTGAATTCTATTGCTACACACTTTTTACATGTACATATATCATTAATAAATCAATATAAATAATTTATAAATGTATAAATAGGGTTAAGTTAAATTTTATAAATAGCAAAAAATATGTATTCACACATATAGTGCTAATAAAAATAAATATGTAATGACTCATATAAAACATAAAAATAATAGTACCATAAAATATGTACCCATACATATAGTACTAATTACAAAAAATATGTATTCGCACATATAGTGCTAATAAAAATAAATATGTAATTACACATATAGAACATAACAATAATAGTACCAAAAATTATGTACCCACACATATAGTACTAATAGCAAAAAATATGTATTCACACATACAGTGATAATAAAAATAAATATGTAATTACACATATGGAACATAAGAGTAATAGTACCATCAAATATGTATTCACACATATAGTACGAATTTTTACCTATAATAAAAAAAATAATTGTACCAAAAATGTATATAAATTATTGTACTCATAAATAGTAGACATGAAAATAGTTATAACAAAACAAAAAAAAATATATATATATAAATAAATAAATAAGTACAAAATACAGTTAAGCTAATACAAATTAACCCTCGCTTAGATAAGCTTGGTTCTTTTTAATACAGCTAAACACCACATGTACTCATCTCAGCATTACGTATATACATACAAAAGTTTCAAGTAAATGTTTTTCTTTTTCCCAAGCTATCAAACAAATAAGTTTTTTAATGCGTTATTCCTCTCCCAAGAATAACACATTTTTTAAAAAGGGGGAGATTTGTTACATACAGAGCATCAATTAAACATGTATATACATACATGCATGCATCTCTGAATCGATTTCGCTTCACGCAGAATTCTAAAATTCATGCATCAATAAAGAAATGCAAACATGTAGATATGTACATACCTACAGCATTCTCATTGCATGCGGAATTACAATTCCCAGCTGCTAGTATAAACATACATATATCTACAAACATATTTGCAAGTTCAGTAAAGTCACTCGCTACTGACCTACACCAATTTCTTAATCATATAAAGAAACAAGTGAAGGCAGTGACACAATCCTCTGCGCGCAAGAATTCACACGATGCAATTTGATAACCTTGCGCCGGCAGCGGTAGAACTCAGGTGAACGAAACAATGGTTCACGATGATGTCACAATAGCATCAAAGCGGCGAACGGTCTGCGGAAGTATTTATGTATGTACATGTGCAAGCGATGAATGCCGTGATGTAATAACAACAAACCGGCAAAAGCTTTGCGGATATTAAATTATGAATGCCACAAAGAAACACTTTGCGGAAATAATATTTATATACGAATAAATGCTGTGATGAAATTAGCTTAGCGTAGTAAGAGAATAACAATAGTATTAAGTGAAAAACTGTATAAATAAACTGTGATTGTGAATAAAGAAGTCAGTAAGTGAGTTAGTCAGAACACGAGTTGTTTCACTTACCCAAGAGTAAAGCTAGTAAGCTGCTCCATTCATCTGTACCTAGGAGTAAAGCTAATAAGCTGCTCCATTGAACCGTACTGGGAGTAAAGCTAGTAAGCTGCTCCATACGCATCGCTGCTCTACCCATCTCGGCACAATCAAGTAAAACGCCCAATCATCTTGATGGCACGTAGTATGATTACCGTGTCGTGTTCCAGATCAAAAGGTGCTCAGATGAGAGTACTAGAAGTACATTAATAAACTCAACACCTGTTTGGGTTTGCAGATGGTGTGCAGGCGTATCTCTAAAGGCCTATTGGTTTAATTGAGTACGGAGTTAGCTGCCTGAATGAAGACCTCGAGAGAATCCACCAGTTGACCATCCTAAATAATCTTCTCATTAATCCAGCGAAATCGAAAGTTTTGGTTATTTATAGGAATACTATTGACACGTTGTACTTCCCTCCGATTATTTTTAGTAGTAGCACAATTCCATATATCGAATCGGTTCGCAATTTTTAATAACACCTTGAAGTGAAACGACCACATTAAGTTTGTCATGCGTTGAATTTACGGTGGCCTTCGTTAGCTTTGAAAACCTACTGAAACTAGACTGCATTTAGTGCGCACACTACTGGTTCCCTTAATAACTTATAAGTGTGAGATCTATGGCAGGCTTGATTCTGTTTGCTGGAGGATGCTTTTAACTTCATTTAATTCTATGATTAGGTACATATATTTTAAATAAGTAAAAAATATCGTTGTTAAATAGATGCTGCCTTTAGATACTTTCTCCGATTGAAGTAATGCGTTAAGAAAGGATAATACTTAGTAGTTTTAGAGTATGTATTTATCATACACTGGAGTCCGTTTTATTCTATCTACTATAGTTTGTGAAATATTGAGTGTCAGCTATGCTAGTGCTATATCCTTAATTCTTAATATTGAAATGTTTTTGTTTTTGTTTTGCTTCAATAACTATATCTTTTTTCATCAATAGAGCAAATCACTATAGAAAATTTAACCCTATTCAAGGTCGTTCTTTTTTACTTCAAGTGTATAATCAGTAGGAAAAAAGAAACTTTATGGTTATGCTCCACATGAGTATCTTCTTAATATATAAAAATCCAGTGTCACGATGTTTGTATATGCTAATCTCCGTAGCAGCCCAACTAATACCAATGAAATTTTGTGAATGTGTTTGGTTCGTTCCAGCTTGAAATATAGAATAGTTTTGGATACGATAGATGGCGATGGTTGTCGAGATCTAAAAGACCGGCTGAGACCACGTCGACGTGGAAAGCTGAAAATTTGTGCACGGCATTTAATAAAATTTTCAAATACAAGTTCAAAAATGGACCAATTCGGGCCACCACTTTTTGGTGTTGCTATACAAAAATTTAGGTTTTCACTGTATATTTGGAAATTGCCTTATGCGTCGACGTAGAGAGCTGACATTTTGTACATGGGATTTTTTTAAAGAAAAATTTAAATTAAGTTCATAAATGGGACCAATCAGGCAACTCCTTCGTAGGGTTGCCATGCAAAAAACTTGCTTCGTGGTGTTTTCATAGCAATGGTAAATAATATTTCAAAAATGGGCTAAATTGGGTTACCCCTTCGTAGTGATGCCATACACAACTTTTGGTTTTTACTAAGTACGTGGTAGCTGCCTGAGAAGGTTTCGAGGTGGAGAGCTCATAATTTGAACACGGCGTTTTCATAAAAAGTGCAAATATAGTTTGAAAATGGGACAAATCGGGCAACTCCTTAGAAGGGTTGCCATACCAAAATTTCGTGTTTACTATATATTTGGGCACTGCAAGAGAACGCGTCGACTTAGGTAGCTACACTCTCCCACATATATGATTATATGCACGCATACTCATACACGTGCAAACACACACACATACAGATACAGATTGAGACCCTAGAGTACGGAATCGCATGATCGAGTCAAATAATAGCTTAGATATTATATGTCTCTAACCACCCCACCCAGTTATCTATACCGCCGAGCAACGCCTACGAGCTCCCCCTAGTAAACTTATAATGCACATTCTACGTATAATTGCAGTAGAGTAAACCATTTTTTTTATGTTATTGCTCTATCTGCATACTCTCACTGGTAAAATTCCATATAATATTAGTACTTGCACTTTTATTAATGTGTTAGCTTTTTTCGGGACTAATTCACCAAGCCTAGTAAGAAAATGTCAAAGAATATAGAATAATTGGGTCAATAATATTAATAAGATAAATATAACAAGTTTCACGATTCAGCAAAACGTAGGTATATCCTGTAAGCAGACCTGCTTTTACCTGTGTTCAAAAACCTTTTCTGCAAAGCAGCGAAAAATGTTTTTAGTTAAATGTTACATGAAATTTGTTAAAATGTGTACCCGTTAAACTACGTCGGAAAAATTCACATTCTTTTCATATTTTTCTGAAAACTGATAATGAAACCCAAAGATCTTATTGTTAATGGAAGAGAAAATGATCAAATAAGAATTTACTATTGCTTTAATAATTGATAAATAAAAACTCGGGAGTGCTATTTTTCAGTAAAAAAGATAAATATACCAATATATGGTTACGATCGTGGCCTTTGTTCGTTATTCAAACACAGTATTTCAATTGTAATTCACATGTTCTGTTTATTTAACCCTAATGTTTACTTTCACAAATTCACAACAATCAAATCAACTCTTTAGTTATCGTTAGTTTTCTACTCCGAATTATCGTATTCCAAACAGTTTACTTCATTCACTTCACTGTCTCTAATAAGTCTGCTTCCTGGCAAGTTCAATTTCAAGTATTTAATTTGCGCTAAGGAATTTGTACCCTTAACCTAACAATATTTTTTGTATCTAAACCTAGTCCCTGATTATAATACGTACGGGCTTTTCTTTGGCCCTAAGTTCAATTAATCTAGCTGAGTTATCTTTCTTTCTAAAAAAATGAATTTCTAACTAAGATATAACTTACTTCTAAACTACGGCGAGAGCTACCTAGTTATGAATAACTAAAAATATTTCGAAAATCTAATATTAAACTAACTTAAGTACTAGCTACATAACTTATATATAAATCTCCAGGTTTGTAAGTTCCCTGTTGCAGGTATTATCTGTAGAAGGTCGCATATCTCCTGTCCTCCCAGCTTTCTCATACAGGACTTGATTGCGACAATGCTCTTCACAGAGCCTCCGGTAGAGTACAGTGCTGATTCGGAGCAATTTTCTCTCGAATCTCGCAATGATCTCCATATATATTGGCATGGTAAGCCATATGGGGATGGAGTACGTTGGCCTAATGAGCTGCTTGTACATAAGCAGTTTGGTGTTTAGAGTGAGACGATTCCATATCTCATTATAGGACTGACTATGCTGAGTGCAAATTTTGCTTTCCTAGCAACTGTCTTTGCGTGAGAATTGAACTTAAAACTTTCATTGAAGTTTATACCTAGGTATTTTGCACTCTTAGTGGGTTTTATCACTTCATTATTGACTGTAATTTCGATGTTTCTTGCGTTTTGACCTACGCCTCTGCATGAACGTGCAGTTCTGATGTAGAGTAAACTCGATTTAGGGACGTTGATATTTATGCCATATTTACGATAGTACTCCTAAAGCTTGGCAATATGATCACCCACTTTCTTTGTCGCCAATTTGGAGGATTTGGAGTGCGCAATGAGTTATCGGCGTATAGAAGGGTTGTGTGACTCCTGCATTATTCTGTGGTTGGTCAATCAAACGTGAACAGGAAAGGCATAAGTACTGAGCCTTGCAGGACGCCGCTTTTATATCCTTATGCGTAGATATGTAATTCTTTATTTACACAAAGAATTGTCTCTGGGAGAGGAATCTATATATTATCCGATTGAGGTTGGTTGACAACTGAAATCTCATCAGTTTGCAGATAAAACCTTCTCTTCAGATGGAGTCGAAGGCTTTCTCAACATCAAGGAAACACGCCACAGTGTGTGTCTTATTATTGAGGGCTTGGGTTACATCAATGTGAAATTTTAATAGCGGGTGCAGAGTGGAGTGCATAGCCTTTAATCCAAATTGCTGATGCTACTCCACCTCCTTCTCCACGCAAGTGTCATCAATGTATTGTTTCATTAGTGAAATCGGTCTGGAGTCCGAGATGCTTTCTTCACGATTGGTATTATTTTTGACACTTTCCAGCTGTCGGGGAAATAACAAGTGTTTATACAATTGTTGAAGATTATTGTTAACATTTTGATTGACAAACGGTAGTAACTTCCAGATTATGAAGTTCGGTATACCATCTGGTCCACTCGACTTTTTATTGTTGAGTGACCGAATAAGAGCAACTAGATGAAGCAGGCTAGTGACTATTTGCCGGTCATTCGGATTTCCAGCTAAGCTTTCAGGGCAAAATTCTGTCATTGGTGAGGTGTTTTGTGCCTCAAAGTTTTCCACTTCAATTAGGATTTGCCAATCAGTTAGGGAGAAGAGTTGGACGCGAGCTTTTGAAGGTTGATTTAAAGAAGTTGGCAAAGACTGCCTCCTGGTGGTGATTAGTACCATATTTATACTCTACAAGTTGTCCTAGAAATCATTCTATTCTAAAAGCATCGATTCTCCGAACCCAAAGTTGTTTATTTCCGTACTTATAGATGTCGCTTGTCCTTTTCTGTTGTGCGATTCTCCGAAAAGTTTATGTCCGTACTTAATTACATATTTCACGCGAAGTATCCATTTCCCATAGATACCTCTTTTTTCATTTCTATTGTACAACAAATTATTACAAAAGATTTCGATGAAAAATATGTTTTTACTTATGTTTATTAATTTCTTTAATATTATACAGAATTGTTCTCATTAAGGAGTTCTACTTCTTTCCCGTTTCCTTAAGTGTACATTTCTAGTTTTTTGTCTATAAGTACAAATTGTTTTATCACTGGGAGTCGAGTGATCGCCCAAAAGTGTTAATTAGTCTAAACTGATGTTTTTGAACTTCTGGATAGGATAGCATCATTGGTCTGTGGAACAAACTGGATACGCAATCTTTGTATTCATAAAACGTCTTATATTTACAAAATGTAATCAAAATTTATCACCAAACACATTTAGAAACATGCATTGCGTTGTCACATTATTTTTTTTCACAACTGAATTCCAGATACCTAGGTAACGTAACCATAACAACCGAAATATGCTCTTTATTTATATTTATACTTTCAAACATACAAAACAATAAAAAGAAATAATTAAAAAAGCCGACGCTAGGCACTAGATACACCCTTTGGCCAGTGGCGGATCCAGCTATGTGGCACGGGGGGCGCGCGCCCCTCCCTGAAGACCACAAAAAAATTGCAGTAGATCTTCTGAATTCTGCTACTGCACTTTTTGCACAAGACATACAAATTTCTGGAAACGTTCAATTTGAAGCAGAACTTATTCGAGTAAAAGCGATGGGGGATTTGTTTTTTAATTGAAAATACAACGGCAAACAAATCATTGTATATTGATGTAGTGAGTTATTACATTTAAAGCAAGATATTTATTTTGGAAAAACTGTTTTATTATTTTGTAAAAAGCAATAGTAGAATATTTAGCTAAACCTTTAAACAAAAAAAAATTAAATGCTGATTGGGAATTCTAAATCAGAACGTTAGAGAAGTCTTGGCATGCGTGAATACATTCCGTATTCTTACAGCAGATCTCAACAACAGTAAAATCGCTCTTGGTTTAACGATCAGTACAACCAAGTAAAGTAAGAAAAGCGAAACAGTCTGCTTTTCGCGCGTTGCATTCATGTCTAGAATTGAAACAATTCGACAAGAGTGCCCAGAACACCTAGAAGTCCATTATCCGGTGAGAAAAATTTCCTTTTGATCAAACGGCTTCTGGTCCCCAGTCAAGACCATCAAGAACAACTTCAGCAAATCCTCTATACCATCACTACTTAATATCGGTGAAGTGGTTGTTGACTCCTTTGATCAAGCTAGTATCCTCACTGGTATAGATTCGCCCGCTTCAAATTCTCTATAAAACAGCCAATACACATCCGTAAGAGGGATGTGTTCAAGGTCCTTGAGAGGATCAACGTCTGCAAAGCCGTAGGTCCTGATGGTTTCTCACCCCTGTTTATTAAAAGCTGTGCCTCATCTTTAGCCAAACCTTTGGGCAAACTATTCTACTTGTCTTATTCGACACCACAAATTATCGGGCAATTACAATCACTTCGTTTCTTTCAAACCTTTTTGAACCTATTATTAACTCCAAAATAATGAAGTATCTAGAAACCAAACAACTCATCAATGATCGGCATTATGGCTTCCGAGCTGGACCCTCATCTGGAAACTTGCTGACTTTTCTTACGGAACATTCGAACCGTACGCAATGGCGTTTTGTAGTCACAAAATCTTTGCTCTAGATATTTAAATGGTCTTTAATAGAGTCTGGCATCCAGCCGTTTTAGTTAAACTTAAAGCACTTGGTCTCTCCCCTCATCTTCAATTATAGATTGAAAGTATTTTACCTGATCGCACAACACCGGTTGTACTAGATGGAGTTTTACAAGAACTTCACCCTATAAATGCCGAGACGTCCCAGGGCTCTGTTATCTCTCTTCTTAATTTTCATTAATGATCTACTTTCCCGTACTTTTAATCTAATCCAAAGTTTTGCCTATGACAGTATCCTTGATTTCGCTCACTCTTTTGACATTCTTGGGACTCCAGACAGAATGCCATATCTGTCAAACGAGATGGATTGATAATATCATTCAATAACGACCTTGATAATATCAAATTTTGCCATTGACAGTACCCTTGATACTCTTATGGACTCCAGAGGTAATGACACATCTGTCAAATGAGATTGCGTGATTAGATCAATGAATAACGACCTTGATCATGTTCTCCCTTGGAGTAAAGCGATTCGCGTCGAATTCAAGCCATCTAGGTGCCAAAGCTGTCTCACTATTTGAAGCAAGAGTAAAGCTTTTCACTCCCATTTCTTTTTATGGAGCACTGATTTGCGATACACCGTCTTTATACATTCGATATTAATACTTAATTCCTGTAAGCTATGCTGGACAGATCCCAAAGAAGCATCGAAATATCTTGGATTTCTGAAAAGGTGTAGAAATATTTCAGGCCATCGAATCTAGCGCTCCTCTACAAATCCTACATCAGACCTCGAATATAATATAGTTTCCATATCTGGGCCCGAGGCTAGTCGCACAGTCTTACCTTCATTTGATATTGTCGAAAAGAGAGCCTTGAAGCTCACTGGCGATGTGGCAATAACTTGATATATTGACTCACTCCAACAACGCCGCTATGATGGATGCCCTTCACTCCCTTATCGCTATATTCGTGGTCAATGTTGTAAGGAAATATATCGTCTGATTCTTCTCAGAATAATTCCTGGACGCAAAACTCGCGCAGCAAACCGACCATTAACTTGCTTTCGGCCATGCAGTAAAATTTCGTGATGGGTTTAATCCCGAACTGTGTGAATGTGGACGGTCTACCATTTTCTGTCTTTACTCCAACATACAATCTGCGAAAGTTTAAGGGTGACAATCTGCACCTCTGGCGTTTTCCTCACGTTCCCTCATTCGTTTTCCTATCACCTTCCTGCCATGCTGTGCTTTGCATCATAAGGTATCCCCTTAATTTGCCTTAATAATATATAAGCAAACATCAAACTTTCTTGACTTTAGTAGAGGCAAAGTACGTATCCTTTTAATTCCTGTATTTTGCAAAGTTACAATTTATGATTAATTCTTCAATTTGCTCCAAATGTGTTTCCCTATTTTTACTAACTACAATGGGTGATGATCACCTTCCGCCATGCTGTGCTTTGAATTATAAGGTCTGGGTATCCGGAGCTTGAGCTGCATTTTGCGAAGTTACATTTTAAACAAAATGTGTTTCCCTATTTTTACTACCATTATTTACAAACTAAAACAAAATAAGCAATTTAACATCTCATTTGACTTTCGGGAGTGGCAAAAGTTGAATGCTGAGCAACTTTCTTCGTTTCGAGTGCTATCCGCTCACTTATCTGATTGACACGTATCTTAATGATAAATTTTATATATTTGACATTTGCGAGTGGTGGCGAGTATCTTCGAACTTTTGATCTGTTTCCAGCTTATACTGTTTTTAAACCAAATTTGCGCCCCTTCCTCACAAGGATCCTGGATCCGCCCCTGCCTTTGGTTTCTAAAATTGAAATAATTCTTTAAGAAACAGAAAAAGGTTCAGAGAAATATGGTTTGAAAATGTTTTGTTTTTACTTTTGGAAACTTTGCAAGCTTACCACTAATCACTTTAAAATATTTTTTAATATGAGGTACCTGCCATAGCTTTCAATTTCATTTCATATGCCATATAATTCATGTATCTATCACATGCAGTGAAAGAGAAACTTGCAATGAAAAATTTCTAAAAATTGGTAGCAACTCCTCTTAAGTTTGTTACCTAAAGCCCAGTATCGAGTTCCAGTAAAAGTGACATTTCCATACAAATTTTACCGCTGGAAAAATCGCTGACAAAAATTTTAGTGATGATTTTATGAGTGCAGTATGGAGTTTACCGGTAAAAATTGAAGGTTGCCTTTTTAAAATGGGTGGCACTATAAATTTTATACACATTTTACCAAGCATTTTAATGTGGAATATTTGGAGACCACGTTATATTTTACTTTGCTCGAACTCGATACTAGGCATAAAAATGAAAAATTCTGCGTGGGCGCTCTTGACATTAATGGAAATGGTCACTTATTACCATTTGAATATCATTCCTTCGGGGAGATATTTCCCAAGCCATAAAAACTTTGAAAAGTTATTAATGATGAAATTTAGGTCATCCTAATGCCTAAACTCTTTAAACAGAAAAATAGTGTTTTAGTAATTTTGGGTAAGGTTCTTTTGTTTCACAACGAAGATCTAATTTACATTCCTCAACAAAACACTAAATTTCCAGCGAAAAATCCTCAATTGAGCTTTCTAAGTAGTTGTTGCCTCTCATGTTGTTGCCTCCAATGCGATGTAGTATTATGCGCAGTGCCATGTTTGCGTCTATACCATTCAGTAAATTAGGTATCGTTGTTTTCAATTTGTGATCAATCCAATCAATTTATAGTAATAAATATATTTTTTACTTCAAAGGTTTTCAAAAGTGAACATCCTTGTATCTAGTGGCGTAGCAATAGCTTGGGCCGCCGGGCGAACTCTGAATTTACCTCCCCTGACTTCATCAATGCTAATAAAATGTTTTTATAAGAAAATATTGTGTTAATTTTATAATTAGTTTTCTACGATTTTTAACAATGTGTGTGTGTGTGTGTGTGTGCGTGCGCCTTCTTGCGTGTGTTTCTTTAATAAATGTTTTCTTATTCCATTCTAACTAAAATTCGTAATGAATAAAAAAAACGCAATGCTGGTAACCCAAATGTTCGGAAGGTATGTATATACCTACCACTGCCTCTTTTTAATAAAAAGAAGAAGAAGAGTTAATTAATTGCAAAAATGTCAAATTGCGGAGCAAATTTCGCGATTTTTAAACTTAAATATCTCGGAAACTATAAGTGAGCACCAAATAAAAATTGCATATTCGTAATTTGTGAGTAAATTTGAACTAGTACGTACACTTTTATATTATATCTATTTCTTTTATAAAGTATTTTCGTAATAATGTGTAAAAAATGTAAAAATAAGTCTATTAAATTGATTAAAAAAAAATTGTTAAAATTGTTTTTATTTGTACCTGCAAATTATAAATGTATTTTAATTGCTATCAAAGGTTTTTCCCTATTTTTATATTGAATAATTTCCAATTCTTTAAAAAAGCAATTTACTTTAGTTTTAAATAAACTTTATAATATTACTACGTGGATATTTGAATCTCTCACTCTCTCTTTTCAATACAAAGTGAAATAACACAACACTTGAAGTTTTACTTCTGTCGGGAGCCCCCGACCCTCTTTCTTTTTTTTTCTTTTCTTTTTTTTATTATTTATTTTATATTATTTTTTATATTTTATTAACTTCCAATTCAATTACAATTGCCTCATTTAGTTCACCTAATAGCTGAAAAGGTATCCCGTAAATATATCATCATATCGTTGTCACACCTGGTAAAGCAATTTGGCTTTACAAATTTCACGAAGTCATCTAGTAAATAACAATTAGTATCGTCAAGCCAGGTCTTGGTTAAAACTATGAGAACAAAAATTATTTGCAGATCATTGAATAAAATCACAAATAAGTAAATATACAGATACCGAATCGAATATGAAAATTGAAAACCAGAAGTCAGATACATGTTGCTAGTCAATTAGTCAATTAGTCTCGACCTGATGTAGGAAAGCCTCAATTCTTTCTTAGAAATTTACTGGAAATTTATTCCTTAGAAGTTTTATGCATTATTAGAGGCTGACAACGGCAGAAGAAATAGATACCTATTGGCAATTGGAGGAAGGCCGACAAAGGCACAAATGAAAGTATGTATTGTACTATCTGAAAATAACTCCAATCGTCCGGCCACCAAAGTGATAAAAATTCTACCGAAATATTTTCAGTAAATTTCTATATAAAAACAAGTTCTTATTGCATATTTACTCGTCTACGCTCATAAAAGTTGTTGTCGGCCTCCAAAAATGCCTATAAATTTTAAGAAAATATTTCCAGTAAATTTTTAAGAAAAAATGTCCAGTAAATTTCCAGGAAACAATTGAGGGCATGTTGATTTTATATTGGACCAAGGCATTGCATTGCTCTGGTAAAAGAAAGAAACTTGGTGTGTGCCTGAGAACATTAGGAACATTTTCTATTAATAACAAAATTTCTTAGCTATAATTTTCGTCGTAGCTAACTAACTTGGTTACCAGAAATGTTGATAAGGTTTTCATTTTTCTGAATGCCTTCTTCATCTGTATATTTACTTATTTGTGGTAAAATTGTTAATTCATCAAAGTGCTTAGGTAGGCTTCTAATATTCATGCGAAATACCCTGAAGCAGAAATCATTATTTACCTGAACGAATTTTCAAACGTTACAATCATAACTTATGTATTGTGTCCTATTATTTAACTGTTGCTCCCACTTTTCCGACAGGATTCTGTTGCACAACTCCCACTCTTATACCTTAATAATTGAATATATGCATACATCATCAGCTACTGCCCTTACAAGATTTTGCGACGTACATACATATTTAGCAGAACGTATATCATGTCAAAATTACTACATTTTATCAACTGAAATGCCAACATTTTATTTCATTTATTTTATTCATTTATTGCAGGGTTTGTTTTCAAGAATAACATTTCGAGAGCCGGTTTTCTTGGGCGGAACAGGAAATATAACAGATTTAGCAAAACACTTACCTGTTTATGAAGGAATGATCGGATGCATAAGGCGGTTTATAGCTAATGAACATGAATATAAATTTACTGAGCATCCATTGGGCGACGTAACCAAAGGATTCGACATACGTAAGTACATACATCTATCAATAAATGTCACCTAATAGATAGTTTTGAAAATAGGTAATTGATAAAATTAATAAAAATGCAAATATTTATGTTGTTGTACATAGTACCACACATCGGGAATTTCGAGATTATCCAATACAAGAAAGCTTAATTTGGTTAACAGTAGGTTTGCATTGGACTAACTATGTCACTTTACTAAACAATATGGAATCGATGTATTTTTGTACATCTAAGCTGCTTTAATACCTCAAAGCAATGACTTCCGAAGATACTTTTTTCCTTAGATGCAAATTTGTTAATGGTTATAAGCTCTTAAATAAAGTTCCAAATGTGATAATATCTTATAACAGCAGGATACGAATCCTAAAATATTATTAATAATATACTTTTTTTAAAATAGCAGTTTCATATTTCTTTTTTCTTAAGATGGAAAGTTATGATGATTTCAAATTCAAGGGTGGATCCAGACATTTGCTCTAGGGGGCGATAAAATAAAAAATTGTAAAATTGGAATTAAAAATAAGAACGAAATCAATTAATCAAGTTAAATATTTTCTGAGCTTATTTAAGCTCTCTCTCTCTTTCAAGATTTCTCAAATAAGCTATTTTCTGAAAAGTCAGACCTAATTTTTGATAGTCTTCAAAAGCATAATTTAGCTAATTTAAGCTGTGGGGTCGGGCACTGAAGCTAAAAGTTGTTATAGGAAAATTTTTGTAAAAAATGAAAAATTGGAATGCAGCCATTGCTTTGCATTCCAATTTATTACTTTTAAAAAATTCCTTATGTATCTTTTCTTCACAATTAAATTTATTTTTTACGTATTTTTTAAAAGTTAAGTCATAAGTCAAGATTATTTCGTACAGGTATTAACTTGTATTACCTGCAAGCAAATAAGGTCCAGCCTTCACAAATGGCTTAAGCTCCAGAGCATACATTTTTAACGCGGCCATGGAATCTAAATTTGCACTGTTTATGCAAATTTTAATAAAATTTTTCTCTCACTAAATATTCCATTATATTTAAAACAGTAATTATTTCCAATTAATTTTATGTTAAAATATTGGGTAGTTAGGAAAACTATGGAATACACAGAAAAATAATGATAGCTGCTGCTATTAATGTAATCTATAACCATGTCACTAAATTACAAAAAATATTTTTATTTTACCTTATTCAATTCACCTATTAAAAAGAGCACATTGACTGATTTTTCGACAGATATAAGTATCAAAAATAATTTTCGAAGAAAGTTTAAAAATATAGGTACAATTGATTCGGGGGAAACTTTTAATGTCTTTTTCAGTATGATAAAAAATTCTTTGTTTTGTTGCTGGCAAATGACCAGTTTTCGGTGGATGGGAGAGACAAAATATTATAAAACTTGCATATTTCTTCAAACACATTTCTGACGCAAGCTATCTTTATTCCTTACAAATGAAGGACATCTCTAGCAAGCATAGTAATAAAAGAATACATAATGTATGAATATTGTTACGAGATGTATTTATATTAAATAAGTGGCGAGATAAATAGATAATTTTCACAATTCTGTGGTGCTGTATCGTCACTGGGAACATTAACCGGGAAACACAATGCGACGGTCATCAGCGCTGCTAAATATCAAAACGGTTTGGTAGAAACGGGGTAAAGTTTTAAAAAAATAGGTGTGAAGTATTTCTTGGAAAGCTTGGACATTTAGTCATCATTTCGCATCATTCATTTATGGGTGTGCATTAAGAGTGTTACAGGATGTTAAGGGGAAATATACCAAAATCATAAACACCCCCTCCCTCCTAAAAGACGCATTTTGCTCTTTCATAGCTCAATATCCCATATTAGCTCGTGAAGTTTGAGCAATCAATGCCAAATCGCAATCGGCGCAGCAAGTTCACTTTAGATCAGGCTCATTAAACACAGTTCAGTTCACTTTAGAGCACTTTTATGAGCAGTGCTCTGAATTCATTAAACACGATTTTCTGCTCTTTTCTGTTCTTTTGTGCTCTAGAGTAACCTAGAGCAGCTCATTAAACAGACCTATTATGTAAAACCGAGCATCACAGCTGATACTTCCTGCCAAGATGCTTCCTGCGCTGATTGCAATTTGGTCTTCAGTTGTGGACCGCCCTGTATAGCTTTCTCTTTCCGTTTCAGCATGAAAATTTCATTAGCATCCAGATATCGCGGGAGTTCTTTTATTAATGTAATATAAATTTTGATAAGCATAGTAAATTTGGTACCACATAAAATATACATTAGATATACACATATTGCCTTGTCTTACTGCTGGCGCTTTTCACATAACTAAAGCTCCATAATTTCCTGGGCTGGTCTGGAATTTGTTGGAAAAATTAAAGGCAACGTTTTAAAAAAAAATGTTTTTTCCAATTATTTCTTTTCCAACCGATACTTAAAGAAATTTTCGAGGAGTTCTAATTAGATAGGGTTAATATATGTATAAACCTATTTGCTTTAATTAAGTCTTTGCAAGAAAACTGAATCTGATATTAATTACCTCGGCTATGATGATTTTCCCAACATACTACTTTTCATCAATATACCCGACTTTTGTAAGCTTTCGATCACAAAAAAATGCAAATATTTTTCTTGTAATGAAAATTCCTTAATGATAATAAATATAAAAAATAACTTTTTAAAAAAAACTTTGCTTCAACACCCGCACTAAAAAATATAAAATAATTCCTCCCTTCACTTAATGAGTAGCTACTAGAGGGAAAGTCATATTACATTTAATTAAATATTGAAATTATATTACTATGTGTATAAAATATGAAATTTCCAAGGTACACAGAGCCAGCAAAGTCGAGGCAATGTAATTTAATTATGTATTTTAATAAATATTAGGATCTCCAAATTTCAATCTCGAAAATTGTTACTCACTGCCCAGATCTTGATTTCTTTATGTATATAAATGTATGTATGTAATATAATTTCAATATTTCAATAAATGTAAAATTAAGGGAGAACTTTTGTGTTCTAGGTACTCATTAAGTGATGGGAGAAATTATTTTTTATTTTTTAGTGCAGATTTAGAAGCAGTATTTTCCAAAAAAAAACTATTTTATATTTTCTATTTCATTTGATTAGAGTATAAATTTCGCTGTGTCCACCCTTGGTTGTAATTTGCTTTTGTTATTATAACTTACTTATACTTCCAAAGTACTTCCGATACATAACAAATCCACAGAAAAGAAAATCCCTTAAATAAAATGCTGATAATAATAATCACGAAATTTAAAATCTTTAAGTCTTTTAACATATATATATTTTTGAAATTCGTGTTTTAATATACCATATCCAAAAATCACTTTTTAACAAAAATATAGCACATTTCAAAATCCAATTTTTAGTCGATTCCGTGAAAACGAGCTTGTTTTACATTTCTTTTATAAACAAATGATTTCTTTTCGAAATTTAATCATATTCCTCCGAGATATTATTGTATATGCATGCAATATACATTCACGCATACATATAAACATATAAATCAATTAAAAATATTTTCAAGAAAATTTATTTCAGACATTGAGTTCTTGCTTCAACTATCCGTCTCGACACCTTTCGATTTAGATGAAACTTTCAGAATTAGTTAAGAGGAATCAGTACAAAGATTTGCAAGTTTCATAAATTTTTCAATGCGAATTTCCTGCAAACTATTTGTAGCAGAATAATGATTTATATCTTATATCAAAGATAAACGTAGAGGTCTAGTGAATAATGTCGGGAAAATAAAAAAAATATATTGGAATGGAGATATTAGCTTTAGAAAGATAAAGCCTAGATCTAATGAATCACGTTGAGCTTTTCATTTCTAGTTGCGTTCTTTTTAATTTATTTGTTTTTTCTCAATTTTGACTCAACTCATCGCTCAACTCAATCTTTGAGTCCACTCAACAGTTGAGCGGTGGTTCATCGCTCGAAATTTGAGCGGACTCAATCTTGAGCGGACTCATCATTTGAGTTGAGCGGACTCAAATCATGTTTTAAATAACATAAGGAGAATTTTATTTGATTTAATTAAAATTGAAACAGAAACTGAAATTTTAATCAAATAAGAAAAGCTCGCAAAAAAGACATTCATTATATTATAAATATTTTATTAATTTAACTTTTGCTAATTTTCTTAGCCAACATTTCTCTTCGTCTCAATATAATGTACAAATTCAACAACTTGTAAAACCTGTAAGGAAAATACCATACTTAAAAATGTTATAGTTCAATTCAAGGAAATTGTACTTAAATTTTTCCATTTTCGTCATTTACACGACATCTAATAGGAGTTAACGTTAGTTTTCCTATGCTAAATAATCTTTCTACCGAAGCACTACTTGGCAGTGTTGTGTTGTATTCGGTAAAAAAGGCTTTTTATCACCGAAAAACGTTTGTTTTCAAATACGCTGGAGGCTTTATCTATGGAAAAATTATACTCCAAGGACTATTTCTGACCGTCTATTGAATTTTGGTTATCTTCACAATCTGAATCCAAAAATGGCGTGGCTTGATTGATATTTTGTGATTGCGTAATCATGTCAATACATTCCAGGCTTTCATTGATTATGGAAATAATGAATTTCTCAACCAATTATGCGTGGGTGTTCAATCCATTTTGCTCTACAATAACTTTTTTTCTATGCGTCACAAAGGGAATGACTAGCTTAGTAGACAGACCCTATAGATTTTATGTAGCGTATAAAAATTATACAATGACAATAATAATGGTCATTTATTTATAAAAAATTAATACGATAGTAAACAGATACATAAATCCAATTACTTACTGCCGTTTGGTTAGCGCTAATTGACTTCAAAGGAAAAAAAGAAAAAAAGAAAGAGAACCAACTATCATATATACAGAAGGAATTTAAACCTAGATATAGAGGATGATAAACAATAGTTACATTGGAAAAGGAATAGTATAAAATTAAATAATGTAATTACAGATAAATTTAAAAGTCATAGATATACTATCTAAATTCCTTTATAGAAATCAAAAAGCTTACGAAAAACTTAGGATAATAGAAATACAGAATTAAAAGTAGGGTAACACAGATGGGAATAAAGCTAGAAATTAAATTAACTTTAAAACAGTAAAATTTAAGTTAAACAAAGTAGAGAAAAGAGGGCAATAGAGCATACAGTGAGGTTAGTATACAGAAAAGAGAACGTGATGGAAGGAAGCAAATAAAAATTAAAGTTAGGTTGATCAATTAAGAATGGAGAAATTATCCAGAGCATTAATTTCAGCTAAGAGGCTGCGCTTAAAAACCCGAAGGTATCACTGAGTATATCCAAATCATTGTATAAGGCATTGGGGGCCCTTTGAATTCTAACCAAAGGTGACTTGAGATGCAAGATGGTAGTTAAGTGAAACGGCTAGGAAAGCTAATTTTGAATTTGGACAAAAGCTCAGAGGAATCAATAGAGCCGTGTAATATTTTAAATAACAAAATTTCATCGAGATAGGAACGACGTGCGTCTAGGGATACCATGGAGTATCTAGTCAATCTGCCGTCATAGTTTTCATATGAGCCCGTAAGTTTGAAGTGCAAGTACCTAGTAAATCTGCGTTGGACACTCTCGATTTTATTTTTGTATGTTGTGTAAAAGGGATTCCATATTGGGGAAGCGTATTCTAATATGGATCTAACTAGGGTATTGTACATAGTTTTATGGGTAGAGGGCTGTTTAAAAGGCCTAACGCGCCTTAAGACAAACCCCAGAGTTTTAAAAGCTTTATTGTTGATATTATTAATGTGAGAGTCAAACAATAGCTTGTTATCAAATTGTACTCCCAGGTCATTTATTTCTGAGACACGGGTAACTAGAAAAGTGCCCAACTTATATTCCCAATTCAGCGTAGTGCGTTTTCTTGTAAAAGAAATGCATTTGCATTTGTCCACATTTAGGGGCAAATGGTTTTTGTTACACCAAGAGTGTAGCATCTGGATGTCACATTGGAGATACTGGCAGTCAAATGGATCATTTATTACTCTATTAATTTTAGTGTCATCAGCATATATTAAAGGCTAAGAGTGGAGTTCTTTGGAAAGGTCATTAATGTATAATAAGAAGACAAGCGGGCCAAGAATCGCCCCTGGGGTACGCCCGAAGTTTGGTTATATTGATAAGATAAGAAACCATTTATTACAACAGAGAGCTGTTGTAAAATTTAAATACAATTCACAAAACTGAGTTTCCTCATGAGCATGTTACTTTCCCTTTATATTTCACAAGTATATTTCTATGGATAATTGTAAATAGAATTGCCATAAATTGAATCATATCATTTTCAAGTATGGGAAAATACCATACGGTCTTTACACATTATTGAATAAGTACAGTTGTACATATTGACAGGAAGAAGAAATGTTGGCTAAGAAAATTAGCAAAAACTAAATTAATATATAAAATAATGAATGACGTTTTTGCAAGCTTTTCTTTTTTATTATTGAAATTTCGGTTTTAGTTTCAATTTTAATTAAATCAGAATCTCCTTATGTTATTTAAAATATGATTTGAGTCCGCTCAACTCAAATGATGAACCAAGTCAAGTAGTAAGTCCGCTCAGGCAGTGAGTTCGCTCAACATTGAGTCTGCTCAAGATTGAGTCCGCTCAAGATTGAGACCGCTCAAGTTTAAGTCCGCTCAAGTTTCGAGCGATAAATCACCGCTTAAGTATTTAGCGGACTCAATGATTGAGCGATCTCAAGTTCTGAGTTGAGCAATGAGTTGATATGGCAAATGAGTCTGCTCTTTTACAACCCTGTGGCGACATGTTATAACTCCGCATCGAAAGCGATCATCGAAGCGAAGATTTCGATCTGGCGGTGTGTTATAAGATTTTCGTTCGATAGGCGATTTGGTTGCTTCCAAACTATTTCCGAATTTTTTCCCCTAGTCCAAATGACATTTATAGATTCTTTTTCTAGTTGTTGATAAATTTTATAATAATAAAATTGGAATTTATGAATTTTTCAAGCGCAGTGGCTTTATTTGTGGATGATAACGAAAATGATGAAGAAATAATTAATTACAGGGACACAAGATAATTTTTAAGGCAGCGGTATTATGTTATGGATATGCCTAACAAAATGTACTGCTTTATTAATTTTTAAATTCAAGAATTATTCTTACAAGTTTTATAACTTCAAGTTTGAAGAATCTATATGAATATATAAAATCATTTATATTGAATACATTTAGAAAAAATGTAACATATAAATCTAATTTCTTAAATTTACATACATTTTTAATCTTCGCTTGAACTATCACACTCATCAAAACTCAATGATATCCTATCGAAATTATCGCCCGTCCAAAGTGTTACAATATACCGACTATAACATCTTGCCCCAGGGACAAGGCTAATTTTATATGAATTTTCTTGCTTTTAGGACACAAACCTACGGATAGTAAATTTTATTGCCTACAGGCTCGCTGGTATCTACATTGAAACTTTTGCTGAGCACTAACTCCTCTTAAGTATTAAAAAACATTGGACCCTTATTTTTTGTTTAGCCTGCTGACCTCAGGTCTTGAATACAGACAGCGTAACTCAAATTTGAATTTTTTCAATGGAGACGTAATTTTTAATTGTCTGATTACTTTTGTACGATAATTCAAATTAATGGTTTAAATGGGGACATTCTGAGGAAATTAAAAGAAAACTTTATTAAAAAAAAAACGCAATTTTTATTAATTTTGGATTTTTGACCACCTCCGAAAGAGAAACACCCCCTAAAAAATATCATTTTTGAAATGCTCTAATTTTAATACATAACATATCAAATACTTGCGAATGTTCAGCTCTAAGTTTAGGAGATACAATTTTTTCTAGCGTCTCTGTGAAAAATTTGTCACTGTATATGAATTGAAAAACTCACCGTGAGAGCAAGTGTACACTTTTGAATTTCAAGCGATTCTGTAAGTACAGTGTACACTTAAGGGCTGAATGAAAGAATGAAAGTAAAGAATTTTAAATTAATGAGGATCATGGGATCTTATTTCTTTGATTTTTGTTTATTGAGGTAAATTTTGTTTATTCTAATTCGATATTTTTAATTTTTACATCTAATTCTTTAAAATTCACGAACAAAAGTGTCGTGAGGAAATATCGGACATCGTGTATACAATTTTGACAGAAAAACTCTTTTCTATTTTTGCGGAATCGGAAAAAGGTGGTGTATCGAAAATTTTGTTTACATGCTTAAGCCTTGGTTTCCAATCCGCTGTAATCAAGAATAAAGAAACTAGTAGAGATGGTTTCCAAGGAGCAGCGTAACGGAATTACACTCGGGCTTGTGGCCTCAATTGCGCTAGAATCAAACAGTTTTTGATTCCGACGTAATGGTAAAAAACCATAGTTTAACGTTTTTTTTTAAGTATGCGGTTATATTTTTTACGATGAGTAATCGATTGTTTTTACGATTGGAACATAATTTGTAAGTGGCAACACTTAAGAAGACGAGGTAATAAAGTAAATGCAATTTTTATGAACGCAATTGTAAGAAACCACATTAAACGTAATTGCGCTGTAATCAGAGTAAAAGTAGGTCTAGATGATGTAAGCTTTTCAGATCATTCGTAAATAGGAGGGCAGATCTAAGCATATCCAGCCTCCGCCGGCAAAGGCCGAACAAGCGCACAGAAAATGTTCGGTTATTTCAGATTCTCCGTCCAAACAGTAAAAGCTCTCAGATCTGTCAATAACTCCTATCTTTGTTAGATGAGGATGAACATGAGCTGTGGGCAGTTGCCTTGTTCACATGAAGTTGACTGGACTAGATTATGAAAGTCCGGGATGAGGAGCTAATCCGCCACGTCAACATCAACTGGCATGGAATAGTCTAGACCGCTCTTAATTTGGTAGTGGAGTGGTTTTGGTTTAATATGAACCAAAAATACAACAAACCTTATAATATTTCCGAAAAGCATATGGTTTTGACAGGTGACATTACAATTACAGCCACGGCAACAGATGTCACTTCTATCGAAATAATTCAATCCACTACATGTGAACACTTGAATTTCACGCATAATGGCCAGTTTCATAGTCGAGTTTAAACTAAGGTTGAGTTTAAACCATCCTCCAAGTTTAAACGTATAGTTTAAACCAAATCCGGTTTCTCAGTGCATTCTTTTAGTAACGTTGGTTCTAGTGATGAAACTATGAACTAAATTAGTTATCGCCGCCATTGTGAAGCAATTTTTCTATCAATCAATCTGTTAATCGACAAAAGTAAACAGACCAGAAGGTAAAAAATAACATATTTTTTATTTATATTGACTAATTTTAAGTATGCCACCATCGGAAAGGGCTGCAAATTTTATCACAAAGGAAGTTGAGCTATTGCTTTTCCTAGTCTATAAAAAAATGACATATAGTGGAGTGCAAGAATACGGACAAGTATAGATTGGAAGACAAAGTGAATGCGTGGAAGGATAACGAATCTAAGTGAAGGAAATTATTTCATCGATTGAAATTGAGGGTTTGGATACAGTGTATGACTCGAACGCCTTACATAAAGCAAGTATGTAGCTACTACTGTATGGACTCCAAAATTCAAATAAAATAAAGATAAAGATATTATCAGATGTAGAACAACTAGAAGATGAGATTGGTTTAGCACACTATGCCGATGAGTGCTCAGGAGATTTCGACGTTAGTCAAAGGTAATGTTTTACTATTCACATTCTATAATTATCTATTTACTGTGCAACATTTCCAGAAAAAGAAATTTCTACAGGAAGCAAAGCATCCAACAGCAAGCCATCAGCCACCAAAATGTGGAAAAATTATAACCCATCCATGCTAAAGGAATCAATTTCCAAGCTGCTGAGATCTCAGACAACGGGCAAAAAAGTTAAAAACGACCGAAACAAGTGGGAAGCACTTGCAGATGCCAAATTACTAGCTGTTGAGAAGAATGTGCAAATGTCGGATGAAAAACATCAATTGGAAATTGCTCTCATAACACAAGAGCACGAATAATAAATCAGATTGCATTAATTAAATCAATTAAAAATATAATTACAATCAAAAAAATATTTGTTTTACATTACAATAGCTATTTAAACAAGGTTATTGAAGTAGGTATTAATTAATGATCTGCGTACCAAGTTTTCATTGGTCGATCTGGGATTGAGTTCATTCCGAGGAACCGTAATAACAAAATTAACAGCTGCTTCTAACTTCTCTGATATGGCTGGTAATGTATTTCACGATTCATGCAATATATATGTATTATGCAAGTCTGCTGCCGCTACAATTATACTTTGAATCTTTGGCAGTTTCATTCGAATTCCAATAGATAAAATTTTAAACTTCCTTTTCCAAATTCCATAACTTCGCGCGACACAGTTCCTGGTACGTATAATAGATCCATTATACAAATTGCATTCCGTGGTAGTAACTTCTTCTAGTGGTGTCACCATATAATTCTTCCACTGATAGCCACTATCTGCAATAATGAAACCGTCATCAAATTCACGGCTTTCAAAGCGTGAAGTTATTAAATATTGTAGAGTGTGAAACTGGCCATAAGTCGATTCCAGTCCAATCCGCTTCATGTGATCAAGGTAAATGATAATGCAAACCACAATTATGCGGTGCCGTAAAAGAGTTCTATTGGAAATAAAATCAACTGGCTCATATGTTGTGTATGATTTTATTTCTCTGTGTAATTAGGAAATAAGGCCATATGATATTATTTCAACGTTTGGTATCTCTTTATTTCTGAACTGCAAAACGAAATGAAGCCATGCACAAAATATGAGCTATTTTCACAAATGACTTTATTCCAGGGACCGAAAATAATGATTATTTTTCATTTCTTCTGTAAAAAAATCATTTAACAAGGGATATTAATTATATTATATGCACATAATCTGGCATCTACTTTCATTATGCGATAGAATTCGAAAATATAATTAATAAAAAAAAATCAACTCGAAATAATTATTTTTGAGTTTTAATTTTGAAATCACTAATAATCATTACATCTGAGTTTTACGCCATTCACTCAAGAATAAAACTCACATCTAAGTTTTTCGTTTTAAAATCATGAATAATCATCAGACTTGAGCTCTATTTTTTTCGCTCAAAAATAAAACTCAGGTATGATTTTTAAAATTTGGAATCAGAAATAATCATTATCGGTTGAGTTTTATTTTTTCGATCAAAAATAAAACTCAAAACAGTATTCCAGGCCCAAATTGTGTTGAATATTATCACTAACTTTGGTTTTCGGTACTTCTTGGGTAGTAGAATACACTGATAATTTTCGTAATTTTTCAGCTTTTTTTTTAATGATGTTATAAGCCTTTTGTTAAGATTTATGCATGCATCACAATTGCAGGAGAACGTAGCAATTTGAAGAGTTGGAATTTTTTTTAGTTTGAATAGTTTTTCTAGTTTGAATATGCGCAAAATCGGGAACCTCCTCCTCCATATTTGAGGGAGGTTAGAAATTTTAAAATCTGTAAATGTGAAGCAATTTTTTTCATAATAGTTTCCTGCAGCCTTCCTTTTCTATTATGTCATTGTTTTGTGTAATAATATTATTCCTATTATTTAGTGGATGTTCTGTTGCATATTCAGGAAATGCAAACAAAAAATATATAGATAAAATACGAACATTTCAGAAACTTGTATTTAATTTAACTAAACACAATTTTCTCAAATTTGCATCTGACAAGTTATATCTCAGGTCACTAGGAATTAACTTCAGCGCAGAAAACGTTCTTTATACGATGACTGGAACACCATGTCTGGAACACCATGCAAAATCAATGCTATTCTATATAAGAAGGAAGTCTTATGTTTGTTGCCTTCCCAATGGTCCAATAGTTTCGAACCTATGTCAACTGGCTTTTCTTTGTATGATTCGATTTCTTCCCTTGCTGCAATCACCTCATAACTCAAAGTGATCTTCTGAGGATGAATCAACCTCTAATTCAGTAATAGATTACCCTAAAAGAAAAGTACAACTTTGAACAGAATATGGATGAGAATGGTAGTTCGTTATTAAATTGATGCTAGAATAATTAAATATTACATTAATAATATAATAAACCAAGAATTATACATATGTAGGTGTTCAAAAAGATTCCATTATACCTATACATACATATAATCCATATTACATGTGCTCACGATATTATTGAATATAACAGCCATTCCACAAAAAACTGATCATCTCCGATTTGGATGAAACTTTCACAGTTTGTAGAGAATGCCAAAATAGCTCACCCATATGTTCCCCTCACTACGAAGTTAGAAATTTCGTGATTTAGCGATAAAGCATAATTTTCAAGCAATCATATCTCGAGAACGGAGCGAGCGATTTTTCTGATTCAATTGCCAAATGAATCTTAATACTTTAATAGTAGCACAGAACGATGTGATTTCTTGAAAATGATGCTTCATCGTTAAATCACGAAATCTCTAATCCCCTAGCGAAAAGAAAATATGGGTGAGCTATTTTGGTATTACTTACAAACTGTGAAAGTCTCATCCAAATCGGAGATGGTCGGGTTTCGTGTGGAATGACTAATACAAATATGATATCAATCCTGGAAGCCCAAGTCGGTAAAATTCTAGTTTTATTAAAGTATGTATGAACATATATGAATATGTTAAAAGCTGTTACGCGGACCTCAAAATGGCGTAACTTGAGTTCCTAAACCCTTTTGGCTGCTAGTGGAGATGGGATGGGTTAAAACAAAGGTCTTTTGGGCGCCACGTGATTTTCTTTTTCATAACGAGTTAAATCACGAAACTCACACCGGCAAGACAAAAAAGGTAGGATGCAGTATGTATAAATATATAAAGATTTAATGTCAGCCCTCCTTTGTGTCCGGTATTCAGTACTCCTGCCTTTTCCACTCACTATCTTGCTTAATTTTTTTGAATTTTAATTATTTTAAATTTTAATTATTAACAGGCCTATTCAACTACTTTTGCTGTGAATGTCCTTTCTTCCTGTGGTTTATTTTTATTTTTTTTTAATTTTTTTTGATCTTGACTACTTGGCGATCTGCTCGGGAGAGAGAGAAGCTCCATCGTCTTCCATCACTCAAGCCCCCTCATCGACAAGATTCGATATCGAAATCAGCCACTGAACGTTAGAAAACTTATCGATTCTCACGAATTTGTATGGATGGCGTTCCGAATTAATTATGGCAAATTAGAGCATAAGGCGGAGACTTTTATTTTACCCAGACGCTAATTTAATTGGTCTATAATTTTTCGCTTTAGGACACCTGGGAAGAAGTATCTATCGCGCATCAATTTAATATGAATAATAGCACGTAGAACTAGGAGCTCCAGATTATACAGTCAGACCTATGAAGTAAAGTCAATTTGACCTAAATAAACTAACTCAATTCATTCTGTAAATTCACTGAAGTTACTAACTATAGACAATTGAAGAATAAGATAACTTCTGGCTTAGCAACTATTCCTACATACTTATTTGTAAATTACATATGAAGCTCTGTGTTCTGCAATCCGTATTTCGTAACAAAGCTACCAGATGGAAACCAATGAGATTGAATGCTTTTTCTGTTAGGGGCCTGTTCCAATCCATCTCTTCATTTTCGCCCTCGTCTTTTTATTAAAATTGTAGCTATTATAAAGTTTACATGTAGGTAACGCTATAACTTATAATAATTATTTTGATTTGCTCGATATTTATCATGAGCAACAAAACAAAGCAAGCCCTTATGTAAGTATTGATTAACTCTGGAGACAAAAGGAAGAATTAACTTGTATACTTGTGCAGAGCTTTTTAGGTGTGACATCGCTAGCTAGTATAAAAACGCGAAGCTGAAGACATAGATTAGGATAGGGCCCAAATATTCAAGGTAACAAATAAAGGAACTATCGCGGTTTTGGTATAATAGAATTAAAGTCAGATATAATTAGTTTTATAATCTAAATACGAAGTAACAATGGAAAAATCTTTGTCCCTAGAACTAATAATATATTGAAATCTTCTATTGTTTCTTGAAGTGATACCCTTTACATACCTTTTATTAAAGATAGCATCCTAGAAAGAATGTCTTTCAATTGCTTTTTTTCCAGAAACTTCTTCTCCTTCCCTACCAAACGGCGAAGCCTTGGATCTAGAAACAGACAGAAATCATAGTTTCATTCTCCAGTAATGAGGGTCTCCTACGCTCTAAATATTTCAGTATCCTGTTTTATGCAAATCACCACAATCAGCATGTCACGGCATGCCGCCAACTATAGTACATTCTACCTGAACTGCTAGATGATTCCTTCAAACTATAATGCCAGGTACAGAATAAAGTTGTCAAAGCAGTCAACCGAAGTCTGCTGTAGTAGCCGTTGTGCTCTTGCGTTTCCAAATAACGAACGCGTTCAATTTGTTCTGTAATCGTATATACCAGGTACGTCCTTCCATCGCATCGCCGCAACCAGAATTTAAATGTCCTAGATACCCTATAGAGAATAGTAAGATTGAGGACAACGCACTACACACACGAATAGTTTTGATACTCTAGGTGAAATCCCAAGGGGTATACTAAGGTTGTCATTCCGTTTTAGAGTAAACTGGATTGGACACGAACGCACAATGTTAAAGGTTATTTTGAATTTTTGCATGTCTCTCTGATTGTTTGTCTGTATGTCCGTCCGTCTGTCTATCTGTCTGTTTGTCTGTCTGTCTGTCTGTCTGTCTGTCCTCTGTCTGTCTGTCTGTCTATCTGTCTGTTCATCCTCACGATAACTCGAGAGCGCGGTGACTTAGATAGCTGAAATTTCGTGTTGTGTATGAGTTTTAAGGAATTTGTAGATTTAAGTTCGGACCACCGGGCGACCCCTGCTGAAAAAGCGTAGACGTGGCCTGAAATTTTTTACACGGCGTTTTCATAAAAATAGTAAATACATTTTGAAAAATATACTACACCGGGAAACCTTTCTTGGTGTGTCCATACAAAAATTTAGGTTTTTACGTGTACTGTATGAATAAAAAGGATCAGTCACGTTTCTATTGTATGGAAAACTTCTTCAGAATATGAAATCCTACGAAATTGGTTAGGATGATTTTCACTGTCCGACAAATCATTCTAGAAATAAAAATCCACTTTAACAATCAAACTTGCACAGAGGGGTGACCATACGAAATTACATACGGGCATTCATCTGGGTAGCATAAATATTGGTCTTATAGCAATTCTAGCTTTTCCATGTATTTCTTTTTTATCTAGTGATTCAAAAAACAATAAGATAATAGAAAAAGAAGGCTGCAGGAAACTATTATGAAAAAAATTCCTTCACATTTACAGATTTTAAAATTTCTAACCCCCCTCAAATATGGAGGAGGAGGTTCCCCTCATCCGATTTTGCGCATATTAAAACTAGAAAAACTATTCAAACTAAAAAAAATTCCAACTCTTCAAATTGCTACGTTCTCCTGCAATTGTGATGCATGCATAAATCTTAACAAAAGGCTTATAACATCATTAAAAAAAAAAGCTGAAAAATTACGAAAATTATCAGTGTATTCTACTACCCAAGAAGTACCGGAAACCAAAGTTAGTGATAATATTCAACACAATTTGGGCCTGGAATACTGTTTTGAGTTTTATTTTTGATCGAAAAAAATAAAACTCAAGTCTGATGATTATTCATGATTTTAAAACGAAAAACTTAGATGTGAGTTTTATTGTTGAGTGAATGGCGTAAAACTCAGATGTAATGATTATTAGTGATTTCAAAATTAAAACTCACATTTTAATTTTTACTGGTGATTGAAAAAGTAAAATTTGAATGATGATGATTAAATCGTAATTTTTATTAATTTGAACGTAATGATTACGGTCCCTGCTTTATTCTCTATGTCACTGTTCCACGGCACCCAGATCTGCATTCTCCCCAGGAGAAAGTCAGTCCAGCAAGAAAAACTTTTGTACACCTGCAAGTTTTCAAGTTCGTCCATCGCTGCTAATACTTAATGCGAACCTCCATTTTGATGAGAGACTTGATCACCTTGTTGGCAACGCCTACATTAAGTTCTTGTCCGAGGAAGGTACTATTGAAGCCGGAGCTGACTAGCAGGTCCACCCTCTCATTCCCCGTAATCTTCGTGTGCTCAGTAAGGACACCGTATTATGGAGGGCCGCTCAGAGCCATCAAGACTACACGACAGTCTGCAAGGATAGCAATGTCATTTCCATCGATTTCCATATTAAGAACTACCTTCTCTTCAATTGCGATGGCAAATATCTCAGCCTGGAAGACAGTAGTATGTTATTCAAGCCATTGTCGAAAGAAGCTCAAGAAGTATATGTGAACATGGGTCTTACTATCGAAGTGTACATCCAGCCGCATACCCATGTTCAACCAAAAGTTCTCCTGCATTGAGCAGAGACTCTTATAGCCGCGCTAATTTTTTCTTCTGTATACCACCCCGACGTCAGCTTCGAGTCTAGATAATCATTGAGGTGCTTAACGTGGGGAGAGAGCTGCAAAATATGTGAGGTTTGGAAGAACAAAGTGTGGAAGCTTAGGTCTCCGAGAAAAAAACCCTAAGCTATCATGACGAATGCATCAATCCTCAACAATAATGAGGCTTCGTTGCATGAAACCACAAGCAGCAACCCTGTTGTGCCTGGAGATGAGCCGAGGGATGTCATCTGCATGCGTATCAGGTGAGAATTGTTTCAGGTGAGAATCTGACATTTTCAGCACTGTGATGGGTGAATCAGAGTACAGGGGAGTGCACGTCCCAGCACACTAAGTGAAGTTCGATCAACCAGCATCATGGTTAAATTCTGTCGTCTTAGCATTTGGCCCTGACAAAAGTCCCTCGATGTCTAAAACGGCTGATACAGGAAACAATCTACGATCTCTCAATGACCGTAACCATTGAATGAAAAGCCGGCTCAGTTGATCTGCCTCTTCGGTATGTGTGCTGCAAGGCGTTTCAAAAGGATTGAGGACAGGATTATGGATCGGAATCTCTTCGTATCTATATATGTGATGCTTTGTTAGTCTTCGAAACAAACACAATCCTCACTTTCCTCCATATCTCAAGGAAACTCTCCAAACTCGATACATGCCCTGAAAATGGAATCAATGTAAGGGAACAACGTTACGCTCTCTGCCTTTAGATGGAAAACTTCCGTCTATACCCAGGGCTTCGAAAGCAGAAACGTCATTTCACCTTCATGACATTAACTATGTTGGCAGCAATCAATCGCCAGGGTGGTACGCGAAGTTCACTATTCAACTGTATGCCTTGTGAAAGCCTAGGGCCTTAAGTGCATCGAAAGCAGAAGTCCACAGACTTCTTCCTTCGACACCGTGAAGGAGCAATCTTATTTTTTCTCTCTGTCTGACCGATCGGTTACTCTTCTGAGCAGCCTAACTGGTTCAGCGAGAAACTTATGGATATTATTTCCAAAATTATGAGGTGTTTAGTCCTACGATTGTACTCTTGACTCGATGCGATAGTTCTAACTGAAACCTATCTAGGTTGAACCAAGGAAAAAATAAAAACTCTTTAAATCTAATATTCCGTATATAGATACAAACAATTTTTACTGAATATCTACATTCAAAATGTAAACTTATTCCTTTAGCTTTCGTAATGCAAAATTTTTACTGTTAAGTAACATTTATCCATCTTGAGTCTCTGTTATTCATTTTATATGTTAACAATTTGGAAAACGTTATTAGTTAGCCTATCTTGACGTCAACATGTCAACATTTTTAAGACTATTCAAAGTTCTGTTGGTTGCTAAACTTTAAATCAGATATTGACACATCCTTCATTCGGTGCAATAAAAATGTTATGTTTTCAAATATTGACAAGTATGCTTTTAAAAACTCCCAACTTTCGTCTACATACGAGTACTATATCAACGGTACATATTACTCTGGATAAAACCAATGAAGTCAAAAGCCTTTATGTACTTTCAGACATCAAACATAGCTTTTTATAACATACATATTTGCAAGACAAATAACAATCAATATGGCTAATACCGGTTTATGTTGTAAGGAGATCGTCGTTTGAATTCCATGATACTTTTACTTTAAAGACTTTGTATCTAGCTTTTATCTTACATCTTGTCAAGCATATTGTCCCCGTTTGCTTTGGTTTTTGTTATTCTGATTTAAGATGTTTGGAATCTACGCAGGGAAGACTTACTCGCTTCATATTAAGACGTCTTTCATGCTTTTATGGCATAATCCCCTAATACTTCTTCCTTGTGAACAGAGATTAAATCTTCTTAACATGCATACGTACGCAAATAGAAGGAAGCTAATATAAGTTGTCTTCGTGTTTCAAATAATTTCAGGTGCTGTATACGCTCTTCAACTCTAGTCAAAATTAAATTCTCCTACGCACTTTCAGGAGTATATCGTATTTCCTGCCACTTATACCTAATTATCGTACCAATCATGGTTACAGTGGGCTCATTTGTTCTATGTTAAATTCCTCAGACCTAATTGGTTTTAACGAAAATCCATCAAAGCTGAAGGTCTATTTTATGTATTTAATTAACATTTTGTTTTGTTTAATTTTTTATATTTTATTTTAGTTTGTTTGGTACTTATTTATTTCGTTTTCTTTAATTTTTACATTTTTTCGAATTTTCGGCATTTGTTTATGATTTAGTTTTTCTTAATCTTAATTTTATTATGTTATGTTTAATTAATTTTCCTTTATGTATATTTTTTTGGTGTTTTGTTTAATTAAAAATTATTTAAAGTTATTTCTTAATTTCCGGGAATAGTTCAATACACGGATACTAGTTCTATACTTTAATTCAAACTACTTCAACAGAGCCATCCTCGGTCTAGAAAGTTCAAAATCTCTTGCATAAATATGGACGAGCTTGAAAATAATTTTATTTTTTTGATGCTGTTCCACGCAAATTTAGTTAGGAAAAAGTTTCTTGATGACCAAATACATAGGAAATTCGTTGACTTTCTCTTGGTGCTTGTCAGAAAACCATACAGAAATATGGTTGATATCATTACTGATCATAGCCCGCTTTAGGCTCATATAACAAGGATGGGAATTGCTGACACCCCTGAGTGTCTGTTTTTTAGACTACCGAACACTTTTTGTGCTCCTGTGCGGCCTTTGCACAGCACAAACTGGACCCTCTTGGGTCTGCCCTCCTATGTGCGGATGAGCTCAAAAGCTTAGTTTGCCTGAACCTGTTACACTTCATTAAGAGGATAGGGAGGTTTCGGTTACAGAACTATTTTTTAACAGGTTAGTACAATGGACCAGCCAGCTTTTATTGGAATTGGAATTTTTCGTAACCTTTGTCTGGGAAAAAAGGGAGCTAAAGGAACTGTCTTCAATTTAGTGGCCTTTCACAATAACTATATCTTTTTTTTATATACACCTTCCTGCCCTGACACTAACTGTTGATCATTATTATCGTAGATGATGTCCAATTGTATGATAGTTGATAGTGTATCCAGAATCAATAAGGATCTGATTAACCCAGCGTCAAGGTAAGATTTTTTATGGTTGCTGGAAACATCTATGCCTCTGGACATTATTCACTCTACAACTCACTAGGCTGCATTCTTGTAGTTAATATGTTTATAATTTTGTACAGAATCACCACCATATTCTTATTTAAGTCACTCATAGCCGAGCTGATAAACGATGAGCTTCAAAACATATCATCCCTGTGGACTAGACTTCAGCCTGTGCAAGGATACCTAATAGTTTACTTCGTTCACTTCACTGTCTGAATTAAGACTCGCCTCCTGAATGTGAGAAGTGCCGTATTTATACTCTACGAATTATCCTAGAACCTTCCTGAACCCAAAGTTTACTAAGATTACTCTAACCTAAAGTTGTTTGTACTTCCAACAGATGTCGCTTGTGTCACTTTGTGGCGCGTAACAGTATTATAAATAAAGAGCTTATTATTATTATTATTGCAAGTGTGCCTCTTTGCTCCATAATACTTATAATAATCGATATGGAAGGAGTACATGAGAGTAATTTACTCGGAGTACAAAGAACAGCGGAATGTTCAAATAATGGTGGTGTAGAAAAGACTTAATCGAAATCGAATGTTATAAGAAGAGAATTCACTATTTATTTTAACAATGAAGCTGGAGCTTTTTAATTATTTCTGCTAACGTTAATAAATATTATATATTAAACTAAAACAATTTTTTTTTATTAGAAGTAGAAATATTTGGAAAGAACTTGAGCACGTACAAACATACATACATACATATTAATACAGAATAATATTATGTATTAATCCAGAATATTTTTTTTTACTTACTTGATGTAATTAATGCCAGTGCTACTTCATCAAACAGTTTCCTTAAAATGTCACGATTCGTATTCATTCAATTTTTTATAGGTAGGTTCCACAAAACCGATTTTGTAATCACATATGAAATTAATTTCTCACACAACGATCGCGCGATGACTCCTGGGAAATTAATTTAAGAGAAATTGTGCGATCAAAAGAGACATCGCGAGATGGTTTCATCGGCAGTGTAGCCATGATTATAATACCTTGAGGCTGTAAATTATTCGTGCGATGTCTCAAAATGAAAATTCGCGCGAAATCTCTCACAATGTAACCACAGCCTTATGCGATCGGGGCATTATCCTGATGGAATATTACCTTGAAAGAAAAGTTTATCGCTTTTCTTCAAGAGCCCACATAATCCAGCCCCGTACCTTTTCTTTACATACCCATACACGCTGTAAATTTGTCTAGGAGATTTATTATCATCACAAGTTACTATTCGGTCCAGATAGTTTCGCAACTATTAAGTTAGTTAGATTAGTAGGTGTTTTCTCCACCAGATCGCGCTCAATATATTTAATGAGCGCTCCCTCCTCAGAAATTTATATTTGGTCCTGGCCACTGGCTTATACTTTATGTTTCTTTATTACACACTGAAGTAATATGCCTCACACATATACGCCAACTAGGCTCCCTTATTAGTTCTGCTTGAATTTTGAAAAGAATCGATTTAAACGTCAAATTGCATTTTGCAAAAATTACTCCTGGAGTAATAATAAAGCTAATTCAAACCATGTCTATATGGTAAATTGCTTCAAGTATTTTATCCTTCTCCTCTAACCCTTAATTAATTAAAAAAAGCGCATTATTTATAGAATAACTCAAAGATTTTTCTATTTCTTTCTTTCTGCTTTTTTCTATTCTCTCTTTTCCTTTGAATTTTAATTATAATTTCACTTATAGCTCTACTCTTATCCCGGCTACATTTATTACAGCAATTCTATACTATTTCTAAGTACACGCATATACTAAGTATATAAGAGATTTTAAAAAGCTAACCAAGCCGGAAACAGTGTAAAGCATAAATTAAAAATTTAATCATTTATTGAAAATAAGTTGAAAGTAAAATTCATCATTTTGCCGGCATAAATAAAAGTAAAAGTTCAGAAGTTCACTGGTAATTTTTTCAATTAAACTTGTACACAATTAAAACAACCGCAGAAAAGCAATTTTGAGTATTTATGTAAGTACAATCGGACGACACTCCCTGATGGCTGCCCTAATTATTGTGTTTAATTTTAATTACGAAATTAATCCGTAAGCAATTGATAAAATTTATTTATTTCACGGAATAAAACAGTATGTAGCATTTATCATAATTTAAAAAATTACTCAGTCACATGTATGCACACAGCACACATATGTTGTATATACATTGATTGCGAAATGGGCAAATTGAATTTTGTTTTTCAAGAATATCTATATGCAGCTTATACGAACACCAATTAAAAACTGGCTTCAGTAAAATACTGACCATAAATATTTTAAAATTATTCTTTCATTTGATTCATTTCTTCTTGGCTTTATGCATTCATATATTCGTCTCAACCTTTATGTAGTATCTTCCTTATTCAGGGTTTCCCCCTCTTTGCTAAATCTAAATTTTACAATAAGTGTGCCTTTCGAAGTTTTGGAATCACAGCATGGTATTCAGATCAGAAATCCACTTGGAAACCTTTCATTTATTAGCATCGTTATAAGAGAATCCAAACACTAGAGTAGAGGAGGATTCTCAATATGTTGCGCTTAGCCTCGTTCTTGTAAACACGCATTAATGACGACAATGTAATAAAATTTAATTTGTCTGAAGCTATTTTTGATAAAATTCATGTAGCTGAAGCTTCATTCAACGAAAGCATTTGATCATGGTAACGATAATATTACGAGATACATTGAACTTAAGTCTTTAAAAAGAAATTGCCTTGATGCTGATTTGAAAGAAACTATTTTCGACCAAGATTCAGTAGAATCGTCAGGAATTTTATCACGAACTACATCTTTGAAATCAGTAGATAATAATTAATAAACGTATATAGTAACGGTAAATTTAGAAAATCAGGCGTATTCACACACTTGATGAAATATTATTACCGTTTTTAAATACACCGTAAAAAGACGCAAATTTTTGCTACAAAGTGTATGGAAAAAATCCCTAGAAATGTAGGGAATATTGACTAAAATGTAGTTAATATTCCCCAAAATGTAGGGAATATTCCCTATTCTATTCCCGCCTGTCTTCAATTAAATTGGTTCAACTTTAGTAATATTACATTAAAGTAAATTCGGTGATTGAAATTTAATCCATTATTTACGTAAATAATAAAAAAAATTGAAAATCGTAAAAAAAATTGAAAATTTTAAGCGGTTTCTTCAAAAATAAACCATCAACATATATGGACCTTTTTAAAGTAGACATTTCAACGGTGAAAATGAGCCGAGATAGAATATTTAAATCGAAAAAAACACCAATAAAGTTTTCCGTGGAAGATTTTGGTTTTTTTTTCGAAAATTGTAAATATATCGGAAACTCAGATCCCAAAAAATGTGTGCTTATTCAATGCAAAAAAACGTATACTTTCACAAAATCCATGAAATTTCAACCAGTTTTACGAGGGAAAAAAATAAAAAACTGAAAAGTCGGTTTTCGCCATTTTCTCGAAGCATTGGAGGTTCTGTGGAAAAATGCCTTGTATGAGAATTTTAGATATTTTTTTTATCTATAACTTTTGTGAAGAATAATTTCCGCTAGGAAGCCACATATAGCCAAAAATCGCAAAAAATCACTTTCAACCCCTTAACAGCCCCCCATTTCGTAATTTCACTTTATCTCGTGTTTAATTTTTGGTTTTCCCTTAAGAGGAGTCAGTACTCAGCAAAAATTTCAATTTAGATATCAGCGATCCTGTAGGCAATAAAATTTATTATACGTAGGTTTGTGTCTTAAAAGTGTGAAAATTCATATAAAATTAGTCTAGACCTAGACCACAGGCCATATTAGAGACATCTAGCGTAAAAAACAGAAACCCAACATGCGACAAAATTATACAATTTAAGACGATAAATGAATATTTTCAGTTTAAATAAATTGCAATTTTTTAACGAGAATTAACTTTTCTATATTTTTTTTGCACATAATTGTTAAATATACTATTTTGCTTTGTAGTTCGACAACTTTCAACGAAATATTTCAATTTCTCGTAGGTGAAATATCAGGAGAAAAAAACAGGAACTATTAGAGTCAAATAATTAAAAAAATCGAAACTAAAAATGAAAAAATTCAACGTTATTTGCTCGATCTAGGCCTTATCTTTTTAAAATAGTCACAATTTAAAGAAGTGAGAATACCTACTAACAGAAATTTGACTGGAAAAACTTCAATTTTTACAAGTTTCCGTTTTAATACCATTTTTTTTATTTTTTTCCGACGTTATTTACTAGCCCTCTTCGTTATCTTTAATTTAAGATATAAATCATTATTCTGCTACAAATAGTTTTCCAGAAATTTGCATTGAAAAATGTATGAAGCTTAAAAAACTTGGTACTGCCTCCTCTTAATTATAGCCTTAACTTAACATTCCGGTTAGTCCTTGCCGTTATTAATGTTTTTCGTTTTAGCCTTCACAATCCGTTTTGGCACCAGGCTATTAATGTTCCATCGACGGCCGAACTTCTAGAGAGCCATCCGGTGTTACTAAGAAACATTAGTTTTTTTTTTTTGGATTAGATACAGATTCTTGGGAGTTAATTAAATGAAAAACTTCTTCGTACTTGGCCTTTCTAATACATACTACTACGTGCAAACCAGTTATGACTTCTCGAATTAAATAATCCAGCTCATATGGTAAATTTTCTGCGGATCTTGATGCACATAAATGCAGACTATCACATATGCTTGATACAAGTACTACTTTTGGGAAGAACAATTTATTTATTATCTTCTTTAAAATCAATAGAACAACATCCACTACTGGGGAATCACAACATTTCGCTAATACGAACATATAAATCGTTTATAGATTTAATTTTTTTAAATAGGTAAATGACATCCGATCTTCCTGGAATTTTGTAGAGATAATCTCTTAATAAAATCGCATCCATACAAATAAAAACAAAAACTTGGATTAAACGATAAGTTGTAGAAAAATAATTTGAAATGAGTTTTTCAGACAAAATTTTGGCCATCAAAAATGAAATTTCGCAACTTAATCAGAAGGGGAGGGAAAATATGCTAAGAAATCTGAAAAAATCACAAAAAAATTAGCAAAAGTAATTTTGCAAATCAGATAATAGGTACTTACCTCACCTGCCTCAGAACAACCGAATTCAGGAAATGAGAAAAATTTTTCCATTGGCATTGAGCCGCTCACTTGCCAAATTGATTAACTCCATAAAAGAAAACGTAGGAAACATTGATACATATTTATAAATTTAATGCTAAAAAACAATTTATTATTCGGCGGGCATAAAAACTGTTGACACCATTTTTATGGCCGTAGAAAAAAAATATTCGATTTTGATAAGATTTTGTACGAATATTCTACATAGATATTGGAATACAAAATAAATACCCCCACTCCCGGAAAAATAAGTTTTTTTTTATATAATATATGGTGGTGGGTAACTTTACAGTATATGCAGCTAATTAATTTGAGTTGAAAGTAATTTAGCAAACCTCGCAATCTTATTTTGGTAAATGCTTCGAAACCAATTGGGATAATGACTTCTGTTTAATTGTTTATGAAAGATAACGAATTATGGATAATTGTAACAAAAAAAATGTTGCTAATATACCCACAAGATGATAATGATCAAAGTTTTTCTGAAATGTGTTAATTTTAGCCCCGGGCTCCCCTACATTATGCATTATTTCACTTTCTCTTGGTCATCAGGAATTCTCACTTGCGTCACTTTCATTTCTAGTCAGGTCCAACATATACTGTGAACTTGGACGAAATCGGTGATGACGAGTAGGAACCCTCTCCTTGTAAGTTATGTATATTGCCAATAAGCCATTTTATGATCACTTTTGCTTTTAGAAAGCACAGCCTCTACATTTTGGGTCGGCTTCTCAATTTTTTTTGTAAGTTTGGTCACTATGTGTCGCTGGGTGATGGAGGTGGTTAACGGGAGATTCAAGCGTGACTTTAAACTATTGCGTCAAAAATACGCCAGGCATGCGGGATTTACAGCCCCACCTTATTTCTAAACGATCTTATAGTAGTGAAAAATGTTTTATTTAAATGAAATTACAACCGAAAATACATTATAATTGTGTTTTATTTATATTTTTTATTATCATCACCAACTATTAACAACGTTATATTGTACAAAAAAAAATCCATACTACTCGAGGTTACACTACTCCCATCGGACTAGGACTCAAGACAAACGCCATCGGAATTGGCATCATCCTTTAAAATGGAAGTGTAAAATGTTTGTTCTGGACGGGAGCATAACAATTGCGAAAGTAAGCTAACCGAAAAGGAGAAATTGGCAACTGATTTCACTTGCATGACCCCCAAGAAATATCTGGAAATCTCACAAAATGGAGTATTAAATAATTTTATGAGGTAGTGAATCTCTTCAAAAAATCAGTCCAGATGTCGTGCGTAACTACAGAAGGAAATCGGTGTTTTGCTGAAAAATTGTGGGAACAATTGAAAATGAGCGTCTCTGTAGAATATGATCTCAATAATGTCGGATTGGACGTTTTGATAGTAATAAACAGATCCGTCTCTCTCTCTGCTCACTCATCAAATTTGCAATTTGATTTTATATGTATTTAAAGTCAATTTTAAAATAAGAAGTTTATAACTCTTTTTTTTTAAAGATTTTTTTTATTTTTCTTTAGTTTTTCAGTTTTACTCAATCTTCAACTTATTTGTCTATTTTAATTTAAAAATCTTTATTTTAATTTCCTTGAAATTTCTTATGTTAGATTCAACCGTAATTCTTACTTACTAAATAAGTAAGTAATATTTGGAAAATTTTATATATGTATCTTCATTTAAAAAATATCAATTACGAATACATACTAGAAATTGAATTGATTTGAATTACATAACGTCGTTGTTTTTATAAAACCCCCTATGTGTCACAGCTATTTGGTGGTTTTGGTATAAACTTATCCGCCGTTTTGCTCTTTACCCATGGAAAAAGACTCCTTTGTTTAAAAATATTCTTGTTGATACTTATAAAGCAGAAAACAAAAATTCCTATGTGTTATTTGGATACCTACAGTTGACAAGAATGATCAGTTTTTTGTCTCTCCTATAAAATTATAATTTTGCCACATATGAGGTTTCATAAAAGCAGCAGCGTTAAGCAGATTCATGCATAAATGCTGTATAACTTTTGTCAAGGGTAAGAATTGTGATAAATTCTCTTTGATAGCAACTTTATCCTATACGTGTAGTATCAATATATAACAAAGCTTCATGGAGAACCAAGTCTCTCTTTTTTTATACGCTAGAGCCCAGATGATGAAATTATATGATATACATATTAAGTTTGTCATTCCGTTTGTAGCACATAGAAATAATAATGGTGGAGCAAAATCGGTTGGACAGCCAAGAATAATATTAAAAGTTATTATGATTTTTGCATGCACGTCCATCCGCCTCACCGTGTGTGCGATCTCACGTTAGCTCGAGAACGCGTTTACTTCGGCACCTGAAATTTTCACACTGGCTTTAAAAACAAGCAAAAAATTAAGCTCGAAAATGGGACAAATCGGGCAATTCCTTCGTAGGGTTTCCATACAAAAATTTCGTTTTTCACTATATATTTAGGCACTGCCCAAGAAAGCGTTGACGTAGAGAGCTGAAATTGCTACATGATGTTTTCATAATAATAGTAAATAAACTTGCAAAACTCGACAAATCGGGAAAGCCCTTCTTGGTGTTGACATACAAAAAAAATTATCGTAAGTGCATATATCAGGTCAACTTGGCCTATATGTATATGGCAGGCAGAAGCCAAGCCATACTGATGAATATACGGTTTCTGCTTTTGCATAGATTTTTCTTTTCTTAAAAGATTTTTCGTTTGTAAAAGAATTTTTTCATACAAAACATTGGTTTTTCACTATATATTTGGACACTGCCGTAGTACACGTCGACGTAGAAAGCTCAAATTTTGTACAAGGCGTTTCTATAAAAATTGTAAATACAAGTGGACTAAATCGGGCAACCGCATGTTGCCATACAAAAGTTTAGGTTTTTCATGTATACTGTCAAAACGATCACTCCTAGATATTTTTATTGTACTGAAAAATTCTTCAGAATATAAAATCCGACGAAATTAGTTATACTAATTTTTACTGTCCGACGAACCGTTCTAGAAATATATGCGAAAAATTAAACTTGCACAGATGTGTGACACACGAAATAATTACATACGTGGTATCATAATAATTGGTCGTAGACCAATATTTTATTTAAGGGTAGGCTGTAATTGTAAACCCGCGAATAGGCACTGACTTAAATGATTTCGATAAAGAAAAAACTTTATTTTTCCATGCAGTTGTCAAAACACTACAAAAGCAAAAGCTTTTGAAGCATTACATGGGTGTTTAATCTTAAGTCGTTTTTTTCATGCTTAATTAAATCAACAAAAACAATTCATCAATTCATTTGCATGCATTGCACGAATCATTGACCTTCTTTTAGAAAGCATAAAGGCATTCGCTGACAACACATAAATTGGCTTGTAACACGAAAATAAAAACGCGCAACCAGCACAGGTCATTCGCTTTAATAATTTGTAAATGCGCTAATTTTGTGTATGTCAGCAATGCGTTTACTGCTGTAATGATTATTGACCCTAGCTTTAAGTAACTCTAGTTTTTTGTAAAGCTTGTATAAATATCGTGCAAATTAAATTAAATATATCAGTTTTCATTATCATATACAAGGTGTTGTTTTACCAGTGCTTTCGCTTTGTGAGTCTCAATTAAGATTGTTTTGGTACAAGAACCGAAACCAATCAACAAGTAACTTACGATACAAGCATCGTAAGCATCATCATATCACCATCTTCATTGCGACGGACAATAAATTATTTACTGTGTCGGTACAAGAACCGGACACAGCTCCAACAAATTCGTTCACGATACAGGTATCGTGAGCTCATCTACATCCCATCAGAGTAAAAGAACTTTGATTTACATTGGTGACCCCGACGTGATCATTTGATTTGATCATGAGTTTAGAAGACCGTATAACTTCGCAGAAGAAGATTGGAGGCGAAATACAAAAGATAATCGCCAACTATAAAACGGATCCCGCGGACAAGAAAACTTTAGATTATCTAAAGTCAAGATCGAATGCCCTAAATGCTTGCTGGAATGAATTTTCTTCAACGAACGCAGTCATTATGAAGCAATCGGGAGACATATCAGATCATCCATACCTCTCAACTGGTTATTATGAAGCGGTAAAGAAGGTCTATGAGCAGATAATCCAAGATATGAATGAAAAGATTGAGGCAATTAAAAAATTCACTCAACCCTTAGAAGAGAAGCGTGAGCCAATCGATAAAGCGGATAAGGCATTGAAAGACACTAATAGTGAAGATAATCTAGCAACAACGCAATGCAACCATACAGAAAATAAGTATGAGAATTTTGGTGCAAGCATCTCCGGAATTTTACATAAACAACGATCTGTTTTAGCTGTATTGCGTAAAACAGTAGCAGGATTAGCTACAATCAAGGAAGATTATACAGAGCAATTCTGCCAGCTTAAAATCAAAACAATAGAACAATACTTACATGTTGTTCAAAGGCTCCACTACAAAATCTGGGATAGTGTCGATGATCCCACAATAATAAGTTATGATGCAGAGGAATACTTCAGTTTAGTGGAAGAAGTTCAAAATACTTTGGCGCAACTATACAATTATGTGGGTAGTAAGAGCAATGACCACAAAGCAGATGTGAATTCAAACTCTGTGATGAAACTGCCTATGATTGTTCTGCAACGTTTTGATGGCGATTACTTGAAATGGCGGCAATTTCATGATCTTTTCACTGAAGTAGTGCACAAGCAGACAATGTCGGATTGCCAGAAGATGTGGTATCTCAAAAGCAGCTTATCAGGCGAGGCCGAGAAATTAGTGCGACATCTTACTATTTCGGATACAAATTACTCTGCTGCGTGGAAGATTATCACCGAAAGGTACGAGAACCCTAGGTTATTGGTAACTGCACTACTAAATAGACTGCTGTCGCAGACCAGTATAACCAACGAAAGCTCTTCTGCCATAAAGGCCCTGCATGACACAACCCAGGAATGCCTACTCGGCTTAGAAAACTTGAGAATAAACATCAACCATTGGGATCCACTGTTACATCATCTATTGATAAAGAGACTGGACCGCACTACACACACGCTTTACGAGCAATCTTTGCCCCAGCCCAGAGCACTGCAATCTATGAAGAGCTTCTTAGTGTTTTTAGAAACGCGCTTCCAATCATTAGAGACCTTAGGAAACAAAGGTAAACCCACTGAAGATTATAACCGTAGAATAGGTGTCTCAAAGGCTTTTGCTTCAACAGTGACCAACGGATCAGTTTGCACCATATGCAAAGGTAATCATCAGCTGTTTGCATGTCGGAGATTTCAAGAATTAACTCCACTCAAGCGCATTGCTCATATGAAAGTAGTCAATGTGTGCTTCAATTGTCTCAATGCAGGTCACCGGGTCGATACTTGTACAGCCCGAGCATGTACCAAGTGTTCAAAAAGACATAATACTTTATTGCATACTGATAACGCCTTTTCCAAATCCGGATCATCATATACGCAAAGCAAAAATCTTCAGAGTCAAGTTACTGCTGCACACCCAGCAAGTAACAAATTATCATCAACACATTTCAATCAGGCACACGATCAATCAATATCGTTGACAACGAAAACAGCTCAGTCATTGAAGGGCTATGTTCTCCTCAGCACAGGAGTCGTTAATCTAATTAACAACAGAGGTAAAAAGGTGGAATGTAGAGCCATCTTAGACTCAGGCTCTCAGTTGAACTTCATGACCGAGAAGATGGCGAAACAATTAGAATTAACAGAAATTCCAGAGCAATTACACATTGAGGGCATTGGTCAGCGGAGACAACAATCCCATAGTCGAGTGAACGTATTGCTGCAATCTAGAATAAATAATTTTACTACAAGACTCGAAGCCCATGTGCTATCAAAAATCATTTCAGTTCAACCCACTAAGTCAATAGATACTTCAGCTTGGCCGCTACCTCAAAACATCGCGTTAGCTGATCCAACCTTCGATCGACCTGGGTCTATTGATCTGTTGATTGGTGCAGAGATTTACTATTCACTCTTGTCAATTGGCCAGATAAAGTTGGGTGAAATGTTACCAACACTTCAAAACACTGTTTTTGGTTGGACTGTGGCAGGGAAGATCAATAATATGTCTCAAGCTGACGCAATCTGTGGAATATGCAGCGAAGATGAAAGATTAGACCAGCAAATTGAACGTTTTTGGAAGCTGGAAGAGACTGAAGGGTCTTACCACGGCAGAGAAACGGTGTGAGATACACTTCAATCAAAACACAAGAAGAAGTTTAAGTGGACGTTTTATCGTAAGTCTCCCATTTCTAGTTCAGCCTACTAGATTAGGGGAATCGAAAGACATTGCTTTGCAAAGATTTAGATCATTGGAACGAAAGTTAGCCAATATTGAGATTGTTAAAACACAATATGTGGAATTAATGGAGGAGTATCTTCGCTTGGGTCATATGCGGGAAGTCAACATCAACATCATTAAGGCACCATACTATTTCTTGCCTCATCATTGTGTCATGGAGCCGGATAGCAGCACCACAAAACTTAGAGTGGTATTCGACGCTTCAGCAAAAACATCGAAGAACATATCCTTAAATGACATACTATGCACGGGTCCAACTATACAGGATGACGTCTTTTCCATTCTTTTACGTTTTCGATTACCACGATTCGTATTTACTGCTGATATCGAGAAAATGTATCGGCAAATAGAAGTTGAAGAATCCGATAGTAAATATCAACTAATTTGGTGGAGGCCTGATCCAAGTGAATCGCTTAAGGTCTACCAGCTGTCAACGGTAACATATGGAACGACGTGTGCACCATACCTAGCCACTAAATGTCTGCAAAGATTGGCAGAGGATCAAGCTCAGACTTATCCTGTGGGTTCGGAAGTACTCAAACGTGACTTCTACATGGATGATGTTCTCACCGGTGCAGACACCTTATCAGCAGCTCTTGACATCCAAACTCAGCTCCAATCGATACTTAGCACATCTGGCTTTAAATTAAGAAAATGGTGTGCAAATCACCAGCGCCTGCTGCAGGGCATACCTCCAACAGATCAAGAGCTCCAACTAGATTTCAACAATAAATTGGACGAGCATATTAAAACGGTCGGTCTGATCTGGCTTCCTAAGACTGACTCTTTCCGTGTAAAGACTGCACAAATTGAATCATGTAAGGTGACAAAGCGAACAACGTATTCGGATATTGCTCACCTATACGACCCATTAGGTATTATGGCTCCAGTTGCGGTGAATGCTAAATTATTTCTTCAAAGGCTGTGGACACTCAAACTTGATTGGGATGCAGCGTTACCCCAAGAATTACATACGTCATGGATTAAATTTCGATCAGGTCTAAAGTTATTGAGCAACATAAATTTTCCAAGGCATGTATTTTCTCATAGAATCCCCAAAGTAGTGCAAATTCATGTCTTCGCAGATGCTTCAGAGAAAGCATACGGTGCAGCTGCATATATAAGATCCATAGATAAGGACAACATTATTGTAGTGCGCCTATTATGCGCTAAATCTAGGATAGCTCCAATGAAACAAACCACATTACCTCGACTAGAGCTTTGTGCAGCTAAATTGGCAGCAGAACTGGCTAATCGCATCCAAAGGGACTTACGAATGAGGAAAGAGCTTGTATTCTAATGGTCTGATTCCCAAATAGTCCTAGCATGGCTAAATTCTTCATCATCACACTTTCATACTTTCGTTGCAAATAGAGTCTCAAGTATCCAGGACGTAAGCGTTCCCACGCAATGGCGCCACGTGGGTTCTAAGGACAACCCTGCTGACATTCTTTCCCGAGGAATCGAGCCCGAAAAACTCGAAGGTTCCACACTTTGGTTTTACGGCCCCACCTTTCTACATGGCACTGAAGACCTTTGGCCACCACCATACTTGAAAACAGAAGAATGCAAGTTAGAGAAAAAGGGGTTCACGTTATCAGCCTCAGCAGCCGAAGATTCAACATCCATAATCGATAAAATCGATCATGGAAATTCGTTCAGGAAGTTATGTAATACGCTCGCTTATATTGCACGCTTTATAAATATCATGAGACATCGCAATCAACAACAAGCAAGTAGTACGGGTAAATCACTCTCCATACACGAAATCAACGAAGCTCAAGTAGTTATAATAAGGCACATTCAAGAGCAAGAGTTCAAAGATGATCTCGACCATCTAAAACGCTTTGCAGAAGTTAACAAAAACAGCTCTCTTAGCAGTCTCACCCCATTCATAGACACTAGAGGACTCATCAGAGTTGGAGGCCGACTTGAAGCCTCAAACCTTTCATATGACGCCAAACATCAAATATTGTTGCCATACACACATCCTTTCACAAAATTACTGCTAAGCGAGCTACATAAAGATAACTATCATGTGGGACCTCAGGCGCTGTTGTCAATCGCGAGACAAAAATTTTGGCCAATAAAAGGCAAAACTCTGGTGCGATCCATAGTAAAGAATTGTGTACGATGTGCAAAGGCAGAGCCCAAGCTACTTTCACAGTTAATGGGCAATTTGCCTGCAGATAGAGTTCAGCCAGCAAGACCGTTCGTCAATTCAGGAGTAGATTTTTGCGGACCAGTATGGACCCACTACAAGATCAGAGGAAAAAGGCCACAGAAGTCTTACATAGCAGTATTCTGTTGTTTTGCTACCAAGGCAACTCATCTTGAACTAGTCACCGATTTAACAACACAAGGCTTCCTTGGGGCGCTTAAACGCTTTATGGGTAGACGAGGTCACTGCGCAAACTTTTACTGTGATAATGCGACAAACTTTGTGGGTGCCAAAAACCAGTTAGAAGAAGTAAAGGACATGATTGGATCTGAAACTGCAATAGAAAGGATAACAAGAATATGTAGTACGAAGAACATCGATTTTCCCTTCATTCCCCCTCGAGCACCGCATTTTGGAGGGCTCTGGGAAGCTGCGGTAAAGTCAGCTAAACATCTTCTCCAACGCACGTTAGCAGCCGCTTCACTAACATATGAAGAACTCGAAACAGCTATTGTCGAAATTGAGGCAGTCTTAAATTCCAGACCAATCACACCAATGTCCTCTGACCCTAACGATCTCAACGCCTTCACTCCAGGACACTTCCTCATCGGAGAACCCCTTGTTGGTATGATAGATTCCGACACCAAACCACTTAATGTAAACCTTATTACACGATGGAAACTCGTTACACATATCAAAAATGAGTTCTGGAGAAGGTGGTCTGGCGAATATTTGAATCAGTTGCAACATCGATATAAATGGAAGGAGCGCTGCCAAAATGTTCAACCTGGCACTATGGCACTTATAAAAGAAGACAATATACCGGCATTAAAATGGCCGTTGGGTCGAATAATTAAAATCCACCATGGAAATGATGGCCTGGTTCGAGTAGCTGATATTAGAACCTCCAGTGGAGTGTTACGTCGTCCCATACATAAGCTTGCGCCATTACCTATCGAAAGGGACTACGATTTAGACGAAGCCACAGAACTGTTGTCCAACGTCAAAAACCAGCACAGTACTAAATTGAAGAATCTAGATCACTACAAATTGACAAGTACCCATAAACGACAACAAACTATATCTACTGCGAAGCATACCGATGGCAATTATCAGTCACCAGACACATACTCGTCCCCGAAGAAAAAGGCTCGCCGGTCACCAGGCTGAGCGGTAGTCACATTACTACTAACGTGCCTTTTGTTACCACTGACACATGGTAGTCCCGTTGAATTGAGTCCATTCCACTCACAGCCGGGAATATACTTTGAAAATTTGGGTGTTACAAACATTATCTCAAGTGAGTGGAATGTAATTGCTTACTACGACACCCAGCACTATTGGAATGAGTTCGAGATACTTGCAAATTCAACACAGACATTAAATTACATCTGTCATTTGATGACAGACAGGGACAGCTGTTTACGTACAGTCGACCACTTTCGAAACCTCATCGAAGATATATCAAAGACCAATGAGCTACTTCAGCCCAAAGGTAATTCCACCACCAGAGTAAAAAGAGGAGCCTTGAATTTTGTGGGCAACATCGCAAGTGCACTTTTCGGAGTATTGGATTCGAACTACGCAGATAAAATGTCCGATACCATTGAAGATATAGAGCAAAATGAAGGGCACCTGATAGCTTTGATAAGGAACCAAACATCGCTGATAGATACCACATTAAATGTGATGAAAAAAAACCAGGACATAATAGATAAGCACTTTCAAGACTTAGGGGGGCATATCACTAGTCTCGCAAGAAAGGTCAACGGTCTAACAAAGGAACTTAAAGAAGAAAGGCTGTCACAAGCATTCATATCTTTGACAATGCAGGCTACCTTATCCGCCATACGCTTCCAGCAAATCCAAGCCTCGATTGTAGATGTACTCGTCGACACTCACCATGGAAAAATCAGTCCACAGCTCATCTCACCACCTCAATTAAGACGAGAGTTGACAACTATTAAGGAACACATGTCATCGTCGTTACGGCTTCCAGTAATCCAGGATGAAGTATTAAAATTCTACAACTTGATGACAATCGAAGCAAGAATAGCAACAAGGCACTTGATATTCCGCCTCAGAATACCATTACTGACCCTTGAAGACTTTGAATTATTCAAACTTGTCTCTGTACCAGTATTGGTCAACAACACCTTCTTCACCATTCATCCATCAACCCCATATTTGGTAATAAATATGCATCGGGATCAATATTATCCGATAACGGAATACGAACTTCAATCTTGCCCCATCATAGCTGAAGGCCAGCACCTCTGCCAACAAAAACACCCAATATATCGAAGAGGGTCAAACATCAGTTCCTGTGAAGTCGATCTAATTAACCACCTGCCGCAATCACCCTCCTGTCCAGTCTCAAGGGTTGGAGACGGACCCCACTGGATACAGTTGAATCATTCAAATGAATGGATCTATGCTCTTAAGTCCAAAACCATACTTAACGTAGTTTGTGGAAATAACATCACGCAAACAATTCTGGAGAAAACAGGAATTTTGAAAATTCAAGGCGATTGCATAATCAAACAAGAACTGATAACAATACAGGGACATAGCATTTATCCATCAGTTTCAAGACTCTCCTATACGCCCACTGGAAATTTATCGGATGTTATAGCCACCCAACATTTGCTATCAGAAGATAACGAGACATATCACTATCATAGACATTGGGCAGGACTAGATGCCATACAGGAAAAGATTAAACAACTATACAACGAATTACCACCTAAGACCCATCTTCAAGCACATGATGTTCATCAATACACTATAGCATATGCCGCTTTGCTGCTCGTGGCTGCTTTAAGCACCATCATCATTTGGAAATTCAGAGCGACTATCTGCCAACGAATCAAAAACCCACCAAAGCCATCACCAAGAAAATCAATCAGACGATTCGAGAACGAGCCTAAAACAAATCATCCTGAGTTTAGCGTAACCTTCGATGCCTAACATTAGAATAGTATATATAATATTGAACTCAATGTTCAAGGCGGTGGAGGATGTTTAATCTTAAGTCGTTTTTTTCATGCTTAATTAAATCAACAAAAACAATTCATCAATTCATTTGCATGCATTGCACGAATCATTGACCTTCTTTTAGAAAGCATAAAGGCATTCGCTGACAACACATAAATTGGCTTGTAACACGAAAATAAAAACGCGCAACCAGCACAGGTCATTCGCTTTAATAATTTGTAAATGCGCTAATTTTGTGTATGTCAGCAATGCGTTTACTGCTGTAATGATTATTGACCCTAGCTTTAAGTAACTCTAGTTTTTTGTAAAGCTTGTATAAATATCGTGCAAATTAAATTAAATATATCAGTTTTCATTATCATATACAAGGTGTTGTTTTACCAGTGCTTTCGCTTTGTGAGTCTCAATTAAGATTGTTTTGGTACAAGAACCGAAACCAATCAACAAGTAACTTACGATACAAGCATCGTAAGCATCATCATATCACCATCTTCATTGCGACGGACAATAAATTATTTACTGTGTCGGTACAAGAACCGGACACAGCTCCAACAAATTCGTTCACGATACAGGTATCGTGAGCTCATCTACATCCCATCAGAGTAAAAGAACTTTGATTTACAATGGGCTTGCTGAAAAAAAAAAGTAGGATGCCAGACATAATTAAAAGCGCATTCAGAATTAGTTAGTTTCCGACTCAGTTCCTATTAATATTTACAATGAGCGCAGTAACAGTGTAATGCTTTTTGTGTTGCTTTTGAAACCCTATACATGTTTGCTTTAATTTGAAATAAGTATATGTATAATTTTTTTCCATTCAATTAGGATTAAACTTTAGATCAAGTTTAAAGGGTTTCTTTGAACAATGCTTTAGCAGCTTGTTTATTGCGACATGTCCTAAAATATCTTATTCTTGCTTAAGACTTTTTGTTGTTTACTTTATATACAGCCATTAATTACTAAAATATCAAAAATAAAGAAAGGTCTTTTAAAAGAAATACCAAGTCCTCCAAAAATTCTCTAGATTTTTTATAGCTATGGCATACTGCTAAGACAGCATCATAATGTACAAAATTCTCTCTTGATTTATTATAATTCTCGTTGTACGAGTTGCTGTATGCGGATTTGTACAGCGACCTCTTCACACTCTCGGCAAAAACCCAGAGGAAAATTTAATCATAAAACCCGAAAACTAGAGAATATGATTTATGCTGGCTGCCTTTCCTAACTTTGCGGCTTTTTGAAACCATCCACCATTCGCTGCTCTATTCACCTCGTAATGAAGGGAAATTTTTTTTATAAAGAATTGAGGTGGGGATAGAAATTTCTTTTGGTAATACTCGTAACAGTCGAATGCACATGAATTCACACCGCAAACAAAAAAAAGACTATAATCCTTTGCATCACACCTATACTCTTGCGAATATGTATACCAAGGAAGTACATAATATAGAACACCTTTTTAAAGCAAGTTAAATTTTGTTTTACAGAAGAATAAATATGTACGAGCTGATAGCCTACCTACAGCTGTTCCAGATATTATACCCTGTTAGTGGAATAAAAGCCCCAGAACAAACAACAATGGGGCAACATGTGTGCACTTATGAATAATACAGTGACAAAAGCGTCAGGGGAGATGTTACCTTAATGCCATTTCCATTTTCCAGGTTTATGCCTCATTTGCTTAATAGGTAAATGAATTCAAAACAAATGAAATTACGGAGATTATAGGATCTCAAAATTATTTTAACACCCCCCTTAGGTGGAGAGTAAAAAATAATGGCATAATGTTTGGTGCCTTACCCCACGACTTTTTTCATCCCCATGAAGGGGATACATGAATAGTTTTACAAACTGGGACAGTCATATGCTGATCAATTTGGCTCTAAAACCAACACATTAGGGTAAAATAATAATTTAAATCTGGAAATTATTAGGAATATACATGAGTTCTTGAAAGGTATATCAGAGTAAACGCCTCCAATGTAATAAGCGCTTACTCTTCTAAAATCAATAGACATTTTATATAGTCAAATAAAATAAAACTAAAATATATATAAGATCGATTTCATTATGGCTATGAATTGAACTGCTCTTAACGTTCTAATCTACTCCTCAAAATGAAAAAATCGGCCAAGTGCTAGTCCGACTCGCGCACGTAGGGTTCCGTAACATCGTACAAAACTTAACACTACCTACTTTTTATTTATTTTTTCAAATGAGAGGAGGCGTCATGTGAAAAAATAATGCTGTCATTTAAAAAAAAAATAATAAAGCTGTCATTTGAATAAATTATGCGTACTTATGATAATAATAATGAATGAGAATAAAACGGGGAAAAAAATGCTGAAAAAATCACGTTTCTTGTATGGTAGCCCCCTTTAATTATTAATTTTATTTTATTTTTATATTTGTTCTTATAGCGGCAATAGAAATGCATACTGTGTTAAAAATTCAACTGTCTACCTGTTACGGTTCATGAGATACAGCCCGGTGACAGACAGACAGACGGACATCGGAGGCTTACTAATAGGGTTCCCGTTTTTACCCTTTGGGTGCGAAACCCTAAACAGAAGTATGGATAGCAGTAACTCACACTAGGAACAATTACCTCATATAGCCAGCTCTAAAAATATGGTTTAATTTTCTGATCTAAGACCATTGTGTACGGTCATCGGTTAAGATACCGTAACCCCTGGAATATGATACAAGCCATGAATTCGATGACACTAACACATTAAAAGGCATTAGTGGGCCGGCTAAAGCCATGCATTAAGAGCTCACTTTCATTCTTTTTGTACACACAGAAAGAACTAAGATTTCATCTTAAACAGGTCCCAAAGTCTAAAAATGTTGCTCCTACAGAAATATAGTATTAAAACAAATTGTAGCCAAATGTGTTTTCTTTCTAATGGTTTTAAAAACAATTATCATATACAAATTAAAAAAAAAAAAAAAAAAATTTTAAATGATATTAAAAATTTACAAACTTAAGAGAGAATCCCGTTCTAAAAATGGTCAACTTTAGCTAGTATATAATAAAATACTATGTGATGCTTAAAGAGAGAAAGCAGAAAGTCCTTGGGGGTTTAACGTGAGCACCTGCCAAGTAGTGCTAAATCAAACGGCACTCTTAAGGCACAGATTAGTTACAATGCGACAATCAGCGCCCTCATGAGCGGAGAGCGTATTCTTACAGAGAATTCACAGTTGATCAATAGAAAGAGATTTACCCATCAGAGTAGACGTCATTTGAAAAATAAAAAAAAATGTAATCCAAATTTTGAAAGAAGGATGTAGCATTTAATGAAATTGAGCATGCGCGTAACAAAGAGAAATATACTTGTTTTTTCTAAAGGATAAATGTTTACATTTTTCAATGACCAAGCACGTTGTTTTATACACACTGGTGAATAAGGGTGTAGTGGTTCACTGTTGTTTTTAATTCACTTCCGAATAAGGGTGTATTAAACAGCTGTTCAAGATATTACTCAATTAGTAAACGCTCGTCACTCATAAGACATTGCTGCCTCTATCAGTCCCAATAAGCCAGTGCATGCTGACATTTATTACTGGTAGAAGTGAGACCTACCTAACATCTCTGACCGCTCTGTGGGTCACGGTGCTAGGTTGTTTAAGCGTAACTTCACGAAGACAGCAAATATCCGAGCACGCGTATATGCTACACTCAAAAGTACACTCCCCTCATTTGTTAGCATTGAACTTTATGAGGGAGATCAAGTCGCGCAGTGAATTAAAACCCAGTGTGAATAAATTGGAATTTAATTAAATTCTTCCAGTATTTTTGAAAGCATCACGCAGAGAAACTAGATAATTTTTTTGGGTGAGCGGGATTTTTATTCCCAACTGACGCATGAAAGAAACTTATTTGGAGGAATCCAAATATTGAGATGTTTGCTTTTTTTATACCAGAACAGGATGCTACCTGAGCGTAATTTAGTGTAAATTAATGACCTTCTTTTGGCCTAATCTTTGTTGTTGTTTTGAAAACTGGGGTTTTATATAAGCTGTGTTCTCTTGGTTCCGTGCAATGCTCTGCAGAACACAGGAGGTTCCGAATTGAACTAATCTGTAATAGACTGGTGCCAATACTTTTTGAAAAGAGCAAATTAAAAACAGGCAAGGACCAACCGGAAAATTTGGTTAAGGTTATAATTAAGAGCAAACAAAAACACTAGATAATGGAAATTGCGAAATGGGGAGTGTTAAGGGGTTGAAAGTGGTTTTTTGCGATTTTCGGCGGAAAATATTCTTCACGAAAGTTATAGATAAAAAATATCTAAAATTCTCATATAATGCATTTTTCACCAGAACCTCCAATGTCTCGAGGAAATTATGGAAAACGGACTTTTCAGTTTTTTATTTTTCTTTCGTAAAAATAATTCAAATTATACATGAAGTTTTGTGAAAGTATACGTTTTTTTGCATTGAATAAGCACAAATTTTTTGGAATCTGGGAAACATGTAGTTTCCGATATATTTACAATTTTCGAAAAAAAACCAAAATCTTCCACGGAAAACTTCATTGGTGTTTTTTTCGATTTAAATATTCTATCCGGACTCATTTTAACAGTTGAAATGGCTACTTTAAAATGGTTATATTGAAAATGCCTTATACGAAAGTTTTAGATATTTTTATTAAAATGAGTAGTCTGTGATGACGGCATTCTGCTGCGAGTCTGCTGGCCACCACGATATCTTTGCCCTTCTTCTCTCCTTTCTTTTTCTGGCGCTTCCATTCGTCGGCATTTTCTGCAGACTCTTAAGAGGTGCCGAGGTTGTCGTTGCTTCATCCTCTCCAAATCTGCTTTAAATTTTGTCAAGCTTCTCCGTAACATTTTGTTGCACTTCCGACACTTATTTTTGAACTTCCAATATTTTCTGCTGGATTTCTTCAAATTTCACATTTTGTTCGTCTAATGAATTTTTAAGAAAATTCTTCTGTTCCTCCAAACAAGTTTCTAGACAATTCTGTAAAAAACTCTTTTGTTCATCCGAACGGTATTCCAGAAAATTCTTCTGCTCATATAAACGGGATTCCAGAGAATTCTTTTGTTCCTCAAAAGCATTCTTTTTGTTCGTCCAAACGGGTTTACAGAGAATTCTTTTGCTCGTCCAAACGGGTTTCCAGAGAATTCTTTTGTTCCTCAAGAGCATTCTTCACCTGCAGGGTTGAAAGCTCCATTTTGGTCATTAGAGTACGCAAAAGCCTTCAATCTTCAAGTCTTTCTTCGAAAACAAATGTCTGAGGATTCTTTTCTTCCTCTATCAAAGTTTGTCAAATCGCTCGACTAGAACGTTCTTTATATCTGCCGTTTGCAATGACCGCTTTCCCAACTCCACTTTCAATTCCTGTATTGGAACCTCCTGTAGTTTTTATCCCATTACTTAAATAATTCATTCACAATTTAATATAAAATTATCTTTCATACGATTTCATCCAATTAATCATTCTTTGAATTCAACCACATTATTTCGCGAATTTATCCCACTTCTGTCTCCATCAGGGCAATAAAATAATTAAAACTTAAAAGTATTACGAACGGATATTTTCTTAAGAGCTAAACATTTTGCTTAAGCCTATTTGTCCTTTTTCCATGAATTATTCTGTCGCCGCTACTTACAGATGCCTAGGTATCCACAACTACATCCAAATCCATCCTCTTCTCTCCTGCAGTTAACCAGAAGTCTTTTAGCCAAATCAGTGAAATTGTACACACTGGGAAATTTTTGGAAAACGGTAGCTATTTTTACTGTTTGAACGGCTTTCCAGTAATCACTCAGATATAAAAGATTTTGATATTTTGATCTAATCATATTCATAAGATTTTAGTTTTTCTAATTTGGATAGTAAAGCCTCTGTTTCTTTATTTATGCTCCCATTGTTTTTTTTCTGCTATACCAGAGTCCGGTCAGAATTTGAAAACAGAAAACATATTTCACTTTTAGTAGAAACCATATTTCACTCTTAGTAGTAGCCCATTAATATACTGGTATTCATCTAATGCCACTCAATCTTTTGGTACAGACTTGAACTTGAGGATCAAATTTATGTTCAATTTCTGCCACCTTTATTTAAATGCTCTACTCTGTTTTATAACATTCACCTACACCCATGAGAAGGAAAAATAAACAAAAATTTCAAAAAATAAGTGAAAAATCTAAACCAATCCTTATGATACCCTAGATCACGCATGGGCATGGCCAACCTGCGGCCCAATTGAAGACTTTTTGCGGCTCAACTGAAATTTGCAGTTTTCTGTATTTTGAATTTTTGCTCTTTGCTCTTTGCTCCCCCCGTGACGATCGCGTATATATCGTAACAGCTCGACACTCTCTCTGGAGTGTTTCAACACTTCGACATCAGCATTGCCAGAATCTTAACTGCTACAGTAAATTACTTCTGAATCTGTTAGTCCTTCCTGAAAGCCTTGCAGAATATCAATATGTTTAGAAGAGAATACATTTTCGTTCAGTGAAAACCAGATGGGTTTCCATGCAGCCTGGACTATCCAGATGTTAAGAAAATTGGACGTATATTTCTCTCAAATATTTATGTGAAACTGAACAATAATCAGAATCAAAGCGTATTTTTACTTCTTAAAATCTTATAAAGTTTAATACTTTCTATGCTTTATTTTAATCACGACAAGTTCTCATATTCAAATTGTGTAGGGGGTACAGTATCTTCCTTTGTCTTTACAATATCTTTCAAAAATTTATATGATCAACTTTCTGAATTTCATTCTAACGCTTTCACTAATTAGTAAATTTATGTGTACATGTATATTTTGTTATTGAATTAAATATAGTTGTTTATATTGTACATACCTACTCATTTATTGTTGTCAAGATAATTAATTTAATTAAAAGCAATTCATTCGTCAATTTCAAGAATATTTTAGCGAACTCGAATCTGAATTTTTTATACCAAAATTTGATGTCTAAATCGTTAAAATTTTGGAACAAGTAGAAGTTCGAACTTTTATGAAAAAAGTACCAATAATATATGTGATATATGTATATGTGAATTATGATCAATGCCTTCTGGATTAATGTTTCTAACGGCTATAAAATGAAATTAAATGAATTAAATCGGAACCTACAAGGTGAAAATAATCTAATTAGAGAATTTTACCAAGCTATAAAATACTTCGTAACCAAACGCAAGTTTTATAAATTATTATTATTATTATTAATTGTGGGGATGCAGACAGGATTTCTGCCTCTCATCTTGTCACTGCGACCTATCAGATCTATTGTGACATTACCCCTTGATTCCCTAGGGCGCCCATTCGAACTTAAGGTCTTTGATGAAGTCTATAATATTCTTTAGGGCCATTTTTTCGACATCCTCTGGCAGTGGAAATGCCTTTCCTAGATGTCTTAGCCTTATGCGGCACAGAGCTTCACATTCGCATAGGACATGTTCAGCGGATTCATCGTCTTCCATACAGAATCGACAGGTCTCATCATTGATCTTACCCATCTTCCTAAGATGGTATCTAAGTGGGCAAATTCCAGTAAGTAGGCCCGTTATGAGCCTTAGTTCCTTCCTGCTGAGTGTGAGGAATTCTTTGGTCCTCTGTTGCGAGTACTTTATAAACTTCTTCGCTTGTCTCAGCCCCGGGGTATTTTTGCAGTATTCCTTCTTAGTTCTGTCCTCCCAACGCCTGATCTGAGCTGAGAGGTGACTTTTTGGGTGTCCAAGACCGGCTCAGGGCCAATAAACGGAGATTTGGCTCCTTCCTTTGCAAGGCGGTCCGCAATCTCGTTTCCCATAATGCCTTCATGTCCTGGTACCCAGATCAGTGTCACCCTATTTGTCTCGGCCAGTTGCTTTAAGACAGTCCCAAACCAGCTTTGACTCAAAGGTAAACGAGTTTAACGCTTTAAGTGCTGCTTGGCTGTCTGATATTATGTATATTTTTGCTCCACGCATATTTTTATGGATTATTTCGCGAGCGCAGAGTTCTATGGCGCATATTTCTGCTTGAAAAATGGTTGGTGAGGCCCCCAGTGCCTTTACGAGATGGCACCTTGGCCCATATATGCCCACGCCTGCTTTACCTTCCATTTTGGATCCATCCGTGTACCATTTAAGAGATCCTTTTTCAAAGGGTAGGTCCCCAGTGTGCCACTGTTGACGGTTCCCCACGATCACCTTAAATGGTGTTTCAAAGTTAAGTTTTATAAATACTAATTACGGTAAAATAATTCGACTCATTTTTCATTATTAAATGACTTCAATAGTGACCGCAAAGATTTTTTTAAATATTTGACTGAAGTCACAAAATTAATCAAAAAATTCCATATCAGATTCTTATACATATATGCAAAGTCTGAGGAAATATATCAAAATATTCTTAACTCCACTTAATGTGGAGATGGAATCAGCCCCTACAAATTTGCAAATCGAGCTAATAGAATTGCAATCAAGCGTAGAGTTAAGGTTTATGCTCGAAGGGAATAAATTTGATTATCATCATAAATGTATCCTCGAAGATAAATTTCCAAAATTAAAAAAACCAGCAATATGCATTACAGCAGCATTTGGGACTATGTATCGCTGCGAATCGCTCTTTTCAAAATTAAATGTAGTAAAAACGAACTGCCGCAGCAGGTTACTTGATCAAAACACTACGATGAACGTCAGCTAAATTATCATTTGCTATAAAAAAGCTCAGTAATATTTTTTTACACCAAACGATTTAGGTTGACCACCCTTGCCCTAGATAAATGCCCGTATGAAATTTCGTACGTTCACCCATCTGCGAAATTTTAATTTTTGAAGTGGTTTTTCGCATATATTTCTAGAATCGTTCGTCGGGCAGAAAAAAAAAGATTATAACCAATTTTATAGGATTTCATATTCTAAAGAAGTTTTCAGTACAATAAAAATATCTAGGACTGATTGTTTTCACAGTATACGTAAAAATCCTAAATTTAATTTTTATATGGCAACACCAAGAACGGGTTAGTCCATTTTTTAAATTTTATTTACTATTATTATGAAAACACTGTGTAATGAATTTCAGCTCTCTACGTTGACGTGATCTCAGGCAGTGTCAAAATATATAATGAAAAACGAATCGTTTGTATGGCACCCCTTGAAGGAGTTACCCGATTTGTCCCACTTTCGAATTTAAATTAATAATTTTCTTTTAAAAGCCCGTGTTTAAAATTTCAGTTCTCTAATTACACGCGTTCTCCAGCAGACAGACAGACGTACTTGCGTGTCCAGTTCATTTTGCTCAACCATAATTATTTCTATTCGTTACAAACTGAATGACAAACTTAGTATACCCTTTAGATTTCATCTAGAGTGTAAAAATAAATAAAGAACTTACTTTTAGTGGATACAAGTCTGAATGTCTACAGGAAAATATATTCTTTGAAAGAGATTTTAATTTTCCATTCATCCTTAATTTCAGAGCGCATTAATATACGAGATTAGATTTCAGATTTAAATCATTCGAATTTAGACTCTCATGTTCAATTTTCCGTCTGTTCTTTCAAATCACAGCAGTGATTCACTGAAACATCGAGAAAGTGGTTTCTACTTTATTAGATTTAAATCTTTGAATATCGTCCTTAACTTCAAGCCAGAATAAAGAGTATTCGAGAAATTTCTTTGCCAACGAAGACGATGTGTGCTGAAAAGCCGTATATGCTTACCTGAAACGTGTTCCTGTATTTAATGGAAAATGCTTGCCGATTTGCCGATGGCATGTGTACTTGAAACATTAGGAAAAGCAATATCAACGTGATTCTTCTCAAGTACGAACTTACAATAGCACTATGCACAGCGCTTTATATATTCTGCCTGGGGTTAAAAAGAAACATCTGCAAGAGATAAGTCGACAAGCGACGAGCGGCTTAATATCATACATAGCTGTTATTTGCTTTAAATATGAATTTCCAGTCCTTTGCAGAAAACGTGCATGTAGAGAAGTAATTAATTGATTTTTTTTTTTAACTATCAACTATGTTAACTCTACTTTATAATGAATTGCAGATGATTACGACATCAGAAATTTTTGATGGGAGAAAAACTGATTGTTGTAGTTATCTCGTTAATGTTATAAATTAACTTACTAATGACTAATATTTAGTTACATACTAAGTTAAATAACAAAAACAAAAAGAAGTAAAACTATAACCGAATTAAGAAAGAAGCTACTTAGTTTAACACTAATTTTTTTTAATACCCTGGACACCCTGGTATGCCGAAATTTACGTCCATGCCAGAATGTTGGATGTTGGTGATGACCAGACCTTCCTCAGAGCGTGCTGTGCATCATGAGTCCTACAGACTAGTACCATAACTTGCATCTACACGGCCATCATAAGACCCATGTTAACATATTTGATTAGACGGTGACATAGGTCCAAGCTCATTGTGGTTAAAGCCGAATCGCGTAGCATAGAGCGAATGACCTACGTAAACCATTACAGGTCTACTGCGCTCCAGAACCGTCAGCGGCACTAGAAACCTTGCTGAACCTCATATCTCTGCACCTGGAGGTACGGCAGACAAAGCTGGTTTGTAGGATGCATGCGTCAGATTTTCTCGTGAAGAGCCTGGGTGAAGTGCACATTTTGATGAAAGAGCTTCTCGCGGGAATTCCTGACCTGGATATGGCTTCAGATCATATACCTCATCTTCATCTCATCGTTTAAATCGCCCAGTATAGTGGGAAGAACCAAGAAGCCTGGACTCCTCCAACTATCCCCACCGGAAGACTCGTTTAGTATACGGCTGGGTCCAAAGCTGATATAGCTGCATGCGGCAGGGCGTGATGGATTGTACCAAAGGGCTTGGGATATCACTGAGCAAGGTGAACTACGCTATAATGTTCCAGGCCGAGGTTACGCCATACTGACTTATGCCTATGAGAATATAAATGCCAAAGCGCCCTTAACAACCTGAGTAGGATCAATCGATTGAGCCTGAGAACATCAAGGCTTTGCTGGCAAAGAAAGACCAGACAATATTAAACAAGGCTCAACTACACCTCTGGTAGCCTCCGAGCCGATGTCTGGAGTACATCTGTGTCCAGCAAAGGAGGTCATATTCAAACGCAATTCAAAAGCCCACAGCATGTAATGGGGGAGTATTACGGGACATATCCATGCCGTGTGCGTTTTATTACGATTTTGTCTATGAAAAGGGAGCTTCTGGGGTTCAGTAGAGCCGATGATACATTCTTAACGGGTTCGATTTCCGGTCACAGTCAACAAATAAATCACCTTGGTCGTGGACTCTGATCCCACCTGCAGACTTTGTCTGGAGGAGCACGATGAAACTGCTTTGCATGTTTTGTATGAATGCCCGGTGATAGCTAAGCATAAAAGGTCAACTTTTGGTAAACCACAGGTAGACTCTGGTGAGTCTTGCGCTCGATCTTAAACCTACTTAAGGGGACTGGCCAGCATTAAGTGCTTTAAGGAAATGAAAGAGTTAGTACATTAGGAATTCAAGCGACTTAGTGAATTTGAAAAAAGATCTGCATCTTAATGTTTCGTTAAAAATTTATAGCATCTATAAATGTTCGTTGACCGTCATAAAATTCTAGAACAATTTGCATTAAAATTAAGCAAAAAACAATATTGCTTTAAAACAGAGTTAATAACGAGCATTTCGAAATATTCAAAGACAAACGTTATCCTTGTAAGTCTTTCTTCGGGATAAATTGCAATTAATATTTTTTGTAGGTAGCCAATATTCTCCTCTTTCTGTGAATCCCTCTTTCATTGATCTGAAGTCTAAAGTCAGTGATACATATGATATGATTTTATGAAGTTCCCTCAAATTGGGCTTCTTCAAATATTTTGTCATGACTTATCTCCAGAAGTAGATGCAAAGCCGAAACATAAACTGGGCACTTTAAACTACGTGAACATGACAAAGCTTCACCTAAATCGGAATTGGTCTATTCCCACAATTTATCGAAATTTGTCTATCTTTCATGTACCTCATGATCCAAAAGCGATTCCATAACCTGAGGATCAACCTTTCTTGTTCACAACATTTCAACATTCAACATTTTCTATACATAAAAATGTGGGAAGAGGTGACTATGAGTATAATTATTAAAGTCATATGCGAACATAGCTTCACACTTATACATAAAAATGTGGGAAGAGGTGACTATGAGTATAATTATTAAAGTCATATGCGAACATAGCTTCACACTTAGGTCATTCCACGCAAAATCGTCCAGCACTTTCGGTTCGATCGTCACGAATTTTTTGAAAATTCACATGTTTGAAGGTTTGAAAAAAATACCAAAAATGTTCACCCAAATTTTTTCAGGAATAAGAGTTGATCCATTCCACACGAAAACTATCCCTTTGAACTGATTTTGAACAGACCACTTGCAATTTTAATAAAACTTTCACAGTTTGTAAGGAATCGGAAAATAGCACACCCATATTTTTTTGGTTACCCCTACCATGCCTCAGAAATTAAATTCCGTAATTTATGATGAAAGGTCATTATCAAAAAAATTCTATGTCCAGATTCATATAAAAAAAAAATCAAATTTATTCAAAAGCAAAAATTACTTAGCATGAAATTTAGAAAATATAAAAATAAGCGCAAGAAAAATAAGAATGAAAGGAATTCTTATATAAAGGATTGAACTTATGTAAAACAAAAAAAAGATGAAGTTGCTAAGTCATAAAGGCAAAAAAAAGAGAAATACAGAAATAACAATAATAAAGAAAGTAAAATAAAAAACCTTGCGTGCACAAACCAACAACATGCCTAAAAGAATTTTTTAATTTATTCAAGTGTGTCCGGAAGCCTGTTGCGGAAATCGCCCACAGTTCTAGAGCCTCGAATACTGATAGGCAGTGAATTCCAGATCTTCATTGCATAGACGAAAAACATATTGCCGCTCTGCAAATACCTGTGCCAGGGTATAAGAAGCTGTCTATTACGAGATGACTAAAGAAAAAAAAATTCAGAAAAGATACAAAGGAGTCCTGGAATAAATTAGTTAGAATAGATAGGTCATGAAATTAATCTTAAGAACAACCGACAAAGAACAACCCAAAACCTGTCTAGAATGCTATCAGTCGCAAGCGAGTATCTGTGGTGTGAATTTAGTGGACTGCCTCAAGCTTCTCAGGCATCCATTATTACGTCCAACCATATAATTTATATGATTATTCCAGGTTAGGGTTCAATTGAAGATGACATCGAGATTACTAGTCGTAGTTACAAATAGAATAGAAATGAAATTTAGAGAGATTTGAGATAGACAACTAACATCAACATTTATAAATAGGCTTTGGACTTAGACGGTTTAATTTTCAAATCATTTGCAAACGACCATCGGGGTATAGCTGCAAGGTCCAGATTAATCAAAGCAATATGCTCGTCCAACCAATTGGAATCAATAGCAGCGTAAGCCTGCACGAAAGATATCATTTGAGCAATGTCATTAATAAATAGACTGAAGAGGAGAGGTGTAAGTACAGAACCTTGGGGCACGCCCGAACTCAAAGGTAACAAGTCAGACTTGGTTCGGAGCTTTTCACAGATTAAGATATGGTTTACCGTAGCGAAAGCCCTTGAAAAGTCTAATAACGTAAAAACAGTTTTTTTCAAAGCACCGTCTGATTTTTTGCTGTTGTTGTCTTAAGCCCTAAGTCGCAGCTCTTCATTATACTTCATAGTTTACGAATGACAGTACATGATATGCACATGTCAAAAATAAAAATTATAACTATGAAGATATTATTCCTTTATTGACACATTTCTTATAAAGAAACTTTTCGGGGAACATTAACGATTTCGTGACCTACAAACTTTGCTTCTAGGTAGAGTACCCTTAAAGGAACATCACAAGGAAACATTTAGGTAACTACTGTGGGAAGTAACAAATAAAGCAATGGTACCCTTGTAGGCACTGTTACTATATAGGAACTTTTAGAGGCACATTTACGTATTCATAACTTGTGTTGTGCGCATTAAGGAATGTTACTATATGGGAAATGCGACAACACATTTTAGAATCAACGATATTATAGCGACGTGATGAGGTGTAAAATAGAAATTCAGAAACATTAAGGCACAAAATGTTAGTTGAGCTAGAAAATTGTGTATACATAGTATCAAAAAATCTATCAAATTATTTGTTGAGCTTTGTTTAGAAAACGAGTTATAACCCGACATAAACTGACTTAAAAACACTACATCCAGTTGCGAAATCATTAACAGCTTTTGGTTAGCAGGTGAATTGTTTTAATTAATCAATCAATTGCTCAATAGATCGTAAATAAGCAAAATGCTCTTTGTAGGCATAATTCATAGTTCATTACTCTCTGACCATTAATAATCGCAAATATTACTGAGTATGTAGTTTTAAATTATATTTAAATTCATTTAGTGTAATAACAAGTTGAACACAGTCAACGTTACTTTACGTCGAATCCGTAAAACTTATCCTAGCCAACTTAATATCCCCACAAGTAAACACAGTCCGCTCACCTACTATGAACTACAACCTATAACTTAAGTATTGTTAGTTAATGTAATTCTAAACTTCTATGCAAAATTTCAGTGAAATTCAATGTTCTGACGTCCCTCAAATCGAAAATAGTGGTTTTTTGGCTGTTTTGGACTTTCAGGAAAACCTTTTCAACATAACTTTTTAATTTGACAAAAAAATTTTCGATTCTTTTTTTAAATTAAAGGAAATTTCGTTATGAACTTAATGCAGTGAAGCTCGTTTTAAAAAATTAAATTCTTCTATTTTTTATAAATTTTTCAAAACGAAAATTTGGTCCCGGAACTCCCGGGTGCCATACAAACATTTCGTTTTTAATGGTATATTTGGGCACTGTCCGAGATCGCGTTGGCATAAAGAGCTGAAATTTGGTACATAGTTGTTTCATATTAATAGTAAATAAAATTTGAAAAATGTACAAAATCGGGCAACCTCTTCTTGGTGTTACCACAGAAATTTTAGTTTTTCACTATGTATATATTTAAACACTGCCTAAAAACGCGACAACGTGGAGAGCTCAAATTTTGTACACGATATTTTAATAAGAACCGCAAGTTAAAAATGGATTTAATCCGGCAAGCCTTTCTTGGTGTTGCCATACAAAATTTTGGGTTTTCACTATATATTTGGACACTGCTTAAGAACGGGTTGACCTAGAGACAGCGTTTTCATAAAATTAGTAGGGTTGGCTGGGGTCAATTGAAACGGGGGTTGATTGTCACAAATCGAGTAACTCGGAAACAGTTAGTGACAGCGGCAAAAGCCCAAAGAGAAAAGGTAGCGGTTTTCGTATTGGAACGTGTCATTCAGCATCGCTGCCAGTACGAATCGCATTTTTATGTGAAGCTATTAGTTTTTTGTCACCAAACAAAAGTAAGTATTTCAATTTGCATTCTTTTGATAATTAATCAAAAATTATTTTACTTACGCGAGTGTAGTTTTGAATGCCATGACTATTAATATTCAAGTTTAGAGAGATACGATTATTAGCTACTTATGACATTTAGTTTTTTTGTTACATAATTAAATTTATAAAAACAGGTGCTGGAGACGTTTGATACGTTTTCCCTGGGGTCGGTTGAAACGCATTTCAACTGACCCATGTACCCTTTTTGAAATAAATGATTATCATATATACTTTCTAGATGCCAAGAAATCGTGCAAAGAAGACACATCGTGGCGAGTGTGGCTTAGATCAGTACGAAGATACATATGAAGCCATAAAAGAAGGCATTTCGTTGAGGACAGCAGCTGAAAAACATGAATTGAATTTCACGACTTTGTATCGGTACAAGAAGAAAAGGTAAAAGTCCATGGAAGAGAGCGTAGTATCTGTTTCGATGGGATATGCACCCCACAACACAGTGTTTAATGAACCACAGGAGAAGGCGTTATCGAAATACTTGATAAGATGTGCTGATATTTACTTTGGATTTTCCACAAAGGAGGTAAGAAGATTAGCATACGAATTGGCCAAAGTATAGAACCTGAAAAGACCAGAGTTGTCTATGAGTGCTGCTCAATCTAGGAGTTTAACAAGAGCTACTAGTTTCAATCGAACAAATGTGGACGCATTTTACGATAACTTGCAAATAGTTATGGATCGCCACCACTTTGAGCCCCAAGATATTTATTATGTTGATGAAACCGCCATTACGACCGTCCAGAAGCCTGATAGAGTTTTGGCGGGACGGGGAACAACTCAAGTTGGCTCAGTAACATCAGCAGAACGGGGCACTCTCGTTACAGTGGCTTTTGCAGCAAATGCTATAGGGAATGCATTTCCTCCTTTGTTTGTATTTCCTCGCGTCCGATTCCAGGATCACTTTATAAGAGATGGACCCGTGGGTGCAGTGAGCACTAAGTAACCCTTCAGGATGGATGCAAGACGAAGGGTTTCTCTCATTTTTAAAGCATTTCAAAAAAACATACCAATGCTTCGGCTGTCCCAAAGTATTGCTGGTGTTGGGCAACCCCTCGCCACATATCCATATTAACTGCCTTGACTTTTGTAAATATAACGGCATTGTGTTACTGTAGTTTCCACCATATTGCTCCCACAAACTCCAGCCATTAGACAGTTCTTTCTATGGAGCAATCAAAAAAGCAACAAAATCCAACTGTGGCGCTTGGATGCGGAGTAATCCAGAAAAAACAATGAGCACGACCGGTATTGCGATTTATTTGTGTCACAATTATGAATCTGATTGATTTGTTTTATTTAAATTGTTTTTGAACATATAGGTTTCTTTCTCATTTTTAAAGTAGAAGAGCTATTTTTTATTAATTCTGTGAGTTATTTCCAAAGAATTAGGAATAAAATTATTATAAGTACTTAATTGTATTTTAATTTACAGATGTTTCAATTAACCCCAGGTACTGTTTCTATTGACCCAGTTATAGGGGTCAGTTGAAATATTTGCCATGTTTTTTTTTAAAATGCTTCTTCTACTTGAGTACTGCTAAAGCAATATTGCTCTACCCAGGTAACCTGGTTGCAATTGAAGCACATTCCCACACTGATCAAAGTTGAAATGTAATAACAGTATGCAATTTTCTCAGAAATGTTTCAATTGATCCCAGTCTACCCTACTTAAAATTTTAAAAATGAACTAAATCGTGTAACCTCTTCTTGGTGTTCCCATACAGAACTTTTCGTTTTCACTTTCTTTAACTTTTATGTTCACCTAGGGTATAATGATATTAGTCTTAAAACCAATTATAACTTGTTCTATTGTTTTTTGTATCAATCATTTTGTTACATGGCAAAAGTCGATACTTTTATGTAATTTTTGTAATTTGTAAAAATGCTTCACCTTCGAAAATCGCATTTTGAGAACAATTCATACACTACATGACCCTTTTAAGTTGTAGTTGTTTGAAAGATAATCGATTACAGATCGCATTATAGTAGAAAAAGTACATCCGCGTGCCATTTTTGACGTGAACTAAAAAAAATGGAGCTCCCGGTCCCAATTTTCGTTTTGAAAAATTTATAAAAAATGAAAGAATTTAATTTTCTGAAACGACTTTTAGTGTAATAAGTTTAATTTAAAAAGAGAATCAAGAAAAAAGATATTGTCAAATTAAAAAGTTATGACAGAAAATGTTGAAGCAGTTTTTCTGAAAGTTCAAAACAGCCAAAAAAACACTATTTTCGATTTGAGCGACCTCTAAACATTAATGAATTTCACTGAAATTTTACATAGAAGTTTAAAATTACATAAGCTAACAAATTCTGAATAAGCATTTAAACATTTTAACACTTTTGTTTTTGGGCCACCCTAAGGTACATGCATAGCATCACATGAACATTGTGAGGTCTGCAAATCTGGCAAGAAATGTAAAAGTTGTGAGTCATTTTGGTGGAAAAATCGTTAAAATTAAAAAAAACATCAAATTTTTTGTCCTTGATGTTCTATAAGTAGTGACTTGAGGATATCGAATGATGGTCCGGTATTCATTGGAAGGCTTAGACGGTTTACTATCATCTGAGCTGAAACCCACCTCTATTGGTTGTATAACAACGGAGTTTGAAATTAGCATAAATCATACCCAAATCACAAAATCCCCCCCTACCACCGACACTCTACATTTTCCGCCCCTCCTACCATATAATTTTTTTCTCCACATTGGATGGGGTATCCTCGGTATAGAGAAACAGCATGAGCATCATTTGTGCATTAAATTTTATACAAATTGGCTATATAGATAGATAATTGTCATTGTTGATTAGTCATATCCAAGATTCTTCACATAAAAAAAATATATGTGCTCCAGCAAAGTACAATCGCGCTGGCTTTTTTTTATTTATCGACTTGATGACTTTATTTATAATTTCTCATTTTGCGGTAGGGATATCTGACAATCTCATTTTCCAATTCATATGTGTGTACTAAAAGCCATAGTCTTCAGAATTAAATCAATTCACTGCCGAATCATAAATACGCTTTTCATGAAACTTTGAACTTTCCGGAATCCTCGGAGCTTACATAGATTGAAACAATCAGACAGTCTACTATTATGAACTGCTCTATATAGATACCTACTATAATTATATGTAACATGCTCTATATCATCTGTATTATTTCTGACAGTATAGCTTAATATTATCAAGACAAGCATTCCAATTTAGTCATCCCCTATGATAAATTGTTAAAAAAAAAAAATATGAAGAATTTACCCTATCACCCAGCCAAGTACCAGTGACACACGAGAAGGAAATATTTTACCAGGATGACTACCTAGATACAGGAATGTGATCATCTGAAACATCTGGAACAATATATAAATCGCATGTATACAGTTTCTTATTATTTATGCTCGGTGATCTAGGAAAACTTTTGGAAATTGTTTTCCCGAAACTTTGAGCACATCTCTAAATTACGATGAATTCAAGCTACCATTGTCCATTAAAAGTTTGTTGAAAACGATTCCACTGCACCTGTGGTGAAATTATGACCGCATCATAAACCATTCTCAATGTAATTGCGAACCCTTATTCTGTCAGCTTTAAAACATTCATTTATAGAAGAAAACAGGCAAAACTGCTGCTCCCGAACAAGGTGGCTTCTATCATAGTTATACCGCCCTGCAGGAATGGTAGCTATCAGTTCTCACTTCAACGACGGCTTTGAGTTTTTGTTTGAGCTTGCTCTACTTGAGCACACTTTTGAGAAAGTTTCACTATGCTTTTTCCACGTACGTAAGCGCTTTAATTTAATGGCATAGAATAGTTTCCATAAATTTGCGAATTTAATTTGATACCCGCCCCAAAAACTTAAATCGGATAGTATTCAAAATATGCTTTTATATCTCCTGAGGTGAACAGAGATTGCGGTCGTTCAGACAGAAGTGAGCTCGACGAATATCTGGCCCGAAGAAGTACTTCAACATTGTTTAGACATTTTAAAGTTTTGTGTATGAGATTCCCACTACAAGTAGAGCGAAGGCGAACGTATGTTTCGCTTAAATATTATACTGAAATAGTCCAGAGATATAAGTACTACATGAATGTGTGCACGTAAATATATATGAGCTATGCATATGTGTGTATATAATATATACAATTATACGATAAACTTTCATATTATGGAAAACAAACAGGAATGACGGCTTGAATTTAAAACTTATTAAAAAATATCGTGTTTAAGTAAAAGAACGCTTTTGTGGAAGTTTATGGAGACTTTGAACAACAAATTGCAAATATTCCTCAAGCATTTAGACAACATGTAAAACAATAATCGGATAAGAAAGTTACTAACAAAAGTTGTGTTCTTTTGTGTTCGCTGAACAGAAGAGAACAAGAGATACACAAAAGAACATCTTAAGTAAATAGTGTTATATAAATATTATATTTTTTAGTAGTTGGTAATATTTTGAAAGTGTATTTTCCGAATAATTTTGGACTTACTAAAAATTTTATCGATATTTGTTCAACATAGTTTTCATGTTGTAATTGATTTACACACACTAGCAAACAATTTTCCAGCGTTTTTCATCATGGTGCATTTTCTTTGATGTCTAAAAGATGGAAACATTTATTTTCTACAAATGAAATGAAATTCCAAACAGGAAAGGAAATTCTTCACCACGCCAACTTTGGGTGTAATTAAAATGCAACAATTTAATATGTTTTGCTTTTTATATATATTTTTAATCATTAGATATATGTAATTTTCTTACAGTGCGTTAAAGGCCGATTCACAACGGCAAGATAGCGATTCCGATAACGATACCGATAATCATAGCGATAAACTAGCGCGACACAATTCCTTTCACACCAACGCGATAAATCACAGCGATAGTTATACATGCATGAGCCTGAACCAAATAAAAACATTTCGGAATAATCTGAATATGGGACAAATTAGAGTTTCTCAATTGTATTGGCTAGGATCGATGTTGGACATGCTACGAGTATGTGTCAATTCAATGTGTACTAGCTCGGCTTATACTGGGTCGATTAATTTTTTTCAATTTAAAACAGTTTGTTTACTGACCATCGTTAATATAGAATATAAATTTGTATATATCTACGTTGAAAGATATGGATAAAGTAGTCACGCAGGTGTTTCAAATATTTCGGTTATAGGGTTGAAATTTGAATATGGTTTGTTTGAAAAATACCACCAAATATTTGCCAGATCAATATCAAACAACACCTCATACCACGATTGTCGATTAAGGATTCCCTTTAAAAATTTACTTGACGTATCCTTCCGCAGTAAGGTCTGCTCGACAACAACCTCTGAAAGATCAGTACAATACTTAAATTTACACACCTTTATAAGTAGATAATAGAAAACGCTTTTGGAATTTTGGCGCAAAATGGAGCATTTTTCATATTTTTTTACAAACCGCAAAAGAGAACGATAATTATTACACTCAACATTAAGAGCCCTCTTAATCAAAAATGAGGGGTTTGATAAATCTTGAAGTTAATGGAAGAAGACCAACGGAAGAAATTTTCCAAATCCAACAACGTTTTTATACTTGCACTATCACCTACATACATACGTAAAGTTAGCGCCACAACTTTGCCTGTTTGTCGTGAAAAACATAAAGTTATCGTGTCGTGACAAATTATAAGCTGTAAAATTTTCCAATCCGATCAGGTTTGCTCGAGTTTTAGTGATGTCAACTTAGGACACGACAAATTTATGGTTTTTACGACAAATTAACCACAAATTATGAGATAGTTCCGAGTTAAATCGGGCGAAGGTACGTCTATAACCTCACTTCGTTTAATACTTTCCACTTTGATTCTAGGCTAGATTTAGCTTCTAGGGAAGGACACAATAAATCAACTCTGGTCGCGGTGTCCGCAGAGTCCCAGTAGCCAAGTCACCAATACTCTTAAGCTAACCCAACCCGTATTCAACTCCTTGGCAATATCAACCCCCACGTTGTCCTTTTTCTACTATTTTTATAATGTATATATATATAAAATTGGATATTTGAATATAATTCATTTTTCAACACCCACTTGAATTTGCACTATCCACTTTGATCTCACAGCTCGCGATAGATGACTTAATTTGTGCATGCTTCGATAGACATTTGAATCGCTGGTCAAACGCTGCAGAAATTCTTTGTATCACTGTGATCTATCGCGTTGGTGGAGCGTTTACATTGAAAACTATGTGTGGCGATCTATCGCTGTCGCTTCGTTATCGTTATCGCGAAGTTATCGCTATCGCTACCGCGGCGGTGTGAATCGGCCTTAACACCTATTTTCCGCTACTGCGTTAGGAAATTTTTCACGTGTAATTCAAAAATTGTATGTTCCTCCACGTCCTTTTACTTGTTCTGTATAAAACTTCCCTTTTATAAGAAGAATACTCTCAAGAGCTTCAATATTGTACATCTATCATCGATGTAAGTTCTTTCTGTCTAAATTCAATTAATTCATTTACGATGGTGAGAGAGGCTGACGGGTGACGGCAACTGCAGATTCCTATGTATACACGTTCCATAAAACATTCCTGGAGAAAATTGTTCCTATTACTGCATTAAGTGCCAAACACAATTCCGCCGTTCCGATTCAATTCGATTCGATTCAATTCGATCCGTTACGTGCATGAGCACAATTGTTCCGTGCAAACTTACCATCAGTTTAAAATTTCTCATTGAAATTTTTCCAGATTTTGTCTTTTCCTTTTACATCCATGTAAAATTTGTTGCCTTTGTCATAAAACTCTTCATATTTTTTAATTTCTTCAAAAAAAAACTTCTTCATCCATCTTAAGTTACACACAAACATTGCACAGGTAATTTTTCTAGGTTATGTCATCCGTAAAAGTTGAAATTTGCTCAACTTCTCCGTTTCGATTCGATCCGTTTCGATCCATTTCGGCGAATGTGTCCAATTACACGTACGTCTCATATAAGCAAATTTGACATTTGTACGTATCAGATCGAAACGGTGCAATTGTGTTTCCCACTTTAGTCTGCCGTTTGCCGTCGACGTCGCAATTGTGCCTAGGCCTAAAGTATTCTTGATGAAACCAGTTTCTTAGAGAAGAGGTAAAAGAAGCAAAGAGAACACGCAATGCAATCAATGCATGGGCATGATGCGGAGTGCAGGCTCTGGTGCTTTGCTGGTGCTTTGACGATGACGACACGCCATCCGCCACTCACCACTGGTGAGTGGCGGCGGGCCGTCATTCAGTGCAGAGTTTTCGTAAAATTTGTGAAAGCGGGTCGTAAAGTTCCAAACACAATTCCACCGATTCAATTCGATCCGTTACGTGCATGAGCACAATTGTTCCGTTCAAACTTACCATCAGTTTTAAATTTCTCATTGAAATTTTTCCAGATTTTGTCTTTTCTTTTTACATCCATGTAAAATTTGTTTGCCTTTGTCATAAAGCTCTTCATATTTTTTAATTTCTTCAATAAAAACTTCATCCATCTTGAGTTATACACAAACATTTTACAGGTAATTTTTCTAGGTTATGTCATCCGTAAAAGTTGAAATTTGCTCAACTTCTCCGTTTCGAATCGATCCGTTTCGATCTATTTCGGTGTAATGTGTCCAATTGCACGTACGTCTCATATAAGCAAATTTGACATTTGTGTTTCTCACTTAACAAGCATAGAGTTTTCATACAATTTGTGAGAGCGGGTCGTAATGGAACGACCCACCATATAAAACTTTTCAATATACGAGATGCGTATTCTTGTTTGAGCCTTTTCCACTCACTTTCTTATATCCGAAAATCACCATCCCTGGATTAAGTTTTTTCTGGATATTCTTATGTATGTATTTAAAAATTAAGTTGATACACCTTTTCCTTCCACAAGCTGTTAAACTTCTCGTGAGATGTTACCCTTACACCAATCAATGAAAAGTATGGAAACATATTTTATTTATGTGTCCGTTATTTATCTAAGCCGTTTATGCCAATAAAAATTTTCTATGATAATTACAGAAACATATGATTAGTGCATACAGTTCTCTACAATACACCGTACATTTTGAATTACGAGTTAAAAAAAAATTCCAAGAATTATTCCCATGAATTAAAATTAATACAATCTTGAGGCTAGTAGAAAATTGTGTGAATACAGGGAGAGAATTCTAGCAGACTACTGTTCGCTAGAGTCAAATTCTCAGTCTTACATGTGCACAGGAATTTTCTTCAGAGATTGATTTCTGTACTCAAACAAATTCAATAGTAATATACTTACTTACAAATTCTAGTTCTGACATTTTTAAATTTTCATATTTAACGGAAACTGGCTAAACTTTTATCAGTATGTACCTTCACCAAATATTGTTATTGAAGTATGTGAATCGACTAAATTATTTATTATAGCCTTTTTGTTAGCGATTACCTCTACAGTATGATCTTCAAGTTCCAGAAGTCTATGTAGGTATAGGGCAAAGTGGGTTTCATAATGAGGCGGCGCAAGAGGTTTCTGTTAAAGCTACCAAATAAGTGCAACTGATTTACGTTATTTAATATATAATATATATAACATATAATGTATATAACATAAACGTAAATATATATACTATATATCTGTGGTTTTTTGCAAATAACTCGTTATCTGCAAAAAGCTAGTTTTGAGAAAGCGAGGGAAAACTCGAAAAAAGTGAGAAAATGTGTTGGGAAATCGCCAATTTGTGGATTTTTTTTTTCTTTTTCTCACAGGACGTTTTGAAATAAATTTTATTAATAGTACTGATACTATTTTTCAAAAAATGTTTAATATAGCGAAAAAGTTGCACATACAATGTTTTTCGCTCTCAATTATAACACTTTTTTCGATATACTGCGTGCGAATTAACGACTCAATTGAAGATGAATATTTATTTGAAATCAGTAATCGCTACAGGAGTTCACTTATGCGGTTTATTGAAACACAAGAAAAATCGCGAAAGCCATGAAATTTTATCAGGAAAAATGACTGGGAATGCAAATAAACGTTGTTAATACTGGTATTGATAAACGCCAACTTTTATATTGTTGTTAATACATACACAAACAAAAATTGAAGAAAAATCAAACAAAACAATGAAAATTAAAAAAGTCGGAATTTCATTTTAAAATAACAACATATCTGCACTTGCATTGCTATTTGATCAATTTTTTTTTAACTTCTCGGTAGCATGTCTACTTTTGCTGTTTCTTGCAAAAATAATTTAAGATTTTTCGGTACTTAAGTGGTTATTCTTTTGTTAATAATAGTGTAATTGCTATACCAGAGTACGTAGGATTATAAAATATGAAATTTTATGTCGAATGGTATATTTAGTTTAAAATTGTAAATTTTGCAGATAACGAGTTATTTGAAAAAACCACAGATATATTTATATATAGAAAAAAAATAAAGATAAGAAAGTGACTGTAGAAATTCAATTAGAATTTGTAAGAAAAATTAAACAGAAATAAAACAAGTAAAAATGATAGAATTGGTCTAAGACGTATTCTTATGATTCTAGAAGAATGCCCGCATGAAATTTCATATGGTCACCCATCTAAGTTTTATTTTTGGTTTTTTTGGTTTTTCGCTTTTATTTCTAGAACGGTTCCTCGGACAGAAAAAGTTATTATAACCAATTTTATAGGATTTCGTTCGATTAAGTTTAGCCGAAATTTGTGTTCTGCATAACCTATAAATCTAACCGCGGTGCAGTTTCATCTTTACGCATGGGCCTCGCGATCCATGGGGTCCCCTAGCCCCTGCGATAGTAGACCAACTGATGACCAATTCTTCAACCACTAAGACAACCCTTTTAGTTGTGCGAGTTTGGCTACTGAAAGTAGACCGTGTAATTTATTCAAACTTCTATAATGGCAATGTTCATACAAAGTAAAATACATATAGTGACTGTGTTTGCAGTTCCAGTATTTTTTAAATTTTTGGCGTTTTTTCATGGCATAATTTCAGTAGCCAAACTCAATTTATTAATTTCCCAGAAAGAGATTGTTAGAAAGAAATATCTCAAAAGTTTAATATTTTTATGTTATGGAAAAACTTAAAAAATAAATATATCCTTGGTGTACAAATTTTACGGGATAAACATAACAAATTTTTGTGATTTTTTTCATTTTTATATATTTTTTTGTCCTTTTTCAAAAATAACTAGAACTTAATTGACGAAACAAATTTTCTGTCCTAAATCCATTATATTAATTATTAATTTCTTCGTAACAATTTGTCAAACTATCAACGTGATCACATACATAAATGCCGGTGTGCCTCAAGGCTTTGTTATCTCTCCAATTCTCTTCTTAATTTTCATTAATAATCTGCTTTCCCTTATTTTTAATCCCATCCATAGCTTCGCTGATGACAGTACCCTTGATTTCGCTTACTCCTTTGACACTCTTGCGGACTCCACGGGAATGGTATATGTGTTAAACGAGATTGTATGATTACCTCATTGAAAAACGATCTTAACAATATCTTCGCTTGGGGCAAAGCTAATCTCGTCGAATTCAATGCATCTAAGACCCAAAGCTGTGTCATTTCATTAAAACAAGACCATAACTTAAGTACTTCCGTTTCTTTTGATGGAGCATTAGTTTCTGATTCACCGTCATTAAGCATCCTTGGCATTAATATTTCCAATAAGTTAAACTGGACAGATCACATCTTCTCTGTTGCCAAAGAAGCATCGAAATGTCTTGGATTTCTGAAAAGGTGTAAAAAATATTTCAGCCCGTCAAATCTCGTCCTACCTTAGACCCTAGAATGGAATATAATTCCCAGATTTGGACTGGGCCTGGTCGTACAGACTTAGCTTCATTAGATATTGTCCAAAAGAGAGCTTCAAGCTCATTGGTGATATGGCAACAGCTTGTCATGTTGACTCACTCGAGCACCGCCGCAATGTTGGTTGCTTTTCGCTCCTTTATCGCTACATGCATGGTCAATGCTCTGATGAAATATCTAGTCTAATCCCTTGAAGAGTGATTCCTGCACGCAATACTCGCGCTGCAAACCGCGCTCATCCTTTTACACTTCAAACTACTTTCGGCCGTATAGTAAAATTCCGTGATGCTTTTTTATCCCGAACAGTGTGCATGTGGAACAGTTTACCAGCTTCTGTTTTTCCTCCGGCATACAATCTGCGTAAGTTTAAGGGCGACATACATCGTGACCTCCGCCACTCTCCTCATATCCCCCTAATCCTTTCCTTATCTCCTTCCTGCCATGCTGTGCTTTGCATGATAGGGTATTCCCTCAGCTTGGCTTAATAATATAAAAAAAGCTGACTCCATTTTATTCCTTTTCCTTTCCAAGTAGACCTACACTTATCTGATCAGAACACACAAATAGTCTGCGGAGAGCTGGAGATGATAAATGAACAAACTTTTGAGAGACCGGATATATGTACGACGGGAGATTGGAGTCCACAAAAATCTCCACAGACGACGCCTTTTTAGAGATTTTTTGCGTCACCGAAGTTTATGCACGGGTCTCTGCGTCTCTAGAAACCAAAAAATTGGTCTCTGGAGGCCAAAGTCTCTCGCCGTGTACGCCGTGTATACTTTAAGGAAATAAAAAATATCATCGCTATTGAGTTCTTCCAATTTGGAGCGAAAGGGTGCTTAAAGGATAATATCACTTAATGCTTGATGAACTGCGATCCAATCCTGAAAAATTTCTTTGATATTTCCGTATGAGTGTTTGAGGCTTTAATTTACTACAGATCTTGAGATGAGATCTGCTATAACTTATCAAAGCACCAATATGACATCATCAATTTAACCCGAAGAGAGGCTTGCTGTAACTCTAAGGGCTATAAATACTTTCATGGATATTTCTCCCCATATGTTTATCTTCAAATTTCTATCAGAGTATTCTTTCAAATTTTTGTTGTATAGGGGTGGTCTCATTTGTTCTTCATATATTAATGCTACATTATTTATATCTTCCTCCCACATTATCGGTGCAGCAATCATTTTTCAATAAAAGATGCGTAAGTTACTTCCAAGCTCTAAAACGTCTCTCAAAACAATAGCAGTCAAGCGATGACAAAAATTTTACCAGAGCGTTTACATTCATATAAGCGTGAAGGTGCGGTGATAGTTTCGTCTCCAGTGCGTGATAAGTTAACTTTACGTTATTAGTCCTGTTGATAACCCAAAGTATTTCAGAAAACAATTGCTGTTAGGAGGCCCCGATATCTTAAAATTCCCAGGGCCCCAACTTGGCTAACGACGGCCATGCCCGGGGGTTACACGAGATAGTAACTTACACTGCCATACTTCTTCCACGTGTAATCCCTACTGCCATGCAGCATTCAGCAAACTTGCATTATGAAATATCATGGCAGCTCAGTGATAGTAATTTGACATTATACAGTTTTCAAGATGGCGGAAAAGAAATGCTTGAGAGAAAATTGATAAATTTTTACTGGGAAATATAGATTTTCTGGGATCATTTGCGTTACATCATTTACTAACATCTTCCTCTTACTGTTTTCTTCTCTTTTTCCGACATAAGTACACAAGACTTTAAGTACCAGTAAAATTTTTTAAATAAACTTGCTTGCAAGATGATAAGATATCAAGCCTTGGAAGGGAGGCTTGCATGCATGCTGTACTATCTGGTGTAATCCTCGGATAACTTAATTTGGGCAAACTGGGCTACCTCACTTTGCTGCGGTTAGTCCACCCCATTTTGCTCAAAATGAAGTTTGAAGAACCATCTTTCAGGCTCTTAACCATTGTGAACTTGCCACGTATCTTGGTTTAGAAAACAAACGGAGATTTTTCAGTAAGATTACATAAGATCGAGTGTTTTCGAACTGCACCCTAGATGCTGCAATTTAAACTACAAAAGTATCCCCACGTTGTGTCGACTGAAAGCCAATCGCAGGTGCTTTGCACAGCTTCTCTGATACCATTACGTTTTACAGGAAGCTACCGCATTTATTCCTAGTACCCCAGTTTGTCCTGGACTCCCTACTATTCCTTTAGCAAATCCAATAGCACAGCGCTGGATATATTTTTTAAATTTTCGTTCTCCGCATTCAATTAAGCATACAGCAGAAAATTATCACGATTTTCTCTGTTTGACTTCTTGCTTAAATATATATGTGTGTGTAAATTTTGATTACGAAAACTTCAGTTTTACCAACTGTCTTGTTTATTATGCTGTGGTCGCCTACCTGCTTTGCAACATTACCTGTGACATAAAACATACAAAGAGAGCAATTGAAACTTTTACTTTTACTATTTGCGCATTCAAATTAAAGTCGTGTATATTTAATCCCAATGTTTATCTATTCCCTTCATCCCTTGTTGTTACTTATAATTTGTTAGGACTTATTGCTTATGTTCTATAAGTAAATAGCAGAAGACCAACAAAGAATCTTTCCTAAGCTTTTCTTTGCTTCTTTAATTGAATAAAGTAAAATAAAACTTCACAATACAGAGCTCAAGCAATTATAGTTCAAACAAATCAGAATCGATTTTAAATTCACTTAAAACTATTGGGATTTCTTTCAGTCCTATATATGGTTCTGGTATATATCTAATAGCCGGTTTCACAGTCCAAGCTTAACCCAGAGCTCAGCTAAGCAATAGGTGTGGCTTAAGCTCCAAGTGTCGTAAGATATAAGCTGAGGCCATGGCCGGATTTAGAAGTGTGGAGGCCCTGGGGCAACAAAGGAGTGGAGACCCCTAATTATTTTTAAAATAGGTTTAAATAATTTATTGCACGAAAAAATAATAAAAAGACAAAATAAAAAAAAATAGAAAATACGAAAACGGGGAAAACGGAGAATAGGGGGAAAAATGGAGAATTCGGTGAAAAACGGGTATAAAGTATACGCAAGCATAAACAGGCATTCAGTGTTCGATTCCTCGTCGCGATTATTTTTTTATCATTATAGAATGATGAATAAAAATAAATAATAATATCCAATTAATTGATATTCTTTAATTATTAAAGAAATCATTATTTCCTTATCATTTCTTTTATGCAATAAAAGGTATGTGAATAAATGACTCTATTCAATTGTTTCAAAAAATAATTATTTGCGTATTTATAACTACTTATACAAAATACATTCGTATTGGTGTCATTAATATTATCAGAACCGAAATAAGGGAACCTCCGAAAATATTTGTAATAATGTAATATTATTAAAAATATTTTTCGAGGTTTGTGCATGAAAATGGATGTATTTCGTCTGTGTAGTTAGATAGTTCTATTGCGGGTTGTGGAGGCCCCTCTCTTTTGGAGGCCCCGGGCTAGAGCCCCGGTTGCCCTCCTCTAAATCCGGCCATGGCTAAGGCTTTGTTAAACCGCAGTTGACAAATTTTAAATTGTCAGCACTGCGGTACTGGAATACTGGTAATGGAAAATTTCTATTCTTAATTAAAGACCAAGCGAAAGAAGAGGAAGAATTTTAAAACGAGACTGACATCATATGGAAAATGGAAAAAAAAACATCAAAAGAAGTAGAAATTTTAGTTCAGAAAGTGAGCTCTTGAGCACGTTCGAAAAAAAGCCGCTTCATTTTATTTGATAAAAAATAATAATTTTCTTGTTGGCGCATAATTTTCTATTTCATTTAATGTTTTACAGCATTGTGTAAGGCATTTAGTAGAAGTAAAAGTGAAATCTAAATCGGCGAG
>OZ005740.1:261547331-261587604 GCA_963930735.1 Dioctria linearis | reverse complement strand
CGTATTGTTTGTTATCTGTAGCCTCGAGTCTGTAGGTGTTGTATACACTGATGATGGGGGCGTAGTTTTCCTAGTATAATCGTAGTTATATATCAAGGAAGGGACGGCTGGTATTGGTATGTGGCTGGTTGTCGTTATTGTAGCGGTAATCATAGCAGCTGTAGTTACTGCTGCGGTAGTCGTAGTAGCTGTAGTTACTATGGCTGTCGTGATTCCTGGTAGAATATTACTTAGAATATCTCTAATTCGTTTTTCTTCTTTGAGCTTCTCGCTCAGCCCCTTTTCTTAACTCATCTACGGTCCCTTGTGTACTTAAACCTCTCTTTTCTAACTCGAAGCACAGGTCTTCCTTCTTCAGCAAGTAAACAGTACTTGGAGTTAAATTCTCGGTTTCACTCATTTTTGTATTCTTTTACTGGTCTGGGTTGTATCGGAATTTCGGTGGTACTCTTTTTGTTTCACTGATGGCTTGCTGGTGTTTCCCTCAGCGATTGAATAGGGTCCCTGCTCGGGTGCCAATTTATGTAACGTCGGGTGTGATAATGTGCGGATATCTCGGGAGTAGTCCAGGGTTGGGTTCTTCGACGTTTGTGTTACTAATAATACACTTGGGTAATTTTATATATTTGCTTTATTCACTGTTGCTTATCCCTAACAATTCTCGTTTAGCACTAAGTCTTACTTTGTCGAACTTATGTATTCTAGGTTATAATTCATTATTATTTCACTATTAATTCTAATTTGTTACTCACTAATGTGTTTCACGGTTATTATTTCCACATCTAATTCACTATTGTCACTGTAATCTATAATCCATCTGATATGTTCTTTTCTGGTTATTCAGGATTGCACTTCAATACTCTAATCACACTTCGTATATCCTAGTGAGTATATAACGAGGTCGGGTGCCTTAGTATAAGTGTAAGTGCGGATATTCTTGCTCAGACCAGCACGAAGGCGTACGCATGTCATAAGCAGAAACAGCACGGGGCGAATATCTGGTGGTTGTGTGCGAATATTCTGACCCAGACCAATTCGAAAATTGTACGCACGTCTTTGGGCAGAAACAGCATGGAAACGGATAGACGTGGAAATAGTGTACGAATATTCTGACCTAGACCAATACGAAAATCGTACGCACGTCTTAGGCAGAAACAGCACGGGGACGGATAGGCGGTAAGTTTGTGTGCGGATATTCTGACCCAGACCAATACGAAAATCATACGCACGTCTTTGGGCAGAAACAGCACGGGGACGGATAGACGGGGAAATTGTGTGCGAATATTCTGTCCTAGGCCAATACGAAAATCGTACGCACGCCTTAGGCAGAATCAGCACGGATAGTCGGGAGTTCTCGACAGTCTGATTGCTGGGAGGCAACTGACTGATTCCTGGTGACCTGGCTCTACTTGTACCTCTTTTGGTCTGGTCTGGTCTGGTCTGGTCTACTCGGACGGACTGAGCTAGTTGATTCGAAGTTTTGCTGTACTGGACTGAACTGGACTTCGATTTCCACTGGTCTCTGGCTGGTGCTGGTACTGGAGCTCTGCTCTGGTCGAGCTCACGATCAAGAATCGGATTTTATCTGGTTACTGGTAGTAGCTGGCACTGGAGCTCTGCTCTGGTCGAGCTCACGATCGAGACTTGGATTTTATATGGTCTCCGGTAGTAGCTGGCACTGGAGCTCTACTCTGGTCGAGCTCACGATCAAGACTGACTTCTGGCAGCGGCTGGCCCCTTTATATATGCGCGGTTAGCAGAAGTGCAGCGTGTAATAGACCTGGCGGCGCTAGCTTTGTCTATTCTCCCACTGCTGGTTGACTGGCTTCTTCGATCAGCATCTCTGTGGTACGTCGGGGCTGTGGCATTGAGTGTATGATACTCTGTCATGCCCTGGCCGCGTGATCGGCTCTGGTGTTGCTGATGTATTTTTGGTATGATTTATTTCTCATGAATAGAGAAATAAATCATGTAAATGATAGGAATTTGGAAGGGTTCTTGTATTATTGCATATAGGTAGGGAAAGTGGGATGGTAGTGTAGGTAACAGGCATGTGACTTCGTTACAAGTGTTGTGATAATATAAATATGCAATTGACGAAAATATATTCTGGCTTACGAAGGCGTTGTGCTAATTTCTAACCTTGTAGTATTCGTCTAATGCTAGTGAAATCGTCAATCTAGCCTCATTTTACTTCGGGTAGCATTGTTTTTCCCAAACTGGATAGTGTGTGTGGACATAAATTAGAGATTGCATTTAATGAATGTATTCGATTCATTTTTAGATTACGTAGGTTTGACCATGTATCCTCTTTACGAATGCATTGACTAGGATGCTTGTTGAAGCTTAACTTGAAATTGTCGACCAAGATTTCCTATGAGCTTTCGCCGTCATCTTGAAAAAAGGGGTAAATTTGGTTTTTTTTTGCGATACTTCGGCTCTCCGTCAATACACGAAAATTGTTGGAATTTTTACACTATATAATTTAGGTGGTTTGAATTTCCACCTACGGTTGATCGTTGTAGAGATATCGGACGAGAAAGTAAAACATTAAGAGACTGTAGCTAGTTTTTTACTGTTTTCTTTTTTCTCGTGATACATATTGACAAAATGTCCATTAACAAACTTGTAGGGCATATTAATACCTACAATATCATTTTGTCCTTTTTTTAGACAAAGTTGCGGCTTTTAGCTTTCCACAATGTGAGGTGATCAGAAAGTAAAAAACTAAAAGACTGTATAATAAATTAAATATAATATAAATAAATACAACAATAAAATTATGAATCACACGCATGAAATTTATTAGTAAATAATTGTTTTTTCTTCGTTTCGACGGTCCCGGTTCACAGTTTTCCTGTTCGGAATACTCGTCGAATGGTGGCAATTCGGTTTCCGATAGAACCTTAGTTGTGAAATAGCTTTGTTGAAGGTAACGTCGGATCTGAGAAGAAGGTGGATAATGATGAAGGCGGGGTCCTTGTCATGCTAGATTTCTCAAGGACATTTTATAGTGTTAACCATCGAATACTGTTAAATTTTTAATTTCTCAGTCTCAGCAACTAATTTTATTGGATGCTTTCTTGATAGGAGATTTCAGCAGGTTTATGTAAATGATTTGCACTCTGATATGCTAACATTGCACTATGGGGTACCTCAAGGATTTGTCCGGATTTACCCAGTATCATACTCGATGTTAACATACAGAAGTATGCCGAAGATTTTCAGTTATATACTACAGCAGGCCTATGGGGCTTATAGAGGACTGTATGGCTCGGATAAATGATGATTTTGACAGAGTTTATAATTAGTCATTACACAACCAACTTTTGCTTAACCCGGGAAAATCTCAATGGCTTGTATTATATCACAGTACTATGCTAACATCCATCCCCCCAGTATTACTTGCAGGACAAGCACTGCCGATTGTAGAAACCATTAATAATCTCGGTGTAAAAGAAAGATGAACTCTAAAGAGCAATGTGTATCTATTCAGAGTGTTGTCAGTTCACTGGTTTACTGTTATTGAAAATATTGCGTTAATTTTTTTTAGTTAATTGATAGGACTAATTGTTTCGTTCAATAAATAGTTATTGCTTACACTTATTCCGTTGCAAATTTACAAGTTATATTTAGAGAAACAATTACATTAATTCAAAAAGTCAATGATCAACTGACTATACTAACAAAAAAACACTAATTTTTTTTCGTGTATACCATTAGACTGCAATATAGGTATATCTCCGGAATCTTTTCTGTGTTATATAAAAGATGTCTCTAATTATACCGAATTCAACAAAATTTCATTTGGTTGCTTTGACAAAGTTTAAAATATATTTTTTCCTGCATACTTAGCTTAGAATATAGAGAATACAGGAAGTGTGATAAGCCAAATTTAGCGTAGTCAAACTCTGGTTGTGTTAGTATCTGTTGCCGTCGTAGTGAAAGCTCAGTTCAGCCGTATAGTAGAATGTATATAGAGAGCGGGGCAACAAGATATATGGTTGAAAATATTGCGTTTGCTCCCACCGAAAAGGTTCTTACTCGATGCAATACGCCAACATACCCAGGGAATTTCGCAGCTGTCACAAACGTAAACAAATCTCGGTTGAGGAAGAAATTTTTGGATTTTTTATCGTTTTTGTTATGTATTTTTAATTTAATTTAATATACAAAGGTGAGTAAAGTATACAAGATAATATTTTATGACTATACTTGCCTAAAAAAATGATTTCCCACGTCGTACCTTGGTGTCGTTGTGGCAATTTTTCACCGAACACTTCATTCTGAAATTACTTGAACATCACTTAGAAATTTATCACTATAATATCAACAGATAATTACTTACACTCTTTACTTTATTTAGCACTATTTTTAAATCACTTTTCACCAGTTCTAAATTATATTTAAATTGTTGCAAATTACGGGACCTTCGTTTGACAGCTAAACATATATTTGTCTCTTTCTTCAATATAATGCTGAGCTACTTCACGGCACGCTGAAAAAGTCCACGCTCATGCACACGCATTTTACAGGTATCAACACTTCCTGTTGTCTCTATATTCTAAGATACTTAGTTAATCAGATAAAAAATAATAATTATACGTTACCAGTTAACGAACTCCCAATTTTTTCTTAGAAATTTACTTGACATTTTTATACCCCAAATAAAATCTATGGGGTGTCCTAAGTTTGTCATCCGTTTGTAACATACAGAAATAATGATGGTGGAGCAAAATGGATTGGACACCCACGCATAATATTAAAAGTTATTTTGATTTTTGCATGTCCGTTCGTCTGTCCGTGCGCACGATAACTCGGAACGCGTTCACTTAGAAAGCTGAAAGTTTTTTGTACACAGCCCTAAAAAAAAAGTAAATTCCTTCGTGGGGTTGCCATACAAAAATTTCGTTTTCTATTATATACATGGACACTGCCTGAGAACGCGTAGATATAGAGCGCTGAAATTTGGTACCTACATGATAATAGCAAATAAAATGTCAAAAGTGGAGTAAATCAGGTAACCCCTCCTTGGTGTTGCCATATAAATTTTTAGGTTTTTTACGCATACTATGAAAACGATCAGTCCTAGATATTTTTTTTGTACCAAAAACTTTTTAAGATTACGAAATCCTAAAAAATTGGTTATAATCATTTTTTTTTGTCCAACAAACCGTTCTAGAAATATATCCGAAAAACCACTTCAAAAATCAAACTTGACCATACGAAATTTCGTACGAGCAATGAGTATTCATCTAGGGTATCATAAGAATTAGACTTATGCGGCATTCACACTAGGCCGATTACGTTATTTCGATGAAATCGTCGAAATCAGCTCAAAATTATGCATTTTCTCATACATTTATTTCAGCTCATTTCTACGTAATTTCTACAAAATTACCATCGAAATTACGTATTTTGTGACGAACGCCTCGTTTCAAAATTGCCGACCGTGGTTAATAGCTATGATGACTGGCTCACAGCTATGATGACTGTTCTGTTCGTGTTATGGTTTAAGAACAAGGAAAATAGCAGTGAACTCCCAACGAAATTACGAAAAACATTGAAAACAGGATCTCGTAATTTCGAAATTTTTGCTCGATATTGTGTAATTTGAGGACTAGTGAAAACGTACTATTAGACCAATTTCAGCTTTTTTACTTATTTCTTTAGAATTTGTGTGCATTACTGAAGGCTGACACAACATGAAAGTACTGTATCTGATAATAACTCCTGTCGGCCACCAAGAGTGAATAAAAATTCTGCTGAAACATAAAAATTCGTTGTCGACCTCCAATAATGCATAAAAATTCTAAAGAAAAAAAGTTCCAGTAAATTTCTAAGAAAAATTTAGGCTTCCTTAGATCAGGGCGAGGCATCGTTGATTTAATGATGATTATATTGGAGCGAGGCATTGCTGGGCTAACTTTGATTATGTCATGTAGTTGAGGCACCTCATACACGATACTCACGCCATGCGGATAACACGAAATCTCGTAGACCGGAACCTGGAGGTGGAGATATCTACTTACTCCATAGTCAATATCACATACTCGTATATACTATATTTTTGGGTAGATTTGCTCAAGGGCCGTTTTTATAAGAAAAAGGATTTGCTTTTACTTGCAGAAATCAAAGCATTTACATTTTATTCATAAAAAAAGGAAAGAAAAAATTTAAGATAAAAGCTAAAGGTGTTGCTCCAAAATAAAAGGTTTCACTTTTTTGAAATTCATAAAAAGTACTATTTGCTTAAAACTGAAGTATTTGCTCCAGAAAATATGCATCTAGTCCCGAGAATCTTTTGTAGCAAGTATTAAAGGTTTCCTGTAGGTTGTGGTGAACGTTGCGTATGACAACTGTTAGTTGTGGTGTACGTCGGGCTGCGGCATCATCGTTAAATTGCAATGGTGGTCCTATTTCTAGGCCACATGTAAAAATAATCGTAAATGATCAACACATAATACAAATTTCTGTGGTAATTTTATTCGCTGACCTGGGATTCCTGCGACAGTAGGATTTACATTCGCATCCATCGCTTCCATCATTATCGTTTCCCATGGTCGTAACGGAGGAATTCGCTTATTACTTGTTTTTTTTTTGTCGATTTTCTTCTTTAATCTTGCCCTCATATTGCCCACCTTTTTCATTAATCCTTTTGAGGTCATTTCTTTTTCATACAGCTGTACGTATTCTGCGACAGGTTTCTCAATAGCCGCTTGTTTCTTCGCTTTTTTCGCGAGGAGTTGAGATTTTTCCAACATTTTCGGGTAGGCATCGTTTTACCCTTTCGGCAATGAATTTTCATTCAGATTTCTCATCAGCCGGCGGTGGCTTGTAGCTCTAAATGGTCGTCTTCGTCACTTGCCATCTTCTTTAATCACAAATATTCAAAAGCTTTCGACATTTTATTAGAAAATATATATAGGTATATTAGATACATATTTTGAAAATAGCTGAAAATTGTAGAAAGAAAACAGTATTTGGTTAAAAAAAAAACATGTAAGAAAATATCCGGATTATCGGATAATTAAAAAAAAATATTCGGATTACCGAATAGTCAAAATTGGTTTGATAATTGGGATAATCTTGTATCCGAATATTCGGATTGGAAACCCTAATTGTATGGAAAATGTATATTTACCTATATTGGGTATAATATATTCTATAACATTGTCTATCTTTGAGAGGTAACCTACAAAAAGGATTTGTATGCTGCATAAATTATATGAGTCAAAATTGATAACTTTTCGCTTTTTGTAAAATATGCGTGCCCAACTATTCAACTAACCTGTACCGAAATATTAATAATTTTCAGAATTTAGTCGAAAAATGTCATCCGAACATCTAAAGTATTTTCAATAAGCTTCTATCTAACCCGGTTTCAATAGCGTACTTCGAAAAACAAAATCGTCGAAAATGTCAATAAAACGATCCTGTACATGTTTAAAGATGCAGTCCAGTTCCCTCAGTCTGCCTGTTCGAACTGTAAAACTGCCTGTTACCTTAAAAATTTCACTAATTTTTGTTTTCAATATACATATGTACATAGAAAAGATACTCACTAATAATTTAGTCAACGCTAGCGGAGGTACGAGCAGTCACTGATTTTTGTATAAAAGAAAATATATTATTTATTTGATTACAAGTGAACAACGTTTACTCAAATATCTTAATAAAAGTCTATCAACTGCTGAACCGACTTGTCCCACTATTTTTGCTCCTTCTATCTTTAGAGTATTGACTACTGTTCTGCATCCAGTTTCATATAAATTCAATATCTTCTATAGCGCAAAATTATTTTCTTCTTAACACTTCTGTAAATATCAAAAATCTTACCAACATTTGTCTCATTAAAGCTTCCCAGCTGGAAATATATCAAGCGCTTGTCAGGGGAAGGGCTTCCACAACATAGCCAGAAAATATCTTTTCCGAAGCGCTCTTTTACCATAGCCAAAGAAATCTTTGCGGATGCATATCTCTTCCATGAGTTTAGGCTTATTCGTTTTATGTTGTGAAAAGATGACTCATGCATCTGAAAGTGCAGCAGAAGTTTCAATCTCTTCCGAAGTTCTCTCTTACCATAGCCGAACGAATCTTTACGGAAGCAGATCCCTTTTCTGAGCTTAGGCTTATTCATAACCTATTGGTTTTTTTTTTGTGAAAATATGATTATATGCATCTGAAGTATGCTTGTAATTCGTGCCCCAAGAGTGCTACCCTATAAGAGCGTTTTCCAAGAATCTGCATCTGAGCACTTCCCTCTGCGAACATGCTTACTTTAAAACGATATGAACTAGGATACGGTGGGGAAGTGCTGCGAGCTTCCAAAGAAGCGCTCATGCATTCGTCTTTGAGCGCTAATGTTAAAGTTCTTTGATATCAATACAAACGTATAAACTTTACTACGTTCCAGATATAATGGCAGTACAACCCTTGTGGGACTAGAGCTTAATTTTTCACTTTCACTCTATATAGTTCGATATAACTCAAGCTTTTTTTAACAGATTCTCAAAGATTATTTCATATATGTATGAATAATTGGCGATTGCCAAACTGTTACAGTTCTGCGTACATTCTTCTCGAATTCTTCGTTAATTTCCGGTGTCTGCTGGAGCTGCCAGTATTTTTCGATTTACTTCATGAGTAATTTAAGTATAGTAAAAAACAAGCAGAAATTGTAATATAAATAAAATGTCTCATTGGGGCCGCTTATAGAAGTGCTACTACTACTATTTCTGGGACGGGGTATGGAGTAAAAAAGTAAAAATTAAATAGGATCAAAGTCTACTCATTTTGAAATGCTCTCCTTAAAACTTTGAACTTGTCACAAATCACTTATATATTACATTTATTGGTGTGGGAGTAGCTGCAGAATAAAAAATAATCATAATATAATATATAAATACATATATAAGCAAATGACAATTTACCTCTCAAAACAGCATGAACCGTAACTACTAAGACTTGAGTCCCGACAATCTTAGAATTTCTTGAGCTACATCATAATCAGCTACCTTTAATAATTAATGGAAATCATTTCATTTTACTAATTACAAATTTCGTTCAATTCATCTTTAATAAAAATAGATTCTGTTAAACCAGGACAAAATGTTGATATTAATTTCTGCAGAAAACTGAGAACCGGAAATGATAATTTCACTCAAGCCGGATGTCAATTAATATTTGACCCTCTAACAAACACCCTGCCGTTTTGATAATCATTTAAGTAAACATTTACTTTTCTTCATTTCCAGAGGACTGCACCACCGATAAGTGCGTTAAATATCCCTGCCAGCATGGTGGGAAATGTCTCCCATCCGATCAAGGAGCTGTCTGTCTTTGCCCTCTTGGATTTGGAGGAGATCTCTGTGAGATGAGGCTAGATTTGCAGGTAAGGTCATTTACATAATAAATTTCCTTTTCTTAATTGTACTTTAAATATCATAGGTGCCATCTTTCAATGGATCTTCCTACCTTCGTTATGCACCGCTGGGAGACAGAGCGCTTATCTGGCTCGAACTTCAGGTATAAGCTTTTATTCACAGGAAATCAATTTGCCTTTCAAAAGGAATTTTTCAAACTTCTTAGATGATAATACGGCCCTTGAAGGAGGACGGACTACTTCTTTATAGCGGGCATGATAAGGATGGTGACTTCATAGCTCTGTCGTTAAGCAAAGGATTTATTGAATTTGCATTCGACCTAGGAAGCGGACAAGCATTAGTAAGGTGAGCATTGTCATTTTAAAACAATTATTTCTAGTATAACTGAACTGGTTTCTTTATATGGAAATACGTACGTATACGAATTTCAAGAAATAATTTTCTTTTTGGTAAATGGCACGTTGTCTTTAATTTTCGCAATTTTAATTGAAATGCAGCCAAACTTGAAAAAAGTTTATTTTTCTGAAACTTTCTAGTAAACTCTTTACAAAGTTTAACTTTTAAACATTTCGTTTGCCAAGTGAAAGTGCTTGCAATATCCTGAAGACAACTTGTTTACACTTAAACGCTTTAAGAACTCAAAGTTGCTGCCAAAAATCTTTAATCGGCTTTCTAAAAATGTTCACTTAAACGTGAAATTTTAATTATTGATTATGTTTAAGTTTAAGTTTATTGAAGGCTAATTATTGTACAACAATAATTTAAATCTTAAATTTCAGTAAAATAGATCAAGCTAATGACTCACTTAAGGTAGGTTTGTGTGTAATCATAGTGCAGCCTTAAACTAGAAACTATTTACAAAATTTGAAGAATATTTTAAAAGTTTATAAATACTGAAAAACATGGTTGTATAAATATGATGTCTATGTTTACATAATGTAAGTATTATTCCTGAGAGACATTTGAATGTTTTTTGACATAGATTTTCGTTGACTTCAAGGGTGGTATGTAATTGTATTGTTTTGGTCCTGTGATACTGGCATGTGTTTGTGTTAAGGCTATCGAACTTGCTTAATTGCCAAAGATAATGTTGATTGGCTAAGTGTGGAGTAATTTATATGATGTACTGGAAAATTTTACAAATTGATAAAAAAATAAATTTTAGTAACGTAAAGCAGTAGATTTGTCTAATAGTCCTTACATCGAAATCTCTGAGAATTTTTGTGGTTGAGAAGTACTCTGACTTTCTTAAACATAATTTTATGATTTTAGTTTGCAAATTATGAAGTGACATAATTGTTTCTGTAAAGGTCGCTTCCCAAACTATAATACCATATTGTAAAATAGACTGAACTATATTAAAGTAAACCATCCTCATAGAGCTAAAGTCGTGATTACCACCAAGCGTTAATATTTTGTAAATAGTTCTCCTTAACCTCTTAGGGACTAAAGTATATGCTTGTCCCATCTTAGTTATTATTACTCCCAAGTATACTTTAGTTCGTTTACTTTTTTAAGCACAAAGTTATCGACTAGTAAGGATACATTCTCATTTATGTTAGTAAAGGCCCAAAATATCATGTAGTTTGTCAACATTTAGTACTAACTTATGTCTACATAACCAAGTATAAATTAAATTTAATCCCCTGTTTGCATTTACATATACAGTTGACCAGGCATAACATATAAATAGCTGTTTATACTCGGGTAAAATTGTTTCACCTTACCGTTAACGACGTAGGCCTTTGGTTCTTGTACCAAGACCTCTGATGGGGGAGCACAAGTGCATAAACTTGTACACCAAAATATATTGTCCGAGAGTGGATTAGCTGAAATTATTTGGGATAGGAGCAAAAATGACGACCGTTCGCTTTGCGTTTTTAAACAAAACTAAACTTTATTCAGAACTAATTAATTAACATAAATTTCACCTCAAGTGAAGACGTGCACTTCACCGTGTGAACAACTTACTCAGCACTTTGTCTTATCAGCATGAATATGCCGGCATGAAGCTCTCGCAAGAAAAGATAATTCAAGCCGTGGACACGATACTCAAGTTACCACGGAATGTGACAAATAAAAAATGCAATGTACGAAATGCTGATGAGTCTAATTGCGACAAATGCATGCTGATAAGATAATGTGAGATCTTTGAATTATTATTTATGCGACTGGATCTTAGCATTCTCCCCGCCGTTGAACTCCTGGTTCAACCTCCCTTCATTCGATGTTGACTACGAAATCTTCATGGCGCTGCTGTTGCCTCGGTAAGGGCTTCGGTTTGCCGCGAAGGCATTTTTGCAAGTCTTCTCGATGCTTGTAGAGCAGTCCCAGTAGGATAGTTATGACAAAAAAAACTCCTGTATATCCGATCGCCAGACCATGGGTGGTACGTGTATGAATGTCATTGGGTAGGTCGAACTTCTGCTTCTTGATGATCTCTTGTAATTTTTCAAGCTCCTTCAATTGCGGATGGTAATGGCGCTTTTCTTGCAGGATTGCGGACAGGTGTTCAGGTGTAGTGATGTTCAGGAGCTCACTTAATTTGGTGTAGGATCTCCGTGATTCACTTGAGTAGATGTAATGGCCTTGAAGCGTTAGCAACTCGTGTTTTATTGAGCAATCGGGCTGTAGTTTCAAAAGCCCTGAACCATTTATCGTTGTCGTTATTGTGACATTACTACAGGCAACATTTATTGAGGTTGTTCCCTTTAATGCATAGATCCACTGGTTCTCATGAGTTAGTTGTAACCATATGGAATCTTCCTCTATTTTCAATACATTGCATGACTGTGTATATGGAATTCCATTCAAAAGATCGGATTCACAAGAACACACGTTGGCTCTTCTGCGATAAACAGGGTGAAGCTGCTTGCTTCTTCTACTGATTTGCACCCCGCCAATTCTTGGTCGGTCAACGGATAATGTTGATCTCTGTGGGACGTAACGGCCAAGTTCGATGCACATGATCGTATGGAGATGAATGTTTCATTTACATAGACCGGAATTGGCCATGTCTTGAACAAATCGAACTTCTCCAAGTTGATTAGCGGTATCCTGAGCTTGAATATGACATAATCCTTGACGGCTCGGCCTTCGACACTTATTAATTTGTACAGCGGTAAGATGCTCCCTTGACTTGTTGGCAAACTTAAGGATGTTGGTAAGTGGTTTTGGATGAGTAGTACTTCCTCTCTCAATTGAGCTGGTGATAGAAGTCGAGGGCTTATTTGGCCGTGATGAGAATCTGTTAAGGCGTCGATGATGGATAAATGGAATCTTTGAATATCACTCGCAATTAAGGTCATCTGGATGGACAATGATGAGAATAACTGCATCACCTTAAATTGCTGAGTCTCTTCACCTGTGTCAGAAATGCGGTTGATAGTCTGTGTCATTTGCTCTTCTAATGCCTTGAACCTTTTATTAGTAGCTTCTTGGTCTCGTTTGACTATGTTAACAGTGGAATCAATAATGGATGTTTGATTCTTGATTAATTCTAGGAGATGTAATTCATTTCCTTTGACGGCCTCGATTATTTTCGCCATGTCTTCAGCGTATTGGGAGTCTAACACCCCAAATAATGAGTTAGCGATGTTGCCTACAATGTCAATAGCACCTCTTTTCTCTCTCATGCTTGAGTTTTGTGTGGGAAGTAGATCGTTGTCGACGATAAGTTCCTCTTGAATGTGTTGAAATTGCGTGATGACTGGTGTGCAGGAACTCTTGTGTTTTAGTTGAATGCAGAGGTGCTCTAGCGTTTTTATACCCCTTTTAAATGTGTTGAACTCCATTCGGTATGGGCTGAGATCATAATATGTCACCAAATTGCATTCGGTAGAGATCAGTTTCGCTGTTCCCAAGTATTCGAAATGTATGCCAGGCCGTGAGTTGAATGTGGTTACTTATACTGGATCTCCCTTTAGAGCTGGAAGAAATAGGCAGACCAGCCAAGTTGATACAATTAGGGATCCCAGTGATGTTCGTGCCTTTTTTCGGGGGGAGCGATTTGCCGTGTCACTTGTCGAGGGACGTGGGTCCGCTCCATTGGTAACTCGAAGGATTTTCTTATGTTGGTCATCTTGTGTCTTGAGAGCTGATTCACTCTTAGTGACCTGTTTTGCACTTGTGAAAGTATGTTGGGCATCATTCGCTTCTATGGATAAGGGCGAAAGTTTGTGAATTGGCCTCCGGAAGACGCCCGTAGCTGTTCGAACATCCGCTACTCTTGCGTAACCATCAGTACCCTTGTGCAGTTGAACTATGCGTCCCAGTGGCCACTTCGTGACAGGCGTATTTTCTTCCTTCAAGATGACTATGGTTCCTGGTTCTACGTTTTGGCAGCGTTGCTTCCATTTGTAGCGGTGTTGAAGCTCATTCAAATATTCACGCGACCAGCGCCGCCAGAAGTCATGCTTGATGTGGGACACTAATTTCCATCGTTTCAGGAGGCTAGCTTTACACGGTTCCGAAAGTGCATCTATGGATGCAGTAAGCGGCTCTCCAATAAGCAAATGGCCAGGAGTTAGAGCTGTTAGGTTATTAGGATCGGCCGACATTGGAGTCAGCGGCCTGGAATTCAATATGGCTTCGATTTCCACCATTACCGTCTCCAGCTCTTCATATGTTAGCGATGCTGAAGTTACGCTTCTCAGAAGCAGGTGCTTTGCCGACTTCACTGCGGCCTCCCACAAGCCACCGAAATGAGGCGCTCGAGGGGGGATAAAGTGGAAATCAATTCCGCGAGAGTTGCAAGACGAAGCTATTTTCGCTTGAGCGTCATCAGAGTAAATGGTCTCACTTAGCTTCTGCAGTTGGTTCCGAGCTCCAACGAAGCTCGTCGCATTATCACAATACAAATTTTTGCAGTGACCTCTTCGTCCCGTGAATCTTCTTAGAGCTCCTAAAAAGGCTTCTGTTGTCAAGTCACTCACGACCTCTAAGTGGACTGCCTTCGTGGCAAAGCAACAGAAAACTGCTACATAGGCCTTGCGAGGTTGTTTGCCTCTGACTCGATAATGTATGAAAATCGGGCCGCAGAAATCAACCCCGGAATTGATGAATGGTCTCGCGGGCTGTACTCTGGTAGATGGAAGATTTCCCATTATTTGGGATAACAGCTTGGGCTTGGCCTTCGCACAACGCACGCAGTGTTGAACTATCGATCTGGCCAAAATGTTGCCCTTAATGGGCCAAAATCGCTGTCTCGTGGTGGCTAATAGTGTCTGTGGTCCACAGTGCAAATTTTCATTGTGCAGATCTGTCATCAACAGTATTTTCCATGGATGCGAATATGGAAGTAGCATGGGATGTTTGCTATCGTATGAAAGATTTGAATCTTCCAAACGTCCTCCTACGCGAATTATGTCATTTTCGTCTAAAAATGGTGCAAAATCGCTTAGAGAACTTCTCTTGTTCACTTCCTTGTAGTGGCGAAGTTGAGTAATTTCTTCGTGAAACTCCGACTGCTGCATTAGCTTTATGAGCACATAGAGTGCAGAGTCGAGTTCCTTGACCATAAGAGTTGCATTCTTTAATGAGGGTGATGCCTTCGACCCTTTGATCTTGTTGATAAATTTAATTAAATAAGCGGTAATTCGTTGCAGCCGTCTGAAGGAATTTCCATGCTGAATGTTGCATATAGGATTGGATGACTGATTATTAGTGTTGAGTGTTGTGGCGACGGGCAGTGAGGACCGTTTCCGTTCTAGTTCACAAGGAATCTGCAGATTTTTGTTGTATATCGGAGGCCACATTGCTTCTTCGCCATGTAAAAACGGGGGACCGTAAAACCAGAGATTATGTGCCTTCAGCTTTTCAGGTGTAGTTCCCCTTGATAGCACATCAGCTGGGTTCTCCTTCGAACTGACGTGGCGCCATTTCTGCGTATTTGTGAGTCCTTGAATTGTCGATATGCGATTTGCAACAAAGACTTGAAATGATGATGAAGTGGAATTTATCCACGCCAGAACAATCTCGGAGTCTGTCCAAAAGTGTGTGTGGCTATTTTCCAGTTTTAAGTCTCTCTTAACACGGCTTGCTAGTTCCGCAGCTAATTTGGCAGCGCAGAGCTCGAGTCTGGGCAGTGCGACTTGTTTGATGGGAGCTACTCTGGATTTGGAGCAAATAAGTCGGACAAGAATTCTCCCATCAGAAGTGGTTGATCGAATGTACATAGCGGCGCCGTATGCCCTTTCGGATGCATCCGCAAATGCATGAAACTATATTGTTTTTGGAACGTCGCCTCCGAATACGTGTCTAGGGAACTGTATGTTTTCCATGAACAGCAATTCTTTGTGAAATTTAACCCACCTTGTGTGTGGCTCCATTGGAAGGGAAGCATCCCAGTCTAACTTAAGTTGCCACAGTCTCTGTAGAAATATTTTAGCAGTGACGACGATTGGTGATATTATCCCGAGTGGATCAAATAAACGAGCTATCAGCGTTGCAACACTGCGTTTCGTGACTCGTGTTTTGTCAATACAACAGGTTTTCACACAAAATTGGTCCGATTTTGGCAACCATATAAGGCCTAGGGTTTTTAAGCTTTCGTCCATTTCCTCACTGAAATCTAGTTGTATTGCCTGATCTTCCGGCGATGTGTTTTTTAGTAATCGGGAACTATTCGAGCACCATTTCCTGAGTTTAAATCCCCCTTGAGTTAGCAATGACATGAGTTGCGACTGTGTCTGTATCGCTTCATTGAGACTATCGCTGCCAGTTATTACATCATCTACGTAGCAATTTTTTAGTATGGATTTTGACGCCAAAGGAAGTCTTCCACTTCCGTCATGGGCTAATTCATGCAGGCACTTTGTTGCCAAATATGGGGCTGATGTTGTACCATATGTGACTGTGTTTAATTGGTAGCATTTCAATGGCTCTTGCGGGTCACTCCTCCAGAGAATCAGCTGATATTTTCGATCATCTTGATGAATCAGCACCTGACGGTACATTTTTTCGATATCTGCCGTGAAAACAAATCGCGGCATTCGAAATCGCAATAAAATCGAAAATAGGTCATCTTGTATCGTGGGTCCCGCATGCAAAAAATCATTTAGAGATAGATTAGTGGATGTTTTTGCCGATGCGTCGAAGACTACCCTAAATTTAGTAGAAGTGCTTTCCGGTTTGTGAACACCATGGTGTGGCAGGAAGTAGTATGGAGTCGTTAATTTCTCCATGTCAATTTCCTCCATATGACCCAAGCGTTCATATTCCTCCATGAATCCCACATAGTGTTGCCTAAGTACATTGTTTGTAGCTAACTTTCTCTCCAGAGACAAAAATCGACGTAATGCTATATTCTTCGATTCGCCTAATTGTGTGGGGTCACTCGCAAATGGTAGTTTGACCAAGAAGCGTCCTTCATGGTCTCTTTGAGTTGTTTGGTTGAAGTAGGCCTCACAACGGTTTTCTGCTGGTGTTAAGCGAGATTTGGGTTCTTCGACCTCTTCCATTTTCCAGCATTTTTCAATGACATTGTTGAGGTCTTCGTCGGTGGATATTGCACACGTCGCTGTAGTTAGAGGTGCTCTTTCCACCCTTCCCGCAATGATCCAGCCCAGCATGGTGTTCTGCAAAATTGGTAGGTGTTCTGATAATTTTATCTGCCCGATGGACAATAATTGATGGTAGAATTCAGCTCCTAGCAGGATGTCAATTTGGTCTGGACGATTGAAAGCGGGGTCTGCTAATTTTATGTTGTTTGGTATGGCCCACGAAAAGATATCCAACTGTCCTGTTGGCTGAGGAGAAATGATACTCCAAAGTATGAATGCCTCAACTCTGGTAGAATATCCGTTCAACCTTGACTGGAGTAGCACATTTACTCTTTGATGCGATTGCCGCTTTCCTTGCCCAATGCCCTCTATGACCAGAGAGTCGTAAGTGGGCGCGAGACCAAGTTGTTTAACAATCCTTTGGCTGATAATATTTATTTGGGAGCCTGAATCTAAGATGGCTCGACATTCTAAGCTGCTTCCATTGCTGCTAGTTAGTATGACTCGTGCTGTACTCAACAATACAAAACCCCGATTTTGTTTGCTACTCAGGGCTGTAACACTGGACGACGAGTAAATTGGTTTGTCGACTGTTGAAAAGGAAGACCGTGGTAGGGTTGCACGGCATGCCACCTGTCTTTGAGCTAAGGTATTAGAAGCTTGTTGTGATTGTAATCCCTCACAGTCGTTCAGATGCACTAGCGTGTTATGCATCTTGTTGCATTTAGTGCATCCACGTGATTTGCACTTGACTGTAGTATGTCCTGATCTCATACAATTGAGGCACAAGTTATTCCCTCTCAGCACCTTTAACCGGTTTGATGGCGTTAATTTCAAAAATGTGGTGCATTGGTAAAGCTGATGATAGCCCTTGCATGATACGCAGGCTGGTGGTGTAAAGGCAACTGAAGCCATTGATTTGGAGGTGTTAATCTTTCGCTGCTCATCCACACCTTTGCTCTTGTGGCCTAAGGCCTCCAGCGATTGGAACCTACCCTCTAATAAAGACAAGAAACCTTTCATGGTTTGCAGTCCTCTTGGATTTGGCAACGACTGCTCATATAATGTGTGGCTAGCCTTGTCTAGCTTTTTAACCAGGATATGGAGAAGTAAGGGATCCCAATTTGTAGTTGAAACCTCTAAATTCTCTAATGCTAATAAGCATTCTTGTGTCGTATCGTGTAACATTTTCACAGCGGTAGCTGACACGTTGTCGGAGGCGTGGGAAGGTTGTCCTAAGAGTTTGTTGATCAGGCCGGCTACTAAGATTCGCATATTGTTGTAACGATCTTGCAGCAACTTCCAGGCCGTTGTGTAATTTTCCTCGCTTAGGGGGAGATGTCTGATGAATTTTTCTGCCTCACCCACCAAATTTGTCTTTAAATACCACATCTTCTGACAATTCGATAGTGGTTGATTATGGACCATTTGCGAGAAGAGATCGTAAAATTGGCGCCATTTAAGATAATCTCCGTCAAACTTGGGCAAGGTCATCCTTGGCAATTGCAATGTAGTACCTTGTTGCGCCAAATTTGGTGTGGGTGTCACATCGATCCTTGTAGAGAGCTGTACTAGTGTAGTTTGTACTTTTTCTCCCAAGCCGATGTACTCATTGACATCATAACCCATTGTGGCGGGATCATCGGTCATTTCCCACAGTGAGTAGTTTTGATTCTCAATTTGACACCAATGTTGACTGATCGTGTCAGCTTTGATTTTATAATATTGCCGTGGATGATCGTCGTCATATTGAACCCCTTCGAGTACTCTCCGCAGCGATTGGATAATGCCTCTTTGTCGACGTATTATTTTATTGATTTCAACTGACTCGAGATTGCTCTGTGCCATGTTAGCCCTTCCTTCAGGTTTAAATGGCTTTGGCATTGCTTGTTCTGGAGGTGACCTTAAAGGTACGTCTTGAGTTGCTAAGGCTTTGTCGGTCTGTTGTGTTTCTAAGACCTTGTCGGGCTGCTGAACTGGGTCTTGTTCTTCTTTGTCGAAGGAGTCGATCATTTCGTTGAAATGCTCCCGGTATTGCTCGTAGAGCGTTCGTATCGAATTGTAGTAGTCCTTTGCGAAGTATGGGTGGTCAAGAGGCAGCTCGGGTAGTGATCTAAGTTCATTGTCGGTTTGTTCAAACCTTGACCATGTCTCATCCAATCTCCTCACTCTTTCTATATAGTATTCTCCTTTGGTTTTTCTGTCTTTCGGATCCTTTTTGTAGTTGTCTATGATGCTTTCTAGCGCCTTCCCTAGCTCAGCCTGCCGTTTTCCAAACTGCTCCATGAAGTAGGATAATGTCACACTCCTGAGACAACAATGAGTTTCGCTTGTGACGTGAAATCACGTCGGGGTCACCAAATGTTTATACTCGGGTAAAATTGTTTCACCTTACCGTTAACGACGTAGGCCTTTGGTTCTTGTACCAAGAACTCTGATGGGGGAGCACAAGTGCATAAACTTGTATATTGTCCGAGAGTGGATTAGCTGAAATTATTTGGGATAGGAGCAAAAATGACGACCGTTCGCTTTGCGTTTTTAAACAAAACTAAACTTTATGCAGAACTAATTAATTAACATAAATTTCACCTCAAGTGAAGACGTGCACTTCACCGTGTGAACAACTTACTCAGCACTTTGTCTTATCAGCATGAATATGCCGGTATGAAGCTCTCGCAAGAATAGATAATTCAAGCCGTGGACACGATACTTAAGTTACCACGGAATGTGACAAATAAAAAATGCAATGTACGAAATGCTGATGAGTCTAATTGCGACAAATGCATGCTGATAAGATAATGTGAGATCTTTGAATTATTATTTATGCGACTGAATCTTAACAATAGCAGAACAATGTATCATCAGCAAAGGCTACCACTTCTCTTCTTAAGCTAAATTCACTAAATCTGAAGAGATCATTTATGTAAATAAATAAAAAAGGATAGGACATAATATAATTTCTTGCGCGACTCCACATCTTACGGTCAGTTTAGTGCTCAAAATGTAATATGATAAATTTTCATAGTCTGTATACTATCCTATCAGAGAGATAGGACCGAAAGAGTGATAGAACATTTTTCTTAATACCAAGCTTATTAAGAATGAGTTCGTGGTCAACAGTATCAAATCCTTTTTTCAGGTGCAAAAATACAACTATAACTTTTTTATTAGTATCAATTACAGAACATATGGACTCAGTAACTTCATAAAGTGCATCTGAAGTGCTATATCCACTTTTGAAGCTGTACTGATTTTTTTAAATAATATTTTTAACTTCAGATATCTAATATAAGCCTATTTTTAATACATTTTCAAATATGTTAGCTATAGATTTATCTATAATTGCTAGGCCCAACCAGCATTTTATAGTGACAATTAGTAATTGAACACTCAATATAGTCCCTCTATAGTGTTGTTAACTATCACTTTTTTTATCATAACACGTTCCAATCATGGTCTATACACCATTTTGGGGAACAATACGTGTAATGTAAAGCGATATTAAGAGGAGTCAGTACTCAGAAAAAGTTTCAATTTAGATACCAGCGAGCCTGTAGGTAATAAAATTTACTATACTTAGGCTTGTGTCCTGTAAATGAGAAAATCATATAAAATTAGCCTAGACCTGAACCACAGACCACATTAGAGACATCTCAGCAAAAGTTTCAATTTAGATACAGCTACGAGTAAGAAAGTAAAGAAGAGGCTCATCAGCAACAATTTTCGTGCAAATCCCAAAAATGTGTAAGTTTATACACATATATACTATAAAAAATTCGCATTGCAGGCGGATGGAAAAAACAGTTTATGCAAGGGATTTTGGCGTGAGCGCTAGTAATACAAAACAACTTTTTGAGATTCCTGGTTCCCCAGTAAGCCTATTTCCATCTTCGGTTGACCAATATAATAAGATAATATAAAAGTTCTTTTACTTTTATCAAAATTACAAACATTTACCAATATTCTAATTCCCAGCTTATTATTAAAAAAGAAACAAGTACAGAATTACAAGATTTCCACATAAAACAATGTAAATATTTTTCTATTTAGTACCCTTCCAATTTTAACCTTTTGTGCTAGGGTAAATTTTTTTATCGAACAGAAACAGCTAGGATACAGGTAGACCAAATGTTAGAAAGCGAGAAAAAACATCACGCTCGCCACGCAATGGCCTCTCCGTTAGTTTCTTACTCGTAGGATACCAGCGAGCTTGTAGGTAGTGAAATTTACTGTACGTAGGCTTGTATCCTGCAAATGAGAAAATTCATATAAAATTACCCTAGACCTAGACCACATACCACATTAAAGATATCTAGGGTAAAAGACATGCGGCAATTTAAGACGAAAAATGAATATTGCTGCAGTTCAAATAAATTGAAATTTTTTAACGAAAATTAACTCTCCTAAATTTTCTTTGCACATAATTGTTAAATATATAATTTGGCTTTGTATTTCAACAATTTTCAACAAAATATTGCAATTTATCGTCGGTGAAATATCGGGAGAAAAAACAAGTACTATGAGAGTCAAATAATTAATAAAAGATTAAAAATTAAACTGAAAATTAATTCGACAGTAATGTGATTTAAAAAACTTCCAATTTTTACCATGTTTTACATCTCCATTCCAATACATTTTTATAATTTTTGCTGATGCTATTTACTAAACTTCTTCGTTACCTTTAATTTAAGGTATAAATCATTATTATGCTACAAATAGTTTGCCAGAAATTCGCATTAAAAAATGTACGAAACTTGCAAGTCTTGGTACTGACTCCTCTTAATACGTAAGTGATATTTCTGTGGAAATATATAAAACTAATTCACTATAATGTACTAGTCTAAATTAACATGACTTTGGTTTTAATCATCTGTACTGTACGTATGTATATATTATAATGCATTACGGAATTCTAATTCAATATTGTGCAAATGAATTATAAACGCTTCAAATTTTACTGAGGAGATAAAATGCTTTAAATTGAAAAATAACCAGGCGACTCAAAAACTATAAGTTTTCATTAAATTTTTGGGAAATTCTTAAATTTGAATTTTTTCGATCGACCTTTTTAAGCCAAAGTAATTCTAGGATTAACTTGAAAGTACATACCTCCAAAACTACCTTGAGTATCTTCAAGGTTCTTTGTAGACGCCTAATACTATGAAATAAGAGAAACATTTTCAAACAAATTTTTGTATCCAATATGGTGGCAATGATTTCAAGAGCAATATGGCCGATTTTTAAGAAATTTCACAATGCAGTGCTTCACACTTTATTTTAGTGATAATAACGGACTAATCACCTAATCAAAATCTATTTTCCGACTATTGTGAAAAATCGTAATTTATACTATGAATCATCCCCATATAGTGACCGACAAGAAAATTGATGGATAATGTAACAATAAAGTGGCATATCTAGACTTCTTCTATCACCCTGTGGTTCTGGAATGATGAAATTTTAACATTTAATTTGACAGATTATTGGTCATATTACAAATATAAATAAATAAATAACAAACGTTTTAAAGTTGTCGCTAGAGAAGAATTAATGTGTAGTGTCGAGAGCTTGATGCATATTTCGATTGGCCTTTGTATTGTCAAAAGCTAATCAGACTTTTCGATAGAAAGTACCTGTTAAATGACGGAAATATTTTTTTTTATATGTTTTACTTCTCTATTTAATCTAAATAATAAAGTAACAATAAACTTTTCACACGCCAATCTGTTACAATTCAATTTAAATAACATAATCTACAGCACTGTCATTTCTTTTTTATTTCTTGGTTTCAAAACTGTAGTTAAAGGCAGTCCTTAGTGGCATACAAATATTTATAGACGCCATATAGTTCTCTCTCTATTTAACCGTGATCTGCACCTTATTATGATGATCTTAACACAACTTTAGAAATTGTCGGTTTAGAGTGCCGACGATGTTGGCGAGAACGTCCAACTCACTAATAAAAGCTTTATATATAACTATAAAATTTTTTCACTTCATAAGGGTTTTCGATTTTGAAAATTAAGTGGTTATCACTAATTTGCACTATAAAGTGGAATTACCTCGACGTGAAATTTTAAACTTAAAAAAAAGTGCTGATCACTAATAAATATCACCATGAAGAATAAATTTGTTTTTGCCCTTAGTATTAGTTTTTATATGAAATAAGCACGTGCTTATCATTAGTATGGAAATTTCCTCATATGAGTCAATATAACGATTGATTGTCACTTTATGACGTCGAATTTCAACCATGAGGTGAAAATTTTAGTGGTTGTCACGAAACTTGCACTGAGTTTTAGTGACAAAACTAATTTTTCACTACTCTAAGGTTTAAATGCTAGTTGGGAATCTTTTTATCGATACTTTTATAGACAGAAGTGAAAAATACCTTGTGCAACAAGGTTTTTTTAAGAGATTTCACTGTGCATTTCTAAATAATGTCAGAACTCTAAACAATAAATCTGTACTCAGATTTTACCTATTTTAAGTAATTTTCCATAATGTATTACGCATGCATATGCGGTGCTCAAAAGGTCGAACAAACTGGTCATTTGAATTGGCAAACACCAAACCGGGTTTTAGAGGTTTAGAGCTTTATGCATATTACAGGTATCGACTCTCTATCTCGTATAGGAATAAATCATACAAAATTTTACTACAAATCAATGCACATAAACGTAATATGTAAGTTAAGTTTCAAGAAAGTGTACCTACAAGAATATTATTTCGGTATTTTTTGTGATATGTAATTATTCAAAAAATTGATGATAAATTTATGTATTTTAATTTGTTTTATATTTTATAATGCAAAGAAAATTTCATGTATTTACCGATGGATGACCCCTCGAAAGTGCATTAATAGAGAAAGAAGGGCAATGACAGGTATTATCCAAAAGTTGTATAAGGTTTATTTTGATTACGCAATAGGCAATCACGGTAAAGCATGGATGCCACAATTCTGCTGCATGCCTTGTTATGTTAAATTAATTAATTAGATAAAAGGAAATTGCAAATCAATGCCATTTGAAGACCATGGCGTGAGCCCAGGGACCATGACCATGAAACAGATTGCTACTTTTTGCGTAACTCAAATACGGGGCTTTTCTAAGAAAGGTTCGAAGGAATACATTACGTATCCTAACTTACCTTCCGCAAGTAAAACTATTCCACATTATGATGATTATCTGGTTCCAGGAAAAAAAAATCATCAAAGGATTTTCAAGATAGGATGTAACAGCAACGAGCAGACTGATCCCTTATTTCAAGAAGGAAAAGACAAAACTCCACATTTTTAACACAGCCTGACCTAAACGATCTTCTTCGCGTCTTATGTGTAAAAAAAACAAAGAAACTGAAATTTTAGCATCAAGGTTACAACAATGGAATCTTTTGGGAAAAATACAATATAGTAGCACCTTATAGAAAAAAAGAGCCCGAATTTCTATTATGGATTATTTTACTGACGCTCTGATACTATGACGTATTGTGACAATGTTAGTTGCTTAATGACAAAACAAGTTCGAAAGCCGTAAAATACTAAAATCTTAAAATCCTAAATTCCTAAAATCCTAAAATGCTAAAATCTTAAAATCTGAGAATCCTAAAATTCTAAAATCTTAAAAAAAATTGCGCAACAACAACGGCAGGCAAAACACTTAGCAACCACAGCTAGGTGTGAGGAATCGATGGACTTAACGTTTTATATGCATATCTGAAGGAATTTTCGAAAAGGATCCACGTTTTCCCGACAAAATGGCAGAAGACGATCCTTGAATTTTTAGTTAATTATACTATCGCCTATTTGCGTTTCTTTCGGAAACCATTAAGTCCTTTTTGAAAATATTTTACGGTTATGATCCTTGAATCCTTCCGCTTCTTTTGAGCCATCTCCCGTCAAATATAAAATCTTTAAACCTTAAAATCTTACTTTAAATTTTCCAATCTTAAAATCCAAAAAACCTTATATCCATAATGGGAAGAAAATGGCTTACATTCCTGTTGCTTTTATTCCTCTCGGTAAAGAATCAAATTATATTTAGAACTTTTGCTTTCCATTAGTGAAATTTACTGTACGTAGGCTTGTATCCTGCAAATGAGAAAATTCATATAAAATTACCCTAGACCTAGACCACATACCACATTAAAGATATCTAGGGTAAAAGACATGCGGCAATTTAAGACGAAAAATGAATATTGCTGCAGTTCAAATAAATTGAAATTTTTTAACGAAAATTAACTCTCCTAAATTTTCTTTGCACATAATTGTTAAATATATAATTTGGCTTTGTATTTCAACAATTTTCAACAAAATATTGCAATTTATCGTCGGTGAAATATCGGGAGAAAAAACAAGTACTATGAGAGTCAAATAATTAATAAAAGATTAAAAATTAAACTGAAAATTAATTCGACAGTAATGTGATTTAAAAAACTTCCAATTTTTACCATGTTTTACATCTCCATTCCAATACATTTTTATAATTTTTGCTGATGCTATTTACTAAACTTCTTCGTTACCTTTAATTTAAGGTATAAATCATTATTATGCTACAAATAGTTTGCCAGAAATTCGCATTAAAAAATGTACGAAACTTGCAAGTCTTGGTACTGACTCCTCTTAATACGTAAGTGATATTTCTGTGGAAATATATAAAACTAATTCACTATAATGTACTAGTCTAAATTAACATGACTTTGGTTTTAATCATCTGTACTGTACGTATGTATATATTATAATGCATTACGGAATTCTAATTCAATATTGTGCAAATGAATTATAAACGCTTCAAATTTTACTGAGGAGATAAAATGCTTTAAATTGAAAAATAACCAGGCGACTCAAAAACTATAAGTTTTCATTAAATTTTTGGGAAATTCTTAAATTTGAATTTTTTCGATCGACCTTTTTAAGCCAAAGTAATTCTAGGATTAACTTGAAAGTACATACCTCCAAAACTACCTTGAGTATCTTCAAGGTTCTTTGTAGACGCCTAATACTATGAAATAAGAGAAACATTTTCAAACAAATTTTTGTATCCAATATGGTGGCAATGATTTCAAGAGCAATATGGCCGATTTTTAAGAAATTTCACAATGCAGTGCTTCACACTTTATTTTAGTGATAATAACGGACTAATCACCTAATCAAAATCTATTTTCCGACTATTGTGAAAAATCGTAATTTATACTATGAATCATCCCCATATAGTGACCGACAAGAAAATTGATGGATAATGTAACAATAAAGTGGCATATCTAGACTTCTTCTATCACCCTGTGGTTCTGGAATGATGAAATTTTAACATTTAATTTGACAGATTATTGGTCATATTACAAATATAAATAAATAAATAACAAACGTTTTAAAGTTGTCGCTAGAGAAGAATTAATGTGTAGTGTCGAGAGCTTGATGCATATTTCGATTGGCCTTTGTATTGTCAAAAGCTAATCAGACTTTTCGATAGAAAGTACCTGTTAAATGACGGAAATATTTTTTTTTATATGTTTTACTTCTCTATTTAATCTAAATAATAAAGTAACAATAAACTTTTCACACGCCAATCTGTTACAATTCAATTTAAATAACATAATCTACAGCACTGTCATTTCTTTTTTATTTCTTGGTTTCAAAACTGTAGTTAAAGGCAGTCCTTAGTGGCATACAAATATTTATAGACGCCATATAGTTCTCTCTCTATTTAACCGTGATCTGCACCTTATTATGATGATCTTAACACAACTTTAGAAATTGTCGGTTTAGAGTGCCGACGATGTTGGCGAGAACGTCCAACTCACTAATAAAAGCTTTATATATAACTATAAAATTTTTTCACTTCATAAGGGTTTTCGATTTTGAAAATTAAGTGGTTATCACTAATTTGCACTATAAAGTGGAATTACCTCGACGTGAAATTTTAAACTTAAAAAAAAGTGCTGATCACTAATAAATATCACCATGAAGAATAAATTTGTTTTTGCCCTTAGTATTAGTTTTTATATGAAATAAGCACGTGCTTATCATTAGTATGGAAATTTCCTCATATGAGTCAATATAACGATTGATTGTCACTTTATGACGTCGAATTTCAACCATGAGGTGAAAATTTTAGTGGTTGTCACGAAACTTGCACTGAGTTTTAGTGACAAAACTAATTTTTCACTACTCTAAGGTTTAAATGCTAGTTGGGAATCTTTTTATCGATACTTTTATAGACAGAAGTGAAAAATACCTTGTGCAACAAGGTTTTTTTAAGAGATTTCACTGTGCATTTCTAAATAATGTCAGAACTCTAAACAATAAATCTGTACTCAGATTTTACCTATTTTAAGTAATTTTCCATAATGTATTACGCATGCATATGCGGTGCTCAAAAGGTCGAACAAACTGGTCATTTGAATTGGCAAACACCAAACCGGGTTTTAGAGGTTTAGAGCTTTATGCATATTACAGGTATCGACTCTCTATCTCGTATAGGAATAAATCATACAAAATTTTACTACAAATCAATGCACATAAACGTAATATGTAAGTTAAGTTTCAAGAAAGTGTACCTACAAGAATATTATTTCGGTATTTTTTGTGATATGTAATTATTCAAAAAATTGATGATAAATTTATGTATTTTAATTTGTTTTATATTTTATAATGCAAAGAAAATTTCATGTATTTACCGATGGATGACCCCTCGAAAGTGCATTAATAGAGAAAGAAGGGCAATGACAGGTATTATCCAAAAGTTGTATAAGGTTTATTTTGATTACGCAATAGGCAATCACGGTAAAGCATGGATGCCACAATTCTGCTGCATGCCTTGTTATGTTAAATTAATTAATTAGATAAAAGGAAATTGCAAATCAATGCCATTTGAAGACCATGGCGTGAGCCCAGGGACCATGACCATGAAACAGATTGCTACTTTTTGCGTAACTCAAATACGGGGCTTTTCTAAGAAAGGTTCGAAGGAATACATTACGTATCCTAACTTACCTTCCGCAAGTAAAACTATTCCACATTATGATGATTATCTGGTTCCAGGAAAAAAAAATCATCAAAGGATTTTCAAGATAGGATGTAACAGCAACGAGCAGACTGATCCCTTATTTCAAGAAGGAAAAGACAAAACTCCACATTTTTAACACAGCCTGACCTAAACGATCTTCTTCGCGTCTTATGTGTAAAAAAAACAAAGAAACTGAAATTTTAGCATCAAGGTTACAACAATGGAATCTTTTGGGAAAAATACAATATAGTAGCACCTTATAGAAAAAAAGAGCCCGAATTTCTATTATGGATTATTTTACTGACGCTCTGATACTATGACGTATTGTGACAATGTTAGTTGCTTAATGACAAAACAAGTTCGAAAGCCGTAAAATACTAAAATCTTAAAATCCTAAATTCCTAAAATCCTAAAATGCTAAAATCTTAAAATCTGAGAATCCTAAAATTCTAAAATCTTAAAAAAAATTGCGCAACAACAACGGCAGGCAAAACACTTAGCAACCACAGCTAGGTGTGAGGAATCGATGGACTTAACGTTTTATATGCATATCTGAAGGAATTTTCGAAAAGGATCCACGTTTTCCCGACAAAATGGCAGAAGACGATCCTTGAATTTTTAGTTAATTATACTATCGCCTATTTGCGTTTCTTTCGGAAACCATTAAGTCCTTTTTGAAAATATTTTACGGTTATGATCCTTGAATCCTTCCGCTTCTTTTGAGCCATCTCCCGTCAAATATAAAATCTTTAAACCTTAAAATCTTACTTTAAATTTTCCAATCTTAAAATCCAAAAAACCTTATATCCATAATGGGAAGAAAATGGCTTACATTCCTGTTGCTTTTATTCCTCTCGGTAAAGAATCAAATTATATTTAGAACTTTTGCTTTCCATTATCTAATATTTGAAAAGTTATTGCACTAATATTGACGGTGCTGTTTCTGGGATAGTCGTCCCAGAATGAAAGACTGGCCGATAAGAATATTGACTTGCATATTTTAATAGAAATCTCCTCTTCCTACATCAGGGAAAATCAAGAAAGGTGTTATTGTGGATTCTCAAATATGGCAATTAATTGTTAAAATCCGAGGAATTTGCTAATAAGCTCCCGGTAATAGAAAACTCTACCTTGGAAGAGCTTACAAACGTGAAACGTAGCTTTTCGCATATATACTAGAGGACCTGCTGAGGGCATATCAAGATTTGAGTTGTAATATGATCCTTAAAGTCTTTCCAGAAAATTTGCGGTGTTGTGTCAGACGAGCATGATTAAAGTTTTCACTAAACATTGCAACTTCAAAGAAGAGATTATCAAGGAAAATGGATCCCATCGATACTCACCGACTACTGCTGGAACCTTCTGAAGAATTCCATAAAATAAATGTTAATAAATTAATTTTTAAACTACTTTTGGATAAATTTATATAATTTCTTTTTGTTAGTTTTGTAAAATCTATTTCTGTGGTTTTTTCAAATAACTCGTTATCTGCAAAATTTACAATTTTAAACTAAATATACCATTCGACATAAAATTTCATATTTTATAATCCTACGTACTCTGGTATAGCAATTACACTATTATTAACAAAAGAATAACCACTTAAGTACCGAAAAATCTTAAATTATTTTTGCAAGAAACAGCACAAGTAGACATGCTACCGAGAAGTTAAAAAAAAAATTGATCAAATAGCAATGCAAGTGCAGATAAGTTGTTATTTTAAAATGAAATTCCGACTTTTTTTAATTTTCATTGTTTTGTTTCATTTTTCTTCAATTTTTGTTTGTGTATGTATTAACAACAATATAAAAGTTGGCGTTTATCAATACCAGTATTAACAACATTCATTTTCATTCCCAGTCATTTTGCCTGATAAATTTCATGGCTTTCGCGATTTTTCTTGTGTTTCAATAAACCGCATAAGTGAACTCCTGTAGCGATTACTGATTTCAAATAATATATATCGAAAAAAGTCTTATAATTGAGAGCGAAAAACATTGTACATATGTGCAACTTTTCGCTATATTAAACATTTTTTGAAAAATAGTATCAGTACTATTAATAAAATTTATTTCAAAACGTCCTGTGAGAAAAAGAAAAAAAAATTCCACAAATTGGCGATTTCCTAAAACATTCTCTCACTTTTTTCGACTTTTCCCTCGCTTTCTCAAAACTAGCTTTTTGCAGATAACGAGTTATTTGAAAAAAACACAGATTTAATTCTACATAAATTTTGAGTACTTATCATGAAAAAAAAAATTAATTTTTCTTCCAGGTTCTCTGAATTTACATTCAAATTCGCTTAAAAAGTCAAGGTCGTTTTAAAATTAAACTACGCCTGATAAAAAATTCTGAAGGTAGATCCTGATCTGAAGTTTCACAAATAAGACAACCGATACCTTCACAGTAAAAAATAATTCCCTATAGTGAGTGGCAACAATTTGTGCCACAAAGGTTAGGTATTTGTTTTATGGAAAACGTAGATTAGGCTTTTATCCCTAAAATATAGGTAGGTTTTTCTCCCTTAAATGTAGGGAATTTTCAATTTTTTTTTACCTTGAAATGTAGAGAATATTCCCTAAAATGCAGGGCACATTCCTTAAAATGTATGGAATTTAAAATTTTGTTTTTTGTTTTTTTCCTAAAATGTAGGCACCATTCCCTAAAATGTGGGGAATATTCCCTAAAATGTAGGGAATAGGTGATAGCACCACACTCCACCATAGTTGATAGAATACCACCCTTTTAAAAAACATAAGCATGAGCTGAATAGTTCATTTATTATGGCCCATATTACTTATTGTGAAAACCCAATGAACGCGTCAGGCGTCACATCGTTTTGACATTTCAATAGAACATACGCGTTTAAGTTCGTGCTGGCGGCGAAATGGCTGCCGCGTTTACCGGATTCGGCGCGAAAGTAGAGCAAATTTCTACTTTTGCCGCGCGGCAGACGCTTGACAGTTTATATATAATTGCAAGAACTGTCACATCTAATAGCTCTGAAATGTCCACTATTTCACTTTTAAATAATAACTCAAGCTTTTCTATCACTTTTTATACCCTAGATGAAATCTATAGGGGTATACTAAGTTTGTCATTCCGTTTGTAACGCCTCGAAATAATGATGGTAGAGCAAAATGGATTGGACACCCACGCATAATATTAAAAGTTATTTTGATTTTTGCATGTCCGTCCGTCTGTCTGTGCGCACGATAACTAGAGAACGCGTCCACTTAGGGAGCTGAAATTTTATACACGGAAAAAAAGTAAAATTAAGTTCGAAAATGAGACAAATCGGGCAATTCCTTCGTGGGGTTGCCATACAAAAATTTCGTTTTCCGCTATATATTTGAAAACTGCCTGAGAACGCGTCGACGTAGAGAGCTGAAATTTAGTACGCAAATAACATTTTAAAAATGGACTAAATCGGGCAACTCCTTCTTGGTGTTGCCATATAAAAATTTAGGTTTTTTACGTATACTGTGAAAACGATCAGTCCAAGACTTTTTTAGTGTACTAAAAACTTCTTCAGAATATGAAATCCTATAAAATTGGTTATAATCATTTTTTCTGTCCGACAAACCGTTCTATAAATATATGCGAAAAACCACTGCAAAAATCAAAATTGCTCAAATGGGTGCCCATATGAAATTTCATACGGACACTCATCTAGGGTATCATCAGAATTGGTCTTAGACCAATATTAGCTTTTCTACTTGTTATTTTTACAAATAAATCTTAAGAGTACCTACGCAACGCGTTAATTTGGTCTTGCTCAAAACCTACACACGTCTGCCGCGAAAGAATATCTTGTCTGGAGTTTTTTCTGGATTTTCTCTTAGTTTGAATTCTTCATGAACTCGAAACTTTTTCGTTTACGTTAAAATCAAACAAATTATATATATATTTTACATTTATTCACCCCACACTACTACTTCAACACACACATTCATTTATTTACGCACTCATTAATAGATGAGACCTAGGCACAGACTTACTTATGTACTAATTCTTACATTTCAAAACAGGATATACCTCAACGCAAAAATTTTTCTATGTTTAGGATTTCTAAAATTTAGACTTTTTTATTTTTATTCGAATTATCATGCATTTTAGACCTTAACCCATCTCAAAATTGCGATCAACACTTCAAAATTTCATATAATATTCCTTGACCGCCGTTCACAAATCATGACCCATGTGCAGGCATTGTTGGTTTAGCCTATTTCGTTCACAAAGATGCTAGGTTTCCATCAGATGAATATGTCATCATAAGACTCCCAACTGTATTATTAACACAGATTGATATAACAACAACGACGAGTGTAAATATGAAATTAGCAAAGCGACGTTCATGCCATTTTTAATTATAACAATTTTTACAATTTCGGGATTTTGACATTTATGTATTTTGTCGTTTCTGAATTTTGTCACTTCTGGATTTTGTCACTTCTGGATTTTCTCATTTCTTCATTTTTTTATGGATTTTATCATTTCTGGATTTTATACTTCTGGATTTGTCATGTTCCCCTATTGTTAATATTCTTTTTAATATAATATTTTTGTCATTTGTTAATTGTTAAAATGAAAATGAAAATAAATAAAAACAAAGTTTATCGAATTAATTCGATCCTTATCGCTTCTTGAATGTCATGAGTCTATCAAAACCAGTTTGACAGTACAATATAATTAAAGAAATGACTGTGTGTCTGCAGTTTATAATGAATCATTATAGACTAATGAGTCATTAGTTATTTCTTCTTTAAGAGCGCTGTGTGTCTAGGGCATTAAGCTCTTCCTACTAAATAGAAACACTATTATCGTATTCTTTTTAACTTACCGCTGTTCACACTGATTTTCGCATAATACTTCTAATAAATCACTATGACACTTTTTTAACGTCCAAACACCATGAACTGCTCAAGGAATCTGAAAACGAAATGAGTTTTACCGCTGGAACTGAATGCAACGCTTAGTCAAAAAACGCAGAAAATAAAGTGCTGCCCAGAACGAAATTGCCCTGACTGCATTAAATAACAATTCAATGCAATTTTCATATTTTCGATATTGTGCTTGTAGATTTTTTTATATTGTTAAAACTTATGCGAATAGTAAGAGTAACAATTGAAATATCCCGCACCTCAGTAATTAATTTTACATTACAAATTTCATTCAAAACAAACGTTCCCTGCAACTGGCAAAAATTTTCTCTGCGGTACTTGCGTAAAAGTTGGAAGTTGACCAACTTTCTTGCGGCAACTGCGGAAACTGCGTTCACTGTGTGCAAACTAATGTACTCCAAATGCATTCAGCTTTTGCATGACATTTCCTTACGTTTACTCCGGCATTGGTCCGTTCTGTTCCAATGACTAGGGTCCAAAATATTTGCAGTGCAACCTCTATTGTTACTAGATGATAGCCAAAGTTTTAATTAACTTTAAAAATGGTTGCACCGAAAGTTTTTTTGTCAAAATCGAGAACAATGCAACTTGAAAGCAATTAACGGTTGACGTGCTTTTTTTTTGCTTTGCAACTCAAATACAACACTTTGGTTATGCAACTTATGAGGAATTTCGCAACCTATCCCAAACGCTTAAGTTTTTAGGAGGTTTCAAAAGAACTTATTGATAAAGCATAACACGTATCCTGTACGCACTGGTTGCTTGCGCCAATAGTGTTTAGTTTACATATTGCCTTTGAGTTATCAATTTGTTGATGGAAATATTCATTCAATACGAATAAAAAAAAACGTTATTTCATTTCAACAATTTGTGTACCATCGGACGATTTTATTCGTTCGTTTATCATCTATATTCCCCGCTATCATCTGGAGCTTTCGTCATACATTTGGTATTGCATTACGCAAACAAACAATTTATGTATATCTGAACCAGATTTCATTTGCAGATCCTTCTACCTCATCAAATATAAATACTTTAAAATTGTCATCGTGGAAGGATGATGAATGTTTGATAATTACAGTCCTTTACTCTTAACATGTCTTGTTAAGCTTTCAAGCTTTCTCTTTTGTTTTTAATTACAACAACTACAACTACATTTCGATATGCTGTGCTTGTCCGTGTCCAATTCTCAAACAGTTAATGGTTAAAATTAATTCATTTTAGCTAAAAATTTCAATTTCCTATCACATTTACTCCAATTATAAAAAAAAAAAAACAATTTCACGGAAATCTATCAAAACTTTAGCTACCCCCAACCCAACTGGAGTAATTATACTACCTATTTCCCTGACAACTACCCTTAAATTCCCATCTCCAGCGCCACTTCCCCGAGTTTTGCGGATAAACCGATTTAAATAAACCTACAAAAATTGGCAGCACGTGTCGAAGCAATTTCCACTTTTAATTGGTCCCCGTTTGCATAATTGGACTATGCAATGAATTTTCCCAATCACTCTCTATTTTTTGTAGTAAAAAGTTACATTAAAATTTTCAGTTTTGAACGAGACAAAACTGGAGATTTCACGAATAGACATCTTGCAAAAAACGGTATCACTTTTTCTTAATTCAAATTTTTCTCTCTTGCAGAAGTGAAGTTCCTCTTGTGATGGGCCAGTGGCACTCTGTTAAAGTTTCAAGAACTGCAAGGCTGGCAGTATTGAAGGTAAGCTCAGAGTATCTTTGTTCAAAACTCCCATAAAGGATTTATTTTCTTTTTTACAGATAGACCAACTTCCAGAGGTAATGACCATTTCGTCTAATGGTTTTTGGCATTTATCTCTACCGCACAGCTTATTTCTGGGGGGTATTCATTCGGTACAAAACTTGCCCGTCGGCCTAAAGGGAAAAGGATCGTTCGTTGGGTGCATCCAAAAGGTAATTTTTATTTCACAGTTCGAAAGTTTTATTTATGCTGTTCCTAAATTAAACTTGGAACAGAGTGAATAGTAAAGCTATGGTAAAAAGTAAATTCAAATCATCTCTGTTTGAGGAGCTTCCCAGTTTGATTTCGAGAAAACCAATGAGCATTTGAAAATTTAAATTAAACAAGAAAACTGTGAAAATACAAATATACAAATATCCGAAGCTTATATACAGGGTGTTTCCGCCTAGGAAGTAAATAAAGCAGGAGTTGATAGTACTCACCTAGCCAAACAAAAAATTGTATGGCAGGCGGGGGGGGGGGGGGGGGGGTCATATCAACCAACCGTTTAGGAATTACAGGGTGATTAAGAAAAAAAATTGGTTTTTTCACAAAACATGCTGTATCTTTAAAAGTACAGGGCGTACGGTCACAGTTAAGAGCTTGATGTATACAGAACTTCATGACCTTTCCAACGATTGCTGAACCGGCCCCGTATCCCTCCTCTCAAGAGTTATGGTTGTCTGAACTAAAAATTTCGGATTTTCTTACCTTTTTTCTTAATACCTCTATTTTTTTGCAAAAAGCTCATTAATATAACTTGTTTTTATAAAAAACTGTTAACTGTGGACTCTCCTCTTTAATTTGACCTATTACATCCTATGTGCTATCTGTAACCTAAAGTGTTATTAGCTTTTAACCTATTCTCAAAGCTATTCAGAAACCTATTTTCAAAGATAATTTGTTGCCTTGGTGACAGCAAATATGTAATTTAAATAAAAAATATCGCCTAATTTCGGTATGACTTGAATAGGTTGTCAGCTAATAAATCTTTAACGCGAGAGTCTTCAGTTTTTGTAAGAAAAGTTATGTTAATAATCTTTTTGCAAAAAAAAATAGAGGTCAAATTAAAAAAAAAAAGGTAAGAAAATCCGAAATTTTTAGTTTAGGCCACAATAACTTTTGAGATGAGAAGAGAACCGGGCTGGTTGAGCAGTCGTTGGAAAGTTGGAAGTTCTAAATACAATAAGCTCTTAACTGTGATCGTACGCCCTGTTCTTTTTAAAATGCAGGCTGTTTTGTTGTAAAAAACTAGCTTTTTTCTTAATCACTCTGTAACCCCTAAGCGGTTGATATGGCTCCCTCCTGCAACACAATTTTTTGTTTGCCTAGGTGAGTACTATCACCTCCAGCTCTATTGACCTCCTAGACGAAAAAACCCTGTATATTGATTTTTGGGTTGCGATTAAGCTATCAAATACCAAGAGAAAAGCTTTAGAGAAACTAAAAACTTACTCTGGAACATAAGCAAGAGAGTCACACATCGTTTGGTCAAGATTGGTATAAAGAAAGCTATACATGTTAATATAAAATAACAACACTACACTTGTCATCATAAATGTGGCAGACTATATGGTTTCCTAGGTAACATACCCTGTTTTAAATATATAATGGGTTATCCTACCCTAGAACTCTCGATCCGTTTCACGATTATTTTGATTCCTGACCGTCTGGAGGTTTTAAATAAGGAGGAAAAAATCCATTAATCCAATGAAGCAATGGGGCCTACAAACTCGTCTCGAAATCATCGGGGACTCAGTGATTGCATCGGAGTACATATATGTACACCCAGAAATAAATTATTTGGAAGACATTCCTGCTATTCTCTTTTGTTAGTGCATCTGAAAGCAATGCCTATGTGAGGCATGATTTATGATGTTGTACTGAAACCACTGTGAATAAATCTCCGTCGTCGGAAAATTGTAATACGGTTTGCATTCCATTAACATAATTGTTTAATTGTAGCAGAAATGAATTAGACCTATTTGTTAGCGTATTCGGATGATCTGTGGATCTTTGTAAGAAGTCATTAGCCATTACCGATTGCTAATGTTGTCTCCTAGCATATGTTCGAGCACCAGAGTCAAGATCTTTGGTAGCTGCTGTAATGATACAGAAGCACCGTTTAAATTATCGAAGGAGAAGCACTTGTTTGATGCATTTCAAGGATATATGTATATGTCGTAGACACTTGATGTAACTTAGCACTTCATGAAATGTAGGCAGATAGTGTAACAGTTTTTACACGAAGTGTCTGGATAGTTTTAGCCACTTCATGAAATGATACAAGCCTTTATGCCGATAGTGTAATACCTGAGACAACTTACATCTAGATGTGCAAAACCTCACAAAAGCGCGGTCCAACTAAAACGAGCTAATGGCCCTCTAATAGAAAGCTCTACACATTCTCTCTCTCTCTCTCTTGCTATATTAAGCCACATAAATTCTTCGCAATGATAGCTTTTTTTGGTTGAATAAAAAGTTAAAGAGCTTTCAAAAAGTGTTCCGGGTTTATATGGAGTTTTACACATCTAGTAAATAAGAGAGAATGGGCGGAGTTTTCTGATTTTACGCTCATAAAATGCTCCCGCTCTTTTATGAAAACACGAATTTCAGGAATTGTCCCAATGTTCTTCGCAGAATTCCAATGTTTGTTAGTGTAATTCTATGATATGTGAACAGCACTTTTTCTGTTTACATTTCTTTTGCTCAAGTGGGGGAATTTCTTGCTGGATTCTGGGAATTTTATTTGACAGAAATTTTACATCTCCTTTTAGTGCGTTGTTCATTGCAAAATTTATCTTTTTCTTGCAAAATGGAGGTAGGGGTACCCAATGTACATTATTATGAATAGTTCGATTTTGAAGGTATTCAAGAAGATTTTATCATTCGGGTAATCCTATGTTTTCTCAATTTTTGTTTTGAACTCGTTGTCTTAGTCACACTACAGTAATGCATACCCAAGTTCTTTTCCCCCATTCATGCAAAAGACAAAAGTATATGAGATTACCTCTTTCAGTCTAAAAAACACGGAAAATTTCCAATTTTGTTCGCCTCTGTCTCTACTTATTCTTATTTATACTTTGGTCAAAACCCTCGAGAATACTTCACAAGCCATGAAACAGACTCCCTCCCTACCACATGTGAGGCCCAACGTAGTCCTTACATTCTAAAATATTTGCCGTGTTCTTATGTAAAAGTAACAAAAGTTTGATTTGAATAGCTCCTCCGCCCTAAACTACTATTCATACAGAAAAATGGCGTTCTGTTAATCTTAAGCTTGCTTTCTTATCTTCCGAACCGTAATAAAATTTTCATACCTTTCCTAACAAAATTATTAAAAAAAAATTATCTTAACCAAATCACTACGATTCCTCAAACAAAAATTCTCAGCTGAGTAATCATTGTAATGTCGCTGTACCGTCATGGCATGCCGTGGTCTGATGATATCGAATGTAGCTGCCTACAGATTCGGACTACGGCTGCACATACACACATGCAATTATCACTCAACTGAGAGGTATTGAGCGTAAAATGGTAAGGTTACTTTGTAATCAAATCTATTTTATTATTTTGTTAAGTAAGGTATATAGGAAGTGTAGCCTTTGGGAAGGTAAGGAACCAAGCTTTAAATTAATACCAGACTATTTTTCTTTATGGATAGTAGTTTAGGCTCTATGGCATATATAAAGCCAATGTTTAGCACTTTTCCATAAGTATCAATATAGAACATTTTAGAAAACGGACTAAGCACACACACATATAGATTTCTGTTTCATGGCTTGGGAAGTATTTTCGAGGGTTTTGGCTGGAGGCGACCTCCCCATTCACCACTCGTCGCCCTCCCCCAACATTCGGTTATATTGGTTTGTATTTTACTATCGGCGTAAAGGGTCATAACACTTCATGAAGTGACTAAATATTTCAGACACTACGCGTAAAAACTCATTAAACGGAAACTATTACACTATCTGCCTACATTTCATGAAGTGCCTAGACTTTTCGTGAAGTGCTGAGTTACATGAAGTGTCTACGACATATAAATATAAGATGCGAAGGCTTCTAGGAAGAGATAAGCAGCCGTAGTAAAACAGATAATTATCTTCTCCCTCGCTTACCGAGTGAAATCAGGAAGGTTTTGTGAAATTGCTTCAAGAAAATGTCTTATAACGTCGCTGAAGGTACGCTCTGTACACCGGTCAAGGAAGGTGATTTACGTCGTATAAACTTGGAAAACACCGACCGTTTTGTTTTAAAGATAATTTTTTTTATTAATTCATTTGCTCGAAAGTCATGACTTTCATATTGTCCTCGTAGCACGTAAATTGTTTTGTTTTTAAGTCTGTCGCTACTTCAAGTTCCGACGCGCATCTTGTTCTGTCGAGCGGCTCTTTGTGAAATGAATTATTCAAATGCAAGTCATGCTAAAATCGCGTGACAGCTGACGCTGGTGTAAAACGCCACTTATTCAAACATAAACATCTCTGACGAGCAAACTCGTACAGCAAGTCTTTCGCAGATTTTATCTCTTCGCTTTAGTAACATCCATTATCGATGGTTAAGCACCTGTGTATGGGAGGGACACTGATGGAGAAAATAGTAAATTATTCCACATCCCCACTGTTTTCCTTATAAAAGAATTGCAGAATTTCTTGTTACTGCCGCATTTGACTTGAAGGATGTAGAAACCACTTTAGCTTGAGGATCATGTCGCACGCGTAGTATAATTTCTACGTCAGGCTGAAGATTTCGTCACAGTAATAAACATAGGTTGATGCGAGAGTGTCGTGCTTGCTGTGATTATCTCTCTCTATGCCCATACCTATGTGTTAGTTTAAATCAACGGGAACATAGAATCGAAAAGCGAATATTTTTCTTTCTTATGCAAAATCTCAATCAAAGACTGCGGTAAGCACGACACGTTGGGGTTGCACGTAGAGGAAGAAGCTTATGCGGCTATGAGGGTCTTCGATCAATGCTGGAGAACCTTTGGCCGCACATGGGGTATAAGACCGAGGATTGTGCACTAGATGTACACCTCGATCGGTAGACCTATGCTCACATATGCTTCCTGTATACGGTGACTGAGAGCGCTAGTGGGGATTGCGATCCGGAAGCTGGCGAGCCTGCAAAGGCTGGACCGGCTCTTCTAATTGCTCTTCGGCGTGTGGGCTGGATCTGAAAAATCCTATGGCCAGCATGCCATTTGATGCGGAGCTTCGTTTCGGGTGCCGCTTCTATGTGAGTTTCCCTGTAAGGGAATCGTGGAATGAGGGAAGTGCCGTGCCTTTCTCAGTCTGCCCTACAAATTTTCACCGACGGCTCTCTCACTAATGAGGGAACTGGGGTGGGTGTCTATTTTCCTGAACCTGACACTGGGATCGAGTACTCACTTGGAAGATACACCACTGTCTTCTGGGCTGAAGTCTTCGCCATCGCAATGGCAGCGAAGATAGCCCTTGATATGAAGATCAAGGGAAAGGACATTGTTCTCCTTTTTGATAGTCAGACAGCCTTGATGGCTCTGAGTAGCCCTCGGATAACATCTAAGTTACTGGCGGACTGCAGGTCGTCTATGGATAAGTAGTTGTGTATCCACAAAAAGTTGTCCCTTCAGTGGGTTCGTGGGTTCATAAGGATCATGGGGAATGAAAGTGCTGACCTTTTAGCTAAGGCTAGCTCTGATTCTCCGTACCTCGGACCGGAACCCGCCGTA